>CM031239.1:352116496-352716496 GCA_018340775.1 Taxus wallichiana var. yunnanensis
GTTAAATAATATTTATATCATATAATATAAATAGTAAACATTTCTTTATAATATATTATTCAATATATAAAATATATTTTTTTCTAGAAATATATTCCCATTTAATAATAAAATTATATATTTATGTGTGTTTTAAATGTAGACAATCCACATAAAGAATTATTTAAATATTATTGAAATTGGTTGTTAATAGTAATTTTTCTACATTTTTTTAAAAGATAATTTCACAATTAATTATTGTGGCAATCAAATTGTAGCTTCCACCTACAAGTTTTATGTGGTAAGGATAATTGTAGAAATTTTTTTTGAAATTTCCACAAATATAACATTGATGAGAGATATGAAATTTTAAATTGTGGAATTTCTACAAAGATTGAATCTATAGAAAAACTACATTTTTGTGAAAATTGTGGAATACTAACAAAAACAAAAATTGTAGAAATGTTACAAACATCATGAAATGTGGACAATGTACAATTAAAAAAATGGAGGTTAGCTATAAATTTTATGAATTGTGGACCATCCACGGTATAATGAATTGTAGAAAAACTACAACAATATATCAAAATGTGGATTAGCTACACTTCCAATGCCACAATTTTAATTTTTGGAATACTATATAACCACAAAAATATTGTTGAAAAATTGTGGTAAAAGATCTAGTATGTTGTAGTGGGGGAAAACATAGACACCAAAATTTGACCTCAATGCATTATTTAGTGTCAATTTACAATTAGGTTAACATAATTATTATGTTAAACTAATTCAAATTCAAATCGGGTGATACGCGAACTATTATTGTCTAACACCTTGCTAAAATTTCCCCACTTAAGTATCTCATATCTTATCTTTTACAATCAATATGATCATCTCACCTTCTTTTCTAGAACCCCTTTAAGTATGTACCAACCTCCCTATCTTTTTAGATATTTATGTCCTAACCATCATAAGTCCTTTAGGCGAGTTTTTTATTTGAATTCAAATGTCACCTATAAATAGAAATGTATTGTATTTAATTTAGATATATTATTTAACAATAATTCATACAAAATCTATTGAGAACTCATGAACATTGTAGACGAGATCATTCAATAATTATAGTATTCATTGTTGTTGAAACTAGTATTTCTCTTAGAGCCCTTGTATTACAAAAATAGAATTTTCATGAGGCTAGATTAATATACATTTATGTGAGATAATTTTTAACAAATTGTTTCCACTATTTTATAGAGTTACAATTACCAATATAATTATTCTTTTCGCTTGATTTATAGCAAACCCCTTCATCTCAACATTTTTCCTTAAATTTTATGTATTATGGCCGTTAAAAGATAAGGAGAAAAAGAAAATATGTTTCCTAAATACACATGTTACATATGAATAGAAGCATTGAATCAAAACATAGATATACCATATAAGAATTTTTTTAATGAAACTCTATATGAATTCATAACTAATTTTACATTAATTAATTATACATTAAATCTATAAAATTAATTTATTTATAATTTTTATTATATTTAATTATAATTCATTCATCCACATTATATCTTTCTTCTACATGATACACATCATTTATTTATTTGATGTTAGATATTTAAATTAATGAATATTTGTATTGCCTTTAGTTTAGAGTAGCTAAGATAGAATCATAAAGAAGATTGGTGACCTTAATTTTCATTAATTATTTTTATTGTTCATTGTATTTACTAAATATCCCATGCCCTCTTCTAAAATTAGTTTAAGTTTGAACTTGATCAATTTGAGTGTATTTTCATGGTCTCTTTTTCCTAAGTAAACATTAATCAAGTTTAAAGTTCTCTTTACACCTTTTTCGAACCTAAAATAAATGCTCATATAATTAATAAGGTCTAAGTTTTAGGATGTTTTCCTTAACATTCTTACATTGTTAATCACATTTTGAATTTATAGTTTTACTAATCGTACTTTCAGAATCATTTCCAATTTTATTAAAACTCCTAATGCAATGCGTCTCTCTATTTCCTCTTGAATTGCTTTTTACCTTCAAATAAGTTTTCACTCAGTGAGGAGTGGAATGCTCCTCTGGAATTATTCAGAAACTATCTCTCCATGCCTTTTTGAAATGTTACTTGCCTTCAAGATAAAAAAAGAACTTTTAAATAATGTTTTAGGCGATCAAGCTTTCAGAACTTGTTTCTAAATATGTTTTGATTATTTTCTTAATTTTTGAGTTAAAAGACAATGGCGACACAGTGGATTTCACATATGATGCTTGTGTCGTTTCAAGAAGAGATTCGAGGGATCTGTATTATCAATCACTTTCATACATTCTCCCTGGTCGCAATAGATCTTGTCTCCCTTTATCCAAGGGTTGGATAATGTCTGCCCTTATCCAACCTTGAGGAAGCGCATCACACATTTTTTCCCTTACCTCTTCTCAGCCACAGGTTCATTGACCATCATGATGGCACCAAGTGGGCCGCTCTGTCTTAACATGAGGTAACCACAGGGATTGCATGGCCGCCACGAAAGAGTCCACCTTGGTCGTCCAATAAGTTACGAAGCAACGCATATTCATCAAAGAATCGTTTATCAATATTGGGGACATTCATTAAAGAATCATGTAAAAGGGATATTTAACGGATGTTATATTGGAAATTGTCCTAGTATATAAGTATGTATGTAAAATGAGGAAGCATAGATAAGGTGTCAGAACATAAATGCGGGCTTATCTTATGGACTGCTATGATGGCAGGATATGTACAAACTGAGTCTATTGAAAGGTCTTTTGAAATTTTTAAAAACGGATATAACTGGAAGGTGTAAAAGGACTCCACCACCTTGGCACCGTATTCCAACTTATATCAAAATGGGAGTTTGAGAGTGAGATCACGTAAAAGAAAAAAGAAAAGATATAAAATAAGAATTTTAAAATTTTACTTTAAAAAAAATGGCGAGGAAAAAGTAGAATAGTTGTGGCACTCTTTTTACTATAAATATTTTGAGTTGTAGTTTTCTATAAAATAAAGAAAATGGGAAAGGATAGGGTATTGAGGAGGCTCCTTGGATGTTATTTAAATGATTTGTGTTATGATTAAGAGTTGTATAGTGGATAGCTTTCTTATATTTTGTTTGTAAATTTTTATGTGTTATAGTTGTTTCTTTCAAGTAGAGGTTTAAGTTGTTTTGGCATAGATATTAAGTGTGTTTGTTAAGGCAATTACTTAAATTTGACCATAGACATATCATTTCTCGTCGGGATTTGATTTAAGGAAATTAACTTATAAATGTAAGTCCATACCAAAACACCAAACCATCGTACTTGTTAAGAATTACAAAATTTCGATTTATTATTGTCTCTCTCAACGAAAGTTCAACTTTGTTCTCGCATACACATTATTTCCCATTAGGATTTGGATTTGGGTCAATTATCTTGTAAACATAAGTACACATCAAAACACCAAACTAGCTAGGGTGAAAGGCACTTACAAATTGTCCATATCTAAACCACATCTAAACAATAAACCATCGTCTTTGGCAACACATTAACAATTTATTTACTTATTATAGCCTTTCTCAATAGAAGTTCAATCGTGTTTAACATAGCCTTGTTATTTTACATTGGGATTTAATTTGGGTCAATTAACTTGTTTATGTAAATCTACACCAAAGCACCAAAGTAAGGTATTTACAAAATTTTGACTTTTATGGCCTCTATCAAGTGGAGGTTTAATTGTTTTTGGCATAGACATGTCATTTTTGTTAAGATTTGATCTCAAGTTAATTAATTTGTAAGGACGATTGGAATTTATTGACTTGTTATAGCCCCTATGAAGTGAAGGTTTAAGATTTATTAGCATAGACATGTAGTTTCTTGTTGGGATTTGATCTCTAGTCATTTAACTTGTAAATGTAAGTCTATACTTGAACACCAAACCATGGTGCTTAGTAAGACACTTATAAAGTTTGACATAAAATTCATTTTCCATCAAGATTTGATCTTGTGACCAAAACAACAAACTAGGGTTCCCGGTAAGGAGCTTACAAAATACCCACACCAAAACATGAAACCATGGTGCTCAATAAGGCATTTACATTTTTTTTTCTTATTATAACCTCTCTCAAATGAAGGTTCAAGCTAGCTTGTCATAAACATAGTGTTTCCCCATAGGGCTTGATCTTGGGTCATTTAAATTGTATATGTAAGTCCACACCAAAATGCCAAACCATGATGCTTAGTAAGATGCTCATAAAAATATGAATTAGCCTCTCTTAATTAAATGTTCAAAATTGTTTGGAAAAAACATAATATACAATGTTAGAATTTAACAGAGAGGGGTTCACTTAGTAAAAGTATGGTTTATGGTATAACACATTTGTTTGAAGGATATTAATAAATAGCCTTAATGTTAGTTTTTACCTCTAATTATTCAATTGATAATACCCCCTCATGTTATATTATTAGAATGAAAATATCCCCTATTTTTTCCATGTACCTTACTTACCTATTTTTCCATTACAATTTTATCTACCCCTTTTTATTTCTACCATAATATATAAAATAGAAAATATATCATGCTTTCAAACCAATTATTATTTTCATAATATGTCTTTGCTCTAGAAAGATATTTCAAAGTCATTCAAGACATTATATAATTTGTGTTGAAAAGTATACTTAATCCTAGTTTTCTACAATATTACTATTTCTTTGTTAAGAATCTCCTAATTGAGATTTACTTATTCAAAAAGAGATTATAATTTAACTTCATGACAACACTCCTTTTGCAATTTTAAGGTATTTAGTTTTAAAAACTAGGGGTCAAATATTTTAGTTTAATGTTAAAATTACCCCCTCTCCTTTAGCCCACCTCTCTAGGATACCCCTAATACCTAATTCAACATATTAGTGAATTAAAAGGTATATTGACTTTGATTTTATCAATTTTAATTACCTCAATATGAATGAATGTGCTAAGATATTACCTAACTAATGAACCCGTGTGAAACTTAATCTCATATCAATTAACTTGTTGCAAATGTAAGTCATGATTTATTAACTTAAATATTCAACTAAAAGAAATATAGAATCTTTTCTTTCATTCGTTTAAAAGAAGTTTTAGAGCTCCGTTCAGTACAAGTTGACAAGAAGTATATATATATATATTGTATTTATCTATTCATACGGGCAGATTTGAGTAAACAATTCCAATTATGGTTACAAACAACCACATGCCACTTACATATGGCTTGCTTTGACTCGACGCCTAAACTTTTCTGCATTCATACACACGTATTGAAAAATTCTACAGTACATCTGGCCAGCATATTCTATCCATACATTTTAAGCGGTCATATTTCGTTGCCGAAAATGGCCACGTGGAGTATTATAGTAGTTTGTGGGGACACGCAATCTATTTGTGTAGTGGATAAGAAACAAGCAGGTATTAGAAAGGGACAGTGGGGGCAGGAATTGCAGTGAGGGGTGTGGTCATTTCGGAGGACAATTTAAGAATCTCAGTGAGGTCCACCGTGTGCTGCAGAGAAGGAAGCCAGGTGTAGTGGTAAACCAGTTTGGCTACCCAGAGATGAACCGTGGCGAGGGCCAGATTCTTACCCGGGCACACGCGACGACCCGCACCGAATGGCGCAAGCCTTAAGTCGTTACCTCGAATGTCTAGCTGTGCCATCATCTCCTTTTGCCCGAAGAACCTCTCAGGGCGGAATTGATTAGGAGAGTCCCAGATGTCCGGGTCGTGTGTGATGGACCACATGTTCACCATGGCTGTCGTCCCCGCAGGAATTCTCATTCCATTAGCGGCTGCGATATCCACGTCCTCCGTGCACAGGCGAGCCCATGACAGCAGAGGCCCCGGTGGATGCATTCTTAGACTCTCCTTCACCACAGCTTGCAGGTACGGAAGCCTTGCAATCTCCTCTTCCCCCACAACTCCATGATGCTTCACCACTTGTTCCACCTCCGCCCGAACTCTGCTTTGTATTTCCTGGTTCAAAACCAGCTCGGCCATGGTCCACTCAGTAACTAAAGCGATTGTGTCTGTGCCGCGGAATATCATCTCCTGTAACATATAATCAGCGCGGGATCATAATGTTAATATATTCAATTTAACAGTAAGAAGTAGATGAAGATGATGCTAATTAAGGTATAGTTCTCCAAATGCAATATAAAGAGTAAGAAGATGATGCATGGTACCCATAGAACAGCAACCATGTCGTCGTCGTGGAGTTTGTCGTGTCCTTGAAGGGAAAGGAGGACGTCCACAAAGTCCGACTCGGCACTGTCCCTGCCACCCGCCAACTTCCGATGCTCATGAATGATATGCTTAACGAAATCCCTGACCCGAGGAACGAGTCGCGCGCACCGGGCGTGGATTCGCAGCGGGTCGAGAATTCGCAGGTACGGGAGATGATCCGCCCAGTTGAATGCCCCCAGCAGTCGGAACCCCTCCTCTACCATCTCCCTCATTTCCTCGCCTTCACCCTTCTTGCTGAAATCGAACCTTCTACCGAAGACGCTACCCATGATATTGTTCAGAGCCGCAGCTTGGAGATGTGGACGGAGTCGGACGGCACCATTGGAGATGTACTCACTGCGTATATTACACAACATGGTTTCACAGTCCGCCTGACGCCCGCCTTCGTGCGCAGCAATTCTTCGCGGGCTAAAGAGACGAGCAGCCGAAATCCTACGCAGCATTCTCCAGTAGTCCCCGCTGGGTGCAAAGCCGATGGCCCTCCCAAACATGAGCTGCTGTGCAGATTGTTTGAGGGCCTGTCGGCAAAGTGAGAGGAGCTGAGGAGCTCTCTGGCCACGTCCGGGTCGGATGTTACGACTGCCCGGGTCGAGCCCAAGCTGAAGGCCATGAGCTTTTGGCCTCGTGAACACGAGCCAAGCCAGCAAGTTTACGGTGAGCGTGGCCGCCGCTCATTTCCATTAGGCTCCCGATAATGGGCCACCCTCGGGGCCCCGGAATGGGCATTCCTTGCCCTCTCAGCTTGTTTATTCCGGCCCAAGCACACCCACCCGGACTATTCCACCGGGAGATGAGCAGTGCAGCAGCGCAAAGTAGAGCCGCAACGACATAGATTGGCCAGTACTCCTTCCATGCACAAATATCCTTATCTGGTTCATTGCTCCCTAACAAATATAAGCTGCTACGCCCTTTACAGCTCAGGGAAGCAGTACATATAACCAGCCAGAATTTGTTCCACTATTCGCCATCTAAGATACAGAAGCGAAAGCAAAAGCAAAATTCAGTATACGGATCTGAGAATGGTTAGACGAGGATAAATAGACGATCAACGGGTGAACAGTTGGTGAGAAAAACGAGTGTCATCGTTCCTAGTGGGAGGAAAGAGAGCAGAAATTTAGGTAAAGGTGTGAAAGGAACAGGGTTGTGTAGGGTCAATTCCCCACCCGGTCCCCACACGAAATCGACAAGGAAAGACAAAATAAAAGAAAACACAATCTGACAGCGGGGCGTTTGAACCAACAACAAAAACACATTAAAAAAACAAAACAAATAAAAAAACAGCCTACCTCGCAGAAGTTACAGGAAGCTTTAAGAATCGGAATCTGAATAGAATATTTGCAGGAGGAAAACATTTATACTTGTTAAACATCGCCGGCTTTGTTTTCTTCACTTGACTTTTTGCCCCTGCAACTTCATGGTATATAAGGAGGGTACATTTTCGCACTCATTGCTTTGAAAATGCAATTAAATAACGTTGACCTTGACTACGTTGCTTTCCCAATATCTACTCGATTTCCTATGCGGTTGTCACCTTTTTATTAAAATATGAACATTAATTAATATATTGAAAGCACACAGTATAGTCAATTAATATTTGTTTGTTAGATCTTCATGTTGGTGGGCGCCTCCAATTCAAGGTAGGTACTGCATGATGCTTGTAAGTTGTAGGGGACTAATCGAACGTTGTCAACTTTTTCAATCCTTCCGAAATATATATATATATGATAGGATTAATTAAATGTGGTGTTATTATATTTATGTATTTACCGTTTATTAGTCTAAGTTAGAGTCTTCTTGGTGTTCAATCCTTAGATTCTTCAATCTTTAATTTTTCCTCTATTTCAAATTTTTTTTTTTAACATCTTTAACGTTGTTTTGAACTTTTTTTTACTTCTTTTTCCTTTGTTTTATCGGCTATTTTGTCCTTATTTTTCTCATCGTACTCGACAATCAACATTTTCGTATCGCGCATAACTAATCATTTTATTTTCTTATTATGTAATGAAATAGTCGCCTCCATTTATACTTAATGTTTAATTCCGTAATGTTCATGACCTGTAGTTGGGCCTTCTTGCTCATGCCAATAATGTCTTAATTTGAATCCTGTAAGTATATAGATATAGTTAATGTCCAAGTACATATAAGAAAAGGAAATTTAGACGAAGAAATAAATTGCAAGAGTAGTATTGAAGTTCTAAGGGAACAACTTATTGTTTCCAAAAACAATCAAATGCCAAAAAGTAGAACTTAACCATTTAAAGACCATTTTAGCATGCACTATTTGATTTACATGCATTGAAAGATAGAAGTTGGGACATTTGCATATACCCAATTGTTTATTGACTTGCACATTGAGTGTTGATTGTGATTTTTTAGGACATGAAGATTTTGATAATAATGGAGAGATAACACATACCCCCATTAATATCTCATATTTTTTTATAAATTTTGTAAAGTGTTGAAGCCAAATTAGGATTTGGAGCAAGAATATTTTTTTAGTAACTAACAGAAAACTAAAACATGGTGAGGTCACACATTTTATCATTTTTTTGTACTTTGTATCTTGGTTTTTTTAATCCATTTTTTGTACCATGTACAATGCTAGTGAGTGTGGTCGTATAGTCTCTATTTTGTGGGATCAACTCACCTTACCTCTTATATGTCTTATGTTGATTGTCTCCATATTAGCATAAAATTTAGAATTACCCTATAAAACACTTATTCATTAGTCTTTTTAAACATTTTATTCATTTTCATACCTTCATATGTAATCGTTATATTAATTGTTTTATCTTAACTAAACCTAATCAATACTTAATATGGTTGTTTTAGTATAATTGGTACTCTAAAACCACTTTCCATTACCACATTTTGGAAAACCTAACTTACATTAAATACTCAACCCGGAGGCTTTATCCTTTATTGTGAACTTGTTCTTATGATAGAATTAATTACTCTTACCTCTTATGAAGTAGAATATATTTTTAGCTATTTGTGTTATTTCTTCTATTATATATTAACTCCTTATCTCGCTTGTGTGTAATATTGTATACGTATTATTATTTCACATTAATATTCACATGATATATATTTTATGCCATCTAAATTGATTAGATCAAATACTCTAACCAAAAAAACTGTTAGATAAAATTCAAACCTAGTTGATCTTATAGAAATTCACTTGATTCATCCTAGCATAAAATTGAAAAATAAAACGTTACTATAAATGAGGCACAAACTCGCTCTAACATTATGCCACTAATTTTGATAATTCTCTAGATGAAGATAAATTTAATGGTTTTCATGTTTCTATCAAAAGTCAAGGTAGTAAACGGAAAGCGGTTTGTACATATAGGATCAAACTAGAATATAATATTTATGCCATATTAAACAACATATTTTAGAGTGCCTTAATGAAAGAATTGATATAATGAGTGTAATATTAATGACTAAACTCAAACTCAAGGTCAATATTATACCAATGTGTGTTTTAGTGCTAAAAATGATCAAAACCCTATTAAGACACCTCTTTTACCTCCTCATGTGGTCATTTCTAATATTTTATCTATTATCATTCCTCCTCATGTTCCTTTTTATGTGCATGTTTCACTTGGTTCCATACCTTCAATGGTTGAATCTCGTGATATTTCTTCTCAATGTTTTCTAACTCATTCACTTACATCTTATATTCCTACCATTTTTATAAGGCTTCCCAATTTTCATCTTTTCCTAATACATATATCCACACATATTCTTTTATCATTTCCCTCCATTATAACCTATGATGAATATTATGTATGAAATGCAAAATAAAATTAAGGAGTTATATCAAAGGTCTCAAATTCCATATAGAATGGTCACAAGTCCAACAAGACACATTAACAAATCTTCACTTATGATGCTTTTTTCTACCCTTTCTGATAGGTTTCAAATATTAAAATAATCATTTATATAATGGGAAGGAGATCCATCTTATCACATTTGGTCAACTTATACCTCTTTTGTATGCCTTTCACACAATAAGAAGTTATAAGCCAAGATATTTCCGAGGAACCAGAGAGGGACTAATCTCTCATTTGGTTATATGCTTTACCTTAGGGATTTATGCATGCATTTTCCACATGTAGATAAGTAATTTTAGTATAGAGATAGTTAGGTGCTATGATATCGGTACATTGTTGCATTTTTAGATAATTTGTTCGAAATAGGGTCATATTGGCGGGCATTTTTGTATTTATTGATTTATCTAGTTATTTTATTGTGTTGTTGATACTTTAGACCATTTATTCACTTGTTAATATATCATTTTTCCTATGTGGCTTCCATAGTGCATCGTTTACCATGTCTTGTAATTATTCCCCCTCCCTCTAGTTATTTCTCCCTTCTCTCTGGGTTTTGAATCATTCTATACCATTTTCTTTCCAATTTCATTGGGATCGAACACTTACATGGCATGTGAAAATGGTCATCTCCTAACATAAGATACATTATATGTTTTGATGGTCCATATATTATAAAATTTAAATTATTTGTATTTTTGTTCTCTTTCTCACTCATTATATGTCTATTTAAGTGCAAAATTGTACCAATTTTGAATTAAAATAATTTTGTAAATAAAATGGTATATTTTTTCATTTAAGAATGTGTGAGAGAAATAAAAAATGTTACAATTTAGAATAATATACCCATATTGACATTGTAAGGAAAGCACACAAAATTTTTGAGGCACCCATATACAATTTTTTTTTTCAAGCATACAAAATTATAAAGAAGAATAAGGATAAGAACACATTGAGAAGGTCAAGGCTTCTCTCATTCATTGATAAAACTACATGAACCCTAATTTCCAACTTGATATGTACAGATATATTGTTTCTTCTCTCTCACTTTCAATCTAACAGAGGATATTCCCTAAACTATCCTATCCAATTCTAAACTTATTGATGCACCCATAATTGTCCCCAAAATATTGGAAATTAAAAAAACAATTTCTAGTTTAGTATGAGGTTGTGTGTAGTGTCCTAGCATGTTTCCCCATATTTCTTAGATCATGAAACCTTGTTGTTACCCTTATTAATATTTCTATTGCAACTAATGATAAAAAAATTCCTAACACAATGCACCTAGTTGATTTCTAGTGTTCATATCTACTTGAAAAAACTTCTAAACTTTTCTAAGGGAATTAATTGATAGCACATGCTATTTTTCATGCTTTTACCAAATAAGGACCTAAAATAATTTTCATATAGACCAAGATTCACATGATTTTACACTCATGCACATATGAAAGAGAGCTACATGTGCTTTGAGCACTTTGTTTAGAGTACTCGTGTGTGTAGGAAACTCTTTGCACATCATGGGGTTGTGTTGATGCCATTAAAACCTAATACACTAATTAATTCTACAGATGTTTCTTCATTAAGTGCATTTACAGGGATACACAAGAAAATAAGATATTGTAGTGGTTTCTCTGCAACATCAAAAACATCTAAATAAAAATTCCACAAGATAGGATAATAGAAAATAGGTACTAGTTACTAAATAGAGGAATTTTGGGCTAACAAACACTTCCAAAGATAATATCAAAAAGTGTTAATTAACACATGATTCTAAGTCTTTAAATAGAATCTATAAAATGCAGAGAACCTTTTCACTTCAAGAAACTATTCATCATCTAATGCTAAATCTTCTTTTATCTTGTAGATGTTTCCCATATCCATCTACGATCAATCTCGAGATATGTATCTTCTTTATGAAGATTGCCTTTCTTGATGTAAATAATTCTACTATATGCCTTTTCTATGTAATTAAATTCAAATTGCCATGCTTAACTTTATTCATTCTTATAACTTGAATTAGGTCAATCCATGTGTCTAAAATTCATACCATTCTACATAAAATAGTCTAAACATGTTCCATTTTATATTTAAAAATGAAACATGAATATCAGATACTACCAACCCTTCACTCATCCACTTTGTTATGACATTCCCATTCTTTCCTCTTCTTTTTATACTCTATCTCACCCTTTCATTATATCAAAAAGTGAGAGGAACGATAAAATTCTAGGTGCGAAGAAGGGAAGGGGAAGTAGTACATACCATCCAATGAGGGGTACACATGTTTCCAATACCTTAGAATGATTTTTTTAACCTTTACCCGTGAATTGTTAGTGAGTATTATTCTAAGGAAGCTCAAAACTATTTGTAGTAACAAATTGTTACATAGTTCACAACCTCACATGCATGTGCACATATGAAGAAAGGGAATGTGGGTTAATTTGGAATTTATATTTTTAGACATAATAATCCATCTGATTTTTTTCCTCTAAGATCAAAGAAGTGACTTGTAGATATATATATATATTTTCCAAAATCAACATTTTACAAGAACATGTCCACATAGGTTCAACATGGTCCTTATGTATACATGATCACAAAGGGGTATAGCTAGCTAATAGGAGTACACCAAGTGGTAATGTACACCAACTAGGGAGTGATTATGATCATATGGTCGATGTGGTGCTCACTTTTCCCCTTCATGTATTTTTATTCAAATTCATTTTGCACACTTGATAAACCCATAAAAACATCCAATGCAAAGTATAACTATAGGTGAAATAACAATCAATGAAATATAGTCATCATATATGCATCATAAGTAATACAACCGTATAATCATAGTCACAAATCCATATTCTACTCCCATAATTTATTTCAAAAATAAATACATATCCACATGACACATATGAAATCAAAAATCATAATCATTATCAAATAATGTACCTCATAATCAATCAAAATAATCAAAGCATGTACCTTATAATTAGTTCCATAATCACAATCACACATGTATATTATAATAATTTTCAAAATCACAATTGAATAAGTACATCATGATCTATTCCATAATAATGATCAAACAAGTAAACCATAATCTATTCCATAATCATAATAAAAATGTGCATCATAATGAGATAGATACCAATAGAATATTCCTAGGCACCCCGTGACACAATGTATCTATATGTAACTCATGCAACAAGCATCCAAACTATAATTATATAAGAGGAATGTAAAATTTGGCCTCACATCAAATATTTGTTTTTCATTTTATAAGGTATATATGTCACCATAGTTCCATTTGATCATCTTGAAATAGGGTTTGATGTTGAAAGTGTTTTGATACATAAATCAACATTGATATCTTATTAGGTTATTCTGAAAGATGTTGTCTATAATGTATAATATATTTATCCTTGTCTTGTTAACCTAATAAATGTTTTGACCATGAATAAATTCACATGCACCAATAATTTGAGAAGCATTCATAATAATTTTCATTCAAAGGAAAATCATTGGGAAGAGAAACCATAGGTTATAAGAAAAAAAAACCATTTTTGTAAAATCCATTTTGTGTTTTAAACAAGTTGCACCTAGGATTGACCTAAGGAACTTATATGAAATCAATATGCTGAAATTTATATTATAACCCCTTCTAATTGGGATTTGGGATATAATAACATTAGAAAACCTAAAACATATATAATATGTAGAGATCCTAAGTTTTGAACAATAAGAAAACAATGTAACACACAATAGATGGGGATAAAAATTGGAACAAATAAAAAGAAAAAATCCTTAGAACAATCATATCTATAAAAAAAGGATGTAAGATCTTGTCATGAAGGCTATAAAACATTCTAGACAATGCAATTCAACCAAAATGTTTTATAGGTAATTGATTTTGCACATAGAATGTAATGTATGTACAAATTTAAACATGAAAATAAATACAATCAAACCCAAAACAAGAAAATCATAAAAATTTTCTACACTATTTAAAGATTAAGTTGACAATTTGTTGTTTAAGAATCATAATATATATCTAATTTAGCATAAATATAGAAAAATTCATCAAGAGAAAAAAACATAACCAACATATTAAGGACCATATAAGCACCATTTGCAACAATATAAGCACCATGCCAAGAACATCAAGTTATTTAGTTGTTACCCTCACCGCACTATTGAAGGTTCACCTATTCTCTTTCCTAGGAACATCAAGTAAAATATATAGCAACTTCCATAGAGGAAGAATATGATTGAATAATGAATATATTAGTCTTGTTTAGGAATTTGAAAATCTAGTTTATCTTTCGAAATTCTACATGGATGTATGAGAAATTAATCTCCTTCCTTATAACCCTACTAGACTAGTTAGGTTTGAAAAATAATGCATATAAGGATTTATATTGGGGCTTGTTTTACATTATAGAACAAAAAATTACTTTATAATTTAAAATCCACTTAAAAATGTAAAATGTCAAAATGACACATTGAGTATAATGTAATGCTTCAACTAGGTACTCCAATGTAATGTAATATTTTCTCTATATGACCTTTTGAGCTAGAATGAATACTTTACAAATAAATAAATGCTTTGTCATATTTTCCTATATTTTTGAAATATTTATTCTACATTCTTGAATTTATTTCTTTGGAACATTCTCAATGATGTCCTATATGTCTTGTATTATCCTTAATTCACTAATTATTCACATGAGTATTTATAGACTACATTAATTTAAATTGAGGCCATGTTGGCACATTAATATTTGACACATTAGGCATGGAAAAAAATATAAAGAAGGACCTAAAAATCCAGGGATAAAGGAGGGTAAAAGGGTCCCCATGAACAAAAAACCTAAAGCAAAGCATTTGCCGCTATGGAGGTTGAATCTGTACATGCATAGTTTGGGAGGACCCATAACTATGGATATAATTTTTTTGGAGATCCCAATATTACAAAGGAAAACAAGGAGAGTGCATAGAGATGACATAAGGAGAAATAAAAACACGAGCAAACACATCAATATGAACTTAATTTAGACTATTAATTGAGAAAAAAGTGCAAGTACCTTAGAATAATGCATTTTTATGACTAATAAATGCCCACAACATCCCCAAATTAAATTTTAACATTGTAACACCCACAAAAAGTTCTACCCTCATATCAAAATAGAAACTAATAATTTAATAATCAAAATTACGATAAATTTTTGTTTTGTTTTAAAAGAGGTTTGCAAGGTTAGACATTATCCATAATTAATAAATTTCTTGGTTAAAGTCTCTCTACACAAGCTTGTGAAAGTTGGAATTAAATTAATAATTAAATATTATTAATTTACTTCCTAAAATATATTTACGGTTTAAACAATACATTTACCAAGTTCCATAAGTTTAATTAATTATCATGCACCAAGATTACTTTATTTTCTAACACAAAGGTTTAATTTATTTTGTCTAGCCACTAAGTGGCCCCATTCACCCCATTACCCATGCAATTTTTAATTAAATTTCATTCCCAAAAATACCTCCCACTTAAGTGATGTAGGGTTTAATCTGGGCCATTAGATTGAATTTATCCTAGCCCTTAGATTTGGGTTGCCCTAAATATCCTTATGGGTTTCTTTTTATTTCTATTTTCCCCAAAATCATCCTCATTTGTTCATTCTTATTTTATAGGTTTGGAAGGGAGAAGGAGGAGAAGCCATGAAAAGAAGAAGTGCAACCATGGAGAAATTTCCTTGGTTCTAGTGGTAATGGAGAAATATTCCTCCATTATTCTCTTCGTGGTTTAGTTTAGGAAATTGTTTACTATTGTGAGGTTTCTCATTTTCTTAATCTAGAGATTTCACCATGGATTTTTTTTTGTTAGTTAATGTAAACATTATTTGATTTCAACAATTGGGAAAAATCCAATTTCATTAAATCTATGAAATTTTACACATTTTGATGCCCATAAGAGAATTTATAAGTTTAAATCATTGAGTTTGATCATTTACTAGTTCTGATAGTTTACAACTTAGATTTTAATTAAACTCAATCTAGACTTTTCACAATTGTGATTTTTATTTTTCCATCAAAAGTGACGAAACCTCGCCTCTACGCAGACCGACGATCCTATGACCTCCTCGCCCTATCTTGGGGTGGTTCATTGACTACCGCTCTATCTTTGGGAAAAGGTTTTGAAACTCCCGCTTCTGCGTATAAGGAAGCAATTATGTTTCCCAAAAATAGAACCTTAAATTAAAGCATTTTCAAACAATTTTCTACTTGGGTTGGTTTTTAAGGAAATATTAACTTTAATTAAGGTGTCTACAATTCTTTAGTTGATAGATTGATATCATATCTTAGTTTCATAACTCAAAATTTCCAAATGCATAGCTTTTCCATTCAAACATACAAACTTCAACAAATTTGTTTTTAATACAAATATACTTTGAGATTTATTTTATTGAACATACTTTGGAATTTCTCTTTTCAACCATACAATACAAATATGATAATTACAAGTTTCACTAACATTATTTTGCAAAACAAGAACTTTTAATCCATTTCTTTCAATAAAATTAGTCCTTTCCAACAAGGTATACAACAAAAGTTCTTTCTACATTCAACTAAATCACTACAACTTGGAATAAATGAAATATACAAGACTTTCTTTCAAACATATTAAATTTACAATCTTCCACTCTAAGTGGGAACAATAATAAATTTACAACATGGAGGTTCTCCCAACAAACTCAAAACACAAATTTTCTTTCAAGGTCATCTCCCAACTTTTAGCTTTCAACTTGCATCCTTCAACTCTTCAAAACTTGGATCACAATACAAATAAAGGGGTATAGGTGACGCTCTCCACCCAACCTATAATCCAATAAGAGGAGAAGCCATCCCCTTATTGGCCCCCAAGCCCCAACCAAATAACAATATGGGGTATTATGCAACATTTGACAACTTTTACAAGAGGCTTCCACAACAAGCATTCCATAATAACACAATCAAATAACACATTCAAAACAAACCATTTAAACAAAATAACAATTTCCCAAACAAGCACAAAGGATTGAATACAACAAGCCAACAAAGAGAAATGGAATATGGGCACCACCTCCTTTTTTCTCCCAAGTGATGTAGGAGTTCCACCCAAAATCCTCCATGTGTACAACTCAAAACATAAATAAATCCTTATTTCTACACTTGCAAAATGTAAAATATATCCATGTTATCATTTTCACTCCCCATAGGTGGAACTCAAACTCACACTCCCTCTAAAATGCCTCACATATCCCTTTTCCCTCCCCAATGGTCCCATAAATCCATCTCCCACACACAACTTAAGGCAAAGCTACCCATTTACAAACAACATAACCACAACACTCATACAATATACAAACAACACCATTTCTACATCAAATACAATAATACAAAGATGCAAAAAAAGAGAGAGAGAGCCTACCTCTCCATCAAGCTTCCAATTCCTTTTTCTCAAAAAGCCTTTGAATCCTTCACACAAGCTCAATCCAAGATGCAACTCCCAAAAGACAAACTCCAAGTATGAAAACCAAGACCAATTTTTAAAAGTGTAAGAGAAACAAATAAGACAAGTAACCCAAAATCCATCAAAATCATCCAATAAATAGAAAAGGGATGTGAGGATGATGAGGTGGCTCCATGTAGGATGCCACTTCATCATCCCTCCATTCCAACACACAAGTCAAACACCAAGCCCAAAGAAATTAAATGCACATGTAAGACTTATGACATGCCCACATGACACTCCAACTTGCACACCATGCTTATCAAGGACAAAATTAAATGTGGTAAGTAACAAGTGCAATTATTTACCCTTTTTACACTCCAAAATGTATAATTAAGCCTAAAATTAACTCCCATTAAATAGGTATGGTTGTTGGATGAATTTAAGAGGCATGGGACAAGCTTAGCTTGTCCCACAAGCCTCCAAAAAAGCCTCCCAAGTCAAAATCCGAATTTTGAAGTTGGGAAAGAGTACACAACACAAAACCCAACACAAATCTAATTTACATCCACAAGATTTCAAGGACCATCTACCCAATTTATTTCTCACATGTCATATCTTCCTTTTTAATTCAAATTTAAGCTAAACTAGTTAATTAAGACACATTAACAAGTGTTAATAAAGTGACAAAATTTCCAAATAATTAAACACATGCACAACAAATTAAAACAAAAAAAATTAAAGGAAAGGAAAACATTACACCCATGGCCACATAAATGAGGTTACCCCCATGGGAACCTCCTAACAAAGCATGCAACAACACAACATAACATTATACACAAGTTGTCAAATTTTGGCCATGTTGCACAACACCCGACATCCTTCGTGGTTGGTCCATATCCCCTTTCGATGTATGTGATAAAATATCCCTACAACACAAACAAAATACCTCTTTAGCCCTTATGGCCGTATCAACAACATCGAGAATAATATACATATAGAAATCAATAATCGTCATCCAAAATTAACAATTCTATCATCTATCATCATATAATTTAATTCGATTTTAACATCCATAAAATCATAATTCTACTCAAAATATCCAACATAGGTATGCATCCATAATATGACATGTTAGTATAAAATTAGATACTGCAAATCAACATATATATCTGTCCATCATCATCATCTAGTGCATCATAATCAAAATGTAAATCACAACATGTCAATAGTCCAAATATCTACATAGTCTATCATCTACTGATCAAGATATAATAATCAAAATGTCTAAGTATCAATCCAATAGTAATATCATCATAATGAAAATAGTGTCAAAGAGGAGTGGGCACTACATCCCCCTCCCCTTAGACTCGACTTCCTTTTGAATTCACTTTGAAATAGGTGTGGAAATTAGGCTCGTAATAAAGTAACATCCTCCCATGTGGCTACAATCTCATCATACCTATCCCACTGGACTCACACCTAGTCAATCTCGTGTCCTCAAAGACCCAGGGTCCTGCACTCTATGATGTGCACGGGCTCCACAATCAGCTTCCCTTGCTCCTGCACCTACAATGCGGTTCAATCCAATACATGAGAGGGATCTGGAATGTATCTCCTAAGAATAGAAAATGAAATACATCGTAACGTGAGACAAGTTGGTTGACAAGGCTAGATGATAAGCTAAGGGATGGATCCGATCCAAGATCTCAATGGACCCACAAATCTAAGAGCTAACTTAGAGCCTTTTCCATAATGGATAGGGCTCTTATGAGGTCTAACCTGAAGAAACACCTTCGTGCCCATCTTATAGCTGTGGTTAACTCTCTTCTGTTTTTCATATTTGTTCTGTCTATCATGTGCCTCATGAAGTCTCTGTCTGATTAAAACAAATCGTTGCTCCATGTCCTATAACAAGGATATCCTAAGAGATACTCTATCCTCCAATCTATCCCAAACTTAGTGGTGTCCTGCACTCCCTACCATAAAGTGTCTGAAATGGAGCCATACCAATAGAACTTTAAAATTTTGTCATTATAAAAAACTCCACAAAGTAAAAATACTCCTCCCACCTCGATTGATGGTCCATGACGTACATCCAAAGTATGTCCTCTAAAATTTGATTCACCCACTCCATTTGTCCATCTATCTCTGGATGATATGTTATACTGAAGTTGATACTTCATCCCAAGGGCATGCTTGCATGGTAGTCCAAAAATGAGAGGTGTATAAGGGATCGCAATCATAAATAATCTTTCACAAAATCTCATGTAGTCTGACAATCTCATCTAAGTATACTCATGCCACTGCACTAGCTATATAGGTGGTCTTCACTAGAGAAAAATGAGCCACTTTCGTCAATCTATCCATCGTGACCATGATGACATCATGGTGGTATCTCGACGTCAATATCCCTATTATGAAATCCATGGAAATGGTGTCCCATTTCCACTCTAGTATAACATGTGGTAAAGAAGGCCAGCTGGATGCTGATGCTTGGCTTTCACCCTCTGACACTCCAAAAACAAGAAACAAAAAGAGCTACATGCCTCTTAAGTCCTCTCCAATGGTACAACTGTCTCAAAGTGGCATGCATCTTCTTTACCCCTGGATGGGTTGAATAAGGTGCACGATGAGCCTTTTCCAAAATATCCTCTCTCAAACCTCCATCCCTAAGTACATATATCCAACCTCTTTGTCTAAGAAGTCCATTTGACTCTAATGAAAATCCATCAAACTTCCCCTCAAGGGGTATTTAAGACTTAATCTTTGCTCTAGCTGCAAGGTAGAAGCATCATGTGGAAGTTGTCACAAAATCCTACTTTGCAAGTCTGTACCCATTGAAGTAGCCATAAATAAATGTCTCCATAAACTCAAAGAATCTATAACCACATTCTCCTTCCCTTCACATGCTCTATCTCCATGTCATACTCACATAGCAAATCCATCTAATGTTATTGATGAGCATTGAGATTGGACTACGTGAAGAGGTGATGTAAGCTCAAATGGTCTGTCTTGATAATGAACCTCCTGCCAAAAAGGAAATGTCTCCATCACACCAAAGCATGTACCACTACCACAAGATCAAGGTCATGAGTCAGATAATTTATCTCATAATCCTTAAGTTTGGGAGACTCGAAGCCTACTACACGACCCTCTTGTATCAAAACACCTCTTAATCCTGCCAAAGAAGCATCTATACACACGAAGAAATCCAATTGAGGATCAGGCACTACAAGAATTGGTGTTTTCGTAAGGCATTATCTCAGTGTACTAAAGGTCTTCTCACATCCATCTAACCAAACAAACTTCTTCCCTTTCCGCTAAAGCGAAGTGATGGGTGTGTAATCCAAGAGAAGTCTTGAAAAAATCTCCTTTAGTAACCTGCCAACCCCATTAAACTACGCATCTCAATCACATCAGTTGGCACTATCCAATCCATAAATAGCTCCAATATTGAAGGATTGATTGTGATACCTTCCCTAGAAATAATGTGACCTAAGTACTAAACCTTTGACTAGAAAAAGGCACACTTCTCCAGGATCCCATATAGCTGCTTCTCATGAAGACATTACATGGAACTCGTAAAAGGTGCTCCATTTGATCCTCATACATATGTGATTATATTAGAATTTCATCAAGAAACATGAGCATGAAGCGATCCAAAAATTTCCTGAACACCCCATTCATCAAACTCATGAATACTGCAGGGGCATTTGTCAGACCAAAAGGTACCACTGTGAACTCATAGTGGCCATATCTTGTGCGGAAAGCTATCTTGTGGATATCTCCTCCACAATCCTTAGTTGATGGTAGCTTAACTTAAGATCTATCTTATAAAATACAAGTTCCCCCTTCATATGATCAAATAAATCATCTATCTATGGAAGGGGGTAATTATTCTTAATCATTACTTTATTTAGATATCGATAGTCCACACAAAAACACAATGATTCATCCTTCTTATTCACAAATATCACTGGTGCACCCTAAGGAGATACACTAGGATGGATTATACCTTTCTCAAGAAGGCCCTCCAATTGCAGCTTGAGCTCACAATACTAAGGTCTATATCATGTGGGGGAGGTAACACTGACAACTCACTAGGAAAAACATATGAAATTTATTGTAAAATGGTGTGGTCACTAAGTGACAATCCATGTGTCTCATCCTTTGATAGGTCACTAACAATGATGTCAAATAATTGATAACCTCGTCTCACACACCGCTTCAGCTACATAACAAATATGGTGTGAATAGATATGGGTCTCCTAACTCCAACTATCACTAACTCCACTCCCAAATTGTTAGTAAAATATATAACCTTGTTGTAATAATCAATTCTAGCTATGTGTGTAGAAAACTAATCTATGTTGAAGATAACCCCATACAAACCCAAGGAAAGGATACAAAGATCCAAAGTCATGGTGAAGGGTCCTAGGTCCACTACACACTCCTTAACCAAGGAGTCCACTGAGATTTTGGCTCCATAAGCCATCTCAAAATCCTAACTAAGGCCTTTCCTAACTTTCGCTCTACTAATGATGGAGAAATGAAAGAATATGATGAACCTTAATCAAATAAGACATGGGTAGAAATACCACCAATGCTACCCGTGGTCTTAATCACCGTGCTCTACCTAGCGGTTCTTAACCGCAACATAAATCATGTGGCTCCTAGCCATGTCACTAACCGTAGGCTCAAAAATAGGTACCTTACCCTAATTAGCAGGGTTCTGAGGGCACTCTCTCCAATGATGACCATGTACACTGCACCCAAAATAACTACCTGGTCCTCTCTACTGAGAAAATATTCCTTCAGGTGGCCCAATAGTTTGTGCTATAGAACTTGATGATCCTCTCATAGATATCTATAGGTGCTGTGGTGGATGTAATGCTACTGACTATGCTCGAGGTGGAACATGTGTCCTATTTGCTCCCCTAGTTGGAGGTACCATACTACACCCTCTCTGAGCATCATGGAACTGTGGAGGTCGAAAGGGTGGTCACGTCAGTGTGTGTGACATACTCTAAGTTAAAGAGGAGGAGGCATAAAGGAAGACTATGCTAAAGTGTGTCCACCATGAGGAGGAGGAGCTAATCCCCTCGACCTACTATCTTGTGTCTGCATATATACTACTCATACTTTATCTATCTCGAGCATTAGATATTATTAATTCTCTATGAGTCTCCCTCACTTGGTTTCCTTTACAATGTAGGCCTTCTCTGCAACCTTTGATAATGTCTGTAGATAATGAATGTGCATTGCCCCACCCAAGTCTAAGTTCAAGCCTCTGATGAACTTGTGAACCCTAACTTGCTTATCATGCATGTAGTCCACAAAGTAAAGCATATCCAAAAATTCAAGCCGACCATCATACTTTGTTCACCACATCATGGATTCCTATCGCAGATCATGAAACACAAACATCGATTTGCTGCTAGATGAATCTCTTAAATATGTATCTAATCCTAAAATGCTCCTCAAGAGCTCCCAAGCAACTACCTTTGAATCCACATGGATCTTCTACTCGTCATTCCTCCACCAAGCTCCATCTTTCCCTCTCGAAGGTGGATAACAACACAAGCTTTCATGTTTCTAGTACAAGGGCATAGCTTAAAGCATCCACTCAATCTAACCAACCATGCATCGATCCCAAATCCTCCTATGTATCCAAAAAAATGAGGCGGGTATAACTTCAGTATCTCTCTAATGTGGTCTACCACCGCTGACCCCCGGGTCTTTCTCGCATGACCATCCCTTGGCCTAGGGCTCTTAGATTTATCTCTGTGCTCTCTAGGTGATGACTCTGTCTAACCCAATCTGCATAAAAGTTCCCTTCCCTATCCTCAACATTGTCATGTGAAGGCACATGAGCCTCCACTGATGGATCCCCATGCACTGCTAGGACTCCCTCCTAAAGATCCTCCACATAAAGGGACATTAACATCCCAGTAGTGTCTATGATCTCGAGGCAATATAGTTACTACAGATTTATATGGGGGTGGTAGATATAGGTTCACATGTAAGGATCCCTCGTCTAGTCGGCGCCTATCTCACGCGATCCATACAAGAGGACTACCCCTACGCTTTGTGAGCTCAAGTTACAGTTGGAGGGCCTTCTTGAGAAGGGCATAATCCATCCTAGTGTATCTCCTTGGGGTGCACCGGTGATTTTTGTGAAGAAGAAGGACATATCACTATAATTGTGTATTGATTAAAAATAACTAAACAAAGTAATGGTCAATAATCGTTACCCCCTTCCATGCATCAATGATTTGTTTGATAAGATTAAGGGGGCGATAGTGTTTTCCAAGATAAATATTAAGTCATGTTATCATTATATGAGGATTACAGAGACTAATATTCATAAGAAAACATTCCACATGAGATATGACAACTAAGAGTTCACAGTTGTGCCATTCGGTATGACGAATGCCTCCGTAGTGTTCATGAGTTTGATGAATGGGGTATTTAAAAAATTTATAGATCATTTAGTGCTCATATTACTTGATGACATATTGATATACTCATGCATGCGTGAGGAGCAAGAGGAACACCTTTTCCAAGTTCTACAGTGTCATCGAGAGCAACAACATTATGGGAACCTAGAGAAGTGTGCATTATTTCAGTCAAAGGTTCAAAGATCTCGGGATACATTATTTATGGGGAAGGTATCATAACTGATCCTTCCAAGATTAGAGCTATCATGGATTGGCCAGTACCGACCAATGGTGACTGAGGTATGCAACTTCATGGGATTAACATGGTATTATAGGATATTTGTTTAGGACTTCTCATGCATTGCTCATCCCATTAATTCCCTACAAAGGGGAAGGAAATATTTTTTTGGTCGAAAAATGTGAGAAGGCCTTTAGGAATTTGAAGGATTGCCTCATTACAACTCTTATTTTAGCAACGCCAGACCCACAAAAGGACTTATTTGTTTGCACAAATGCTTTGTTGGTAGGAATAGGAGTATTGATGCAAGATGGCCGAGTTGTATCTTTTAGTCTCGCAAACTCAAGGATTATGAGCTCAATTATCTAACTCATGAACTTGAGCTTGTAGCATTGGTTCATTCTTTGGTTATATGGAAAATTTTTCTATTAAGAAAGAGGTTCACACTCAGAACTTATCATTTGAGCCTACGACACCTCTTCACACATCCTAATCTCAACACCCATCAATGGCATTGTATGGTGCTTTCATGTGAGTATGATATAGAGATATAACATGTGAAGGGGAAGGAGGATATTGTTATAGACACTTTGAGTCATTGGAGGCATTTTGTTATGGCTACATCAGTGGATACAAACATGAGGAGTAGGATCTTATATCAGCTTCCACACGACATCTTGTACCTTTCAACTAGAGTAAATATTGAGTCTCAGAGAATCCTTGATGGGAATTTCAAGGAATTTAAACTAAAGCGTGATGGACTTCTCGCACACAAAGGTTGTGGTAGGACATCTTAAAGAGGCTCATTGTGCACCATATTCAGCTCACCCGGGGTGAAGAAGATGCACACTACTTTGATATAGTTTTATCATTGAGAGGACTTTAGAGGGATATATCCCAATTTGTGTCTCGATGTTTGGAGTTTCAGAGGGTGAAGGCCGAGCATCAACATCTAGCTGACCTTCTTTACCCTCATGCTATACCGAAGTGGAAATGGTACACTATATCCATGGATTTCATAGTGGGGCTACATGTTTCGAGATACCACCACGATGTGATCATGGTCACAATGGATAGATTGAAGAAAGTGGCTCATTTTTCTCTGGTGAATACTACCTATACATCAAGTGCAGTGGTGTGAGTATACTTGGATAAGATAGTCGACTTCATGGGATTCTGTGGAAGATTATCTGTGACCGCAATCCTTTGTACACCTCACATTTTTGCACTACCATTTAGCATGCTCTTGGGATGAGGATTAACTTTAGTACAACATATCACCCAGAGATAGATGGTCAAACCGAGCGGGTGAACCAGATATTAGATTATATGCTTCGCATGTATGTTATATACCATCATTCATGATGGGAGGAGTACCTATATCTAGTAGAATTTGCATACAAGAACTTTTAGAGTTCCATCCGTATGACACCATTTCAAGCATTATATGGAAGAGAGTGCAGGACTCCATTGAGTTGGGATAGGTTAGAGGACAAGGTCACTCTTGTACAAGCAATGTTATAGGACATGGAGCAGCAGGTCATCTTGATCAGACATAGATTGTAGGAGGTGCAGGGTAGGTAGAAGAAGTATGTAGATCAAAGGAGAGTTGATCACACTTATGAGGTGGGCTTGAAGGTGTTTCTTAGATTCAGACCTCATAAGAGCCCCATCTATTATGGAAAATTCTCTAAGCTAGCTCTGAGATTTGTGGGTCCATTCGAGATCTTGGAGTGGATCAGTCCCTTAGCCTACCGCTTATCCTTTCCACCAAGCTTGTCTTGCATCCATGATGTTTTCCATGTTTCTATGTTATGGAGATACATTTCAAATCCTTCCCATGTATTGGATTGGACGTCAATACATGCATAAGAGCAGGGACAAGTGATGTTGGAGCCCATGCACATTATAGAGCGTAGGACCCGTAGGACTTCGAGGGTGAGCGATTGATCAGGTATGCATCTAATGGGATCATTACGATGAGACATCAACTACTTAGGAGGACGCAACCTTGCTACGAGTCCAATACTCACACTTGGTCTAGTGACTTCCAAGAGGAAGTCAATTCTAAGGGTAGGGGGATGTAATGCCCAATCCTCTTCGATATTTATTATACTATGATTTTGATTATTACGATTAGAGACATAAATATTATTATTATATTTTGATTAACATGTTGATAGAAAGTACAGATATTTTGATTATTGATATGTTATGACTCATATTGTGGATTGTATGAACTTCTAGAGGCATGGATAGATATTTCAGTATTGATGATGATTTAGTGTTGTTACTTTATATATTGATTTTGTTAGATGATCGAGCTAGTCTTGTGATCTCATTGTTGTTGATGAAATGGTAGAATTGAAATATTTAGAAATTTTAAACAATTAATAGAATTGCTTAGCTTTGATGATGATTTAGCCATGTGTATGATGTTTTTGGATGATATGCATGTGTGTTTTATTTCTTGATGTATTTGATGTGGCCTTGAGGCCTAAGGGGTATTGTTTGATTGGTTGCAATAAATTATATCACAACAAACAAGAAGGGGCTAGGAGACCAACCATGAAAGAATATTGATATTGGCAACAAAGGTCAACTTATCAACTTTGTGTTTTTTTATATTTTTGTGTTATTGTTGAGTTTGCTAGAGGTCCCCGTTGATGGTGAATCATAGCACCCTTGAATGTCTACAACTCGATGGGTTGAGACTCTCAGTGCGATTGCATAACATGGAGCTTTTCCCAAGTGTGGGACCTTGTGAATCAGGAAAGCTCTCCGGATGAAGGCCGGTTCCTATTCCTCTGTTCAGATGCACACATAAAATGCAGAGGGTTTACTCAAAAACCTAATCTAACTTACCAAGGAGACAGGGTAAGAAGATGCATAAAAATAAACCTAAACTAACAAAGGTGATGCACCGAGGAATGAAGAACACCTGTCTTGCCAATAAACACAAACCATTAAAATGCAATGCAAGATCATGCACAGATAACAAAAATTGTAGTGAAAGATCAGGAGGATGCAAATAAACATAGAGAGGGTTGAGAATCATCCACATACATGCATTATCTACTCCAAAGATTGATACAATACACTACAAAATGCCAAGAGGAAAAGTTGCATTACAGTTTTAAATGGGAGGTTTGAACTCCATAAACTCACCTGCCAAAGAGAAGAAGGGAGGGGCAAAACAAGAATGTCTAACCTTTAGAAATAATCCCCTCCTTAAAATTTATAGGAAGAATGAGAGAGAAAAGAGAGAGGAATTCTAAATCTACCCCAACCACCTCCAGTTACATTTAATTCATCTCATTATGGTGGTAGGTGAGAACCCTAACAAACCCAAAAAGTGGCGAACTATATTTTTCATTTTTAAGAACTTCTTCACACCCAATTAAAGATATCCAGTCATAGTTGGAAAGAGGACCTCGTAATGTTTTCGAAAATTCCAACCTTGCATGAATCCGAGCTCCCTGTGAAAAGTTATGGCCATCTGAATATCTGCACCAGGGTTTGCTTCCTGTCAGCGCTCAAAATGTTGCGCCTCCCAAAGATGCGCCATAGGCGCTGAAAATTACATGTCGACACTATTTTTCCTATGCCTTGGTGCATCCTTTTTCATGTCACCATCCTTTGTTATGCGCCCTTAACTTACGCTCCTTGGCAAATCCATTTACATGTCGACACTCTTTTGCCTGCGCCTTGGCGCATCCTTTTTCATGTTGACATCTTTTGTTATGCGCCCTTAACCTATGCCTTGGCACATCCATTTACATGTCAACACTCTTTTGCCTATACCTTGGCGCATCCTTTTTCATGTCGACATCCTTTGCTGTGCGCCCTTAACCTGTGCCTTGGCGCATCCATTTACATGTCGATACTCTTTTGCGCTCGTGCCTTGCGCATCCTTTTTCGTCGGGCTTTGAGTTTCTTTGATTTCCATATCTTCTGCTTGTCTATATCTACCCAGAGGGAAAGATATATACAACAATTTGGTGACTAAATGGGATCACCCGCTCGCTAGGTAAAAGATCGTGGCCTTTTAGCAATCCATTGGGCATGGAGTCATAAGCAATAACCTAAAACCAACCTGATATCTGATCCCGAGCCTGATACCGCAACTTCTTCTCCGACAACACTCTGAATCGTATAAAAACCCTAAGAGAAGCAAAACCCATGCCAAAGCACTTAGGGAAATTGAAACCTAATTACAACAAGACAATGTGCATACGTACTTAGAGGAATTGAAATCTAGGCTAATATTTACAAGGGCAACCTTTTCCTTTTAATAGCAATGTTTAAGATAGATTCATTAACCGAATCGAAGTTCCTCTCCATCCAATGCAAACAATTGGAAGGCATTACTAATTTTACATCCTGTGACCATGTAGGGACCACTCCGAATGGCATCAAACTTGGAATGCCTTCCTGGTTTTGCCCGATCTCGCATCCCATTTCAGAACTAGGTCCCTTCCTGGAAGGTCTTTGCTCTTGCCTTCTTATCAAACCATCTTTTTACTAAGGTTTGATCCTTCTCAATCATCTGAACTGCATATTCTCTTATTTCTTCTAATTCCATCAACTCTGCATACCTGGTCTCCATTGGTTTGAACTCAAACAACTCCAACTGCTTCATGAGCTCCAATGCTGGCAATTCTAATGATATAGGCAATACTGCCTCTTTCCCATAGACCAACTTGTAAGGAGAACTACCTGTAGACCTCTTTGGTGTTATCCTGTCAGCCCGTAATGCTGATTTTAGCTTGGTATGCCCTGTCCTTTGGTTTTCATCCAAAGTCCTTTTGATGATTCTTAGCAAATTCTTGTTCGTGGACTCTGCTTGTCCATTACCCTGCGGGTAATAGTTTGAAGAGGTGCTCAAATAGATTCCATTCTTGACAGCCCATTCTGTAATCTTGGAACCTATGAATGCAAATGCATTGTTTGATATGATAGTGGCCGGCACACCGAACCTGGTCATTATTCCTTCATAAAAGTCTAGTATGTTAGACTCATTTTCTTCTTTGAGCGCTACTGCTTCGGTCCACTTGGTGAAATAGTTCGTTGCCGTGAGAATCCACTTGTGGCCTTGGCTTGAGTTTGGGTTGATGACCCGATGAAGTCCAATCCCCATTGCATAAATGGTTGGTCAACCAAAATCGGGTGTAATGGAAGTGTTGCTAGTCTTTCTTTGCCTGTGAAGAGTGCACATTTCTTGCACTTTCTTATCCACGTATAGCAATCAAGTGAACATTGTGGACCAATAATACCCTGCCTTCATTATCTTGAGAGCTGTTACCCATGGGGTGAAATGTCCTCTGGAATCTCCATCATGAAAATCTTGTAACACCCTCTCAATTTGACCTATCCCAATGCACCTCAATAGAACTCCATTGATGTCTTTCTTGAACAAAACACCATCAACAAGCACATATGGAATGGCTTGTAATCCCAAAGTATATGTGCTTGTAATCAAGTAATTCTGAGGACATAGGCCTACCCAGGAAGTGTATCGTATTTTGAGTCCAACAAGGAGTGGGCACATCATCATTTTCCTGTTCTTGACCATCTTGTAGTACCAAGACAGCTCTTTTTTCATCACCTACTTCAACTTGTTGACTCAAAGCTAGTTGTTCACATAATCCCTTTCCACGGACCAGCTTAGTGACCTTAATTTCGATGTCATATTCCATGACACGAGTGATCCATCCTGCACGTTTCTCATTTAGATCCTTGTTTAGAAGGAAGTCCTTGACTCCCGCATGAGAGACCAATAATTGGATCTTGTTGTTTGAGACTAGGTGCTTGAATTTCTTTAAGCTTCTAATCACTGCAAGGACATGTTTTTCAATGAAAGAGTACCTAGTTTCGTATTCCTCCAAGCCTTGACTGAAGAAAGTGACTGGTTGTTCTAATCCTTCTTTGTTTCACTTTGTACCAAGATTGCAGAAATGGTGTCTCCACCACCGAAGGCATATAACATGAAGTCCTTGGAGAAGTCTAGATTGATGAGAGTTGGAGCTTGAGATATAGCCTCTTTTATTGCCTCAAAACTTGCCTTGCCTTCAAATGTCCACTTAAATGCCATGCTCTTCTTCAACATTAGCGTTATGGGCTTTACGAGAGCTGCAAAGTTTGGAAAAAACCTGCGGACAAAATTGATCCTTCCCAAGAAGCTTTAAAGAGCCTTCTTGTGACTTGGCAATGGCAACGTTCGAATTGCTTCAACCCTTTCTGGGTCAATCGTCAATCCCTCCTTTGAAACAATATGGCCTAGAAGTTTTCCTTCGTGAGCCAAGAATATACATTTTTTGGGGTTCAATGATACCCCAAATCTTCTACACCTCTGAAATACCTGCCTCAGATGAAAGAGGTGATCCACTACATTTTTAGAGAATATGGTGATGTCATCAAGATATATCAAAACTATTTTATTGATCAACCCCTTGAATGCCATATCCATTGCCCTTTGGAAAGTGGCTCCAGCATTTGATAGCCCAAATGGCATCTTCTTGTAGGCATAGGTGCCCCATTTGGTGGTGAAATCCATCTTGAACTGGTCATCTTCTTTCACCATTATCTAATTATACCCCAAATAGCCTTCTAGGAGAGAGAATCTCTCCGAACCAGACACCACTTGCAATATTTATTCCATTGAAGGAAGTGGGTAATGGTCTTTGAGAGATGCCCTGTTGAGGTCTCGGAAGTCTACACACAACCTGATTTCTCCACTCTTCTTCTTGACTGGAACCAAGTTTGCAACCCATCTTGAGTGCTTGATCGGGAATATAATGCTCACCTCTATTAGCTTGTTTAACTCTTTCTTCATTAGAGGCTCAATGTGGGGGTTGACTGGTCTCTGCTTTTGCCTGATGGGCTTAGCATCTGGATCCAATTCTATGGTATGTTGTGCCAACTTCGGATTGAATCCTCTCAAGTCTTCATAGCTCCAAGTGAAGACATCTGGAAATTCTTGGCAAAGCTGTATGAAATATGACTTCTCCCGCTCAAAGGGCCACTTTACCAATTTGAAGTGTTTTGCCATCCCCAACTGAATTAGCTCGAATCTTTTCTCTTGACTCGTATGTTAGCCTTTTGCTTACGGAATCTGGTCGTTAGGGTTGAAGATAGACTCCAATGTTACTAAACCCTAAGGAAGCTTGTTTGTCTCAGCTACACTACTTGATCCCCGTCTCGCTTTTTAGTCTGTCTTGATTCCTAGTTGAGAATTCAACCTCTTCTTGTAAAAATTGACGATCCGTGATCGCTCTCAAACACCTGCCAGCTTGTGTTATTATCCGGAATTGCTTGCCTCAAAAGAACATGGATATGTGGTTGTGTTTTTTCCCTTCTGATGTTGTCAACCACATCAAACTTTGCTCCAACTGCTGCGAGCCTATCCATGGCTTCATTTTTCTTCCTAGGTATGGACACAATGTTGAAAGCTTCAAAATCCTCAATGAGGTCCCATACCCTATTCTTGTAGTTCTTCAAAGAGCCATTCTTTGTACCATGTTGTCCCCTCGACTTGGTTGACGATTAGCTCGCTATCCCCAAACACCTACAAGTTCTTTATGCCCTTTTTCCCATCCCAATGAAGTCCATGAATCAAGGCCTCATATTCAACCGTGTTGTTTGAATAGAAAATCGAAATAGTATTATCCAAAATTCACCCTCAAGGTAATTTTGATAACATGCATCAAATTATTCAGTCCCGAGAAAGTAGATTGATTCGAGGCCTAAAATCATGTTTTTGGTGCCCCCTCGGCTTCTCTCTAACTCTCCCATCCAAGAAGAAATCCCAACAAGTTAGAAAAAATGGAAAAAGTGCAAAAATAAGGTTGCAGGACTGTTTTAAAGCATTTCGGGTCTAAAGGGTTCGGGTCATACCAGTTCGGGTTGTACCAAGGTTCATCGTACCAAGCTTGGGGCCGAAATACAAAGAAAATCAGCTAAGTCAGACATTTTTTTCCCGTAGGTCCGCGGGATAGTTGGGATGTCACGACGCGAGGGACGCGAAAATTTGAAATGGCCGAAAGCAAGAAAAATCATCTAAGTCTTTTGTTTCACGCGGTTTGGGACAGCCGAGACAAAAGTATGCGTGGGACGCAAATCGTCTGATTTGCCAAAAGACAAACCCATTTCGTGCAGCTTCGTAGATATTTTTCCGGACACCGGGACAAAAGTACGCGAGGGACGCGTGGACGCGAAAAGGCGAAGAAGCCGCAAGCAGGGACAAGGAAGCCCGAATCGGCCGATGCGGGAGAATATGTCCTAGGTAGTCCATGGGACAATTGGGACATAGGTACGCATGGGATGCGAATCAGCCGATTTTCTGAAATAGCTGCAACAAAGAAGAAAAGTCAACGTTTGACCTCGTGAACTTCAAACGGCCATAACTTTTGACTCCAAGCTCCGATTTTCACAAAATTGGACTCATGCCTAGAATGAGCACGATGTCCTCTACGCCACAAAAATAGATTTATTATTTTTAACAAGGGTATATATATTTAATTAAAAGAAACATATTCGGCTCCAAATCGCTTAATGCTCATTCCCGTCAAATGACAAAAATCCTCCAGACTCCAAAATAGCTGCCCGCACTCAGAAGGCCATAACTTTTACATTTCTCAACGAAATCACACAAAATTGGTACCATTGAAATCGTGGTTCTGAGCCTAACACATAGGAATCAAGAAATTCCATATTTGGTGAGAGATTAAATGATATTTTGTACAAAACGTGGATGGGTTCATAACAATGTTTTATTTGGTGGTTGGGAGTGCAATTAAGAGGCATGGTCATCATTATTTCTCTACTGCAGCACCTAGGACAGTATGGGGAGCCTTTTGCAAGTAATATATAATCATTTTACTCCATTTAATGCCTCTTACAAGTGGTTGAAGGATAGATTTCAGGATTTCTATTTTTCCCTTCTCTCTTTCTTCTCATTTTTTCTATAAATTGGAGTGTTGGGCTCATTGTAAAGGGGAGGTAGTTTTGTAGCAAAGCTCTACCAAAATTGCTTTGTGAAGATAATGTGTTGTAGGCCCTTGTTGTGGAATCCTTGCATGGTGATCCAGGGAACTTTTCTTATAACTGATTGAATTATGCGTATCAGAAAGCAATAAAATATAAGTTTGTGGATGCATCTTCCCTTGCTATGTTTTCTTGCATTCTTCTCGCCCCTTCAACCTTGATTACAAGAATATTGTGTCTATTATTATGCTGTTGCAGGGATCCATTATCATTGTGTATGTTTGAAATATTTTTGTGAATGCATTTTGCTAGATTGTGGAGAACTGTCATCACCCCTTCTAGTGTGCACTTTGCTTCTGTATCTCACGCATTTGAAGACTACTCTCACACCCTCCTTTTCTAGTGTATCACTACTGTAGTGTAGGATTTCATCTTATGCATTCTCTCTCCTTGGTCCCTTGGAAATTTAGATTAGAATAGTTAGTTTCCCCTACATTAGAGTAGATTGTGGCAGGTAGTTTAGGAGCAAGAACCAACTTTCTTTGGAGGTCTATCTCAAGTAGCAAGTCCCACAACTTGGAGATAGTACCCATGTTATCCAATCACACCGTGAGTTCAAGTATATGCACTTGTATAAATAGAGGGGTGCTATGATTTGGTGATAACAAATGGAAAGCTGAATAATATTTGATGCCTTGAGGTGAAATAAGCATAACTCCTCCTCCTGCACCCTACCTACTCCTTGATCCATCGAAAAATAACTTCCATACCTCATTGTCATCCTTATGGTCTGGTTTGGTGATGCTAGGAATAGACTGGTTTTCTTCATGTATGCAATAGACTCCTAGCTCAGATTCTTCTACTTCTTGGTAGGGATCAAAATCATGTACCTTGCTTGCCCATTCATCAAGAGTCAAATCTGGGATGCTTCCAGCTTTGGTGTCAGCTTCATCTGTGCTTGGATAATCTTCTTGATCAAATGCTGAACAATTGGCATTGATTTGGATTGGAGTATGAGGCTCAATATGAAAGTTTGTAATTGGTTCGGATCTGATTGTGACCTTAGTACCATATCTTGTTCTGAACAACATGTGTGACTAGTCAGCAGATAAGTAGCCTCCAATTTTGGCTATGAAGTCCCTTGATAAGCATACGGCAAAGAGTGGTGGAAAATCTATCACTAACACATCTTGAAAAATGGTAACATTGGGGCATGTATGCAAGGTAAGATTCAAACCTTTAATCACTCCCACCGTTGCTACTGCTGTCCCATCCAATTGCACTACCCCCGTGATATGACTTTGTATTGGTGACCCAGATTGATTAGCTATTTGCTTGGGCATGACAAAACTACTTGCCCCAGAATCAATCATGCAATTATGTACTAGTTTATCCCCAATGATTAATGAAACATAGAATGGAGGGGGTTTCAAAACTTTACCTTGTTGTCCTCCATGATTCCCTTCAGGCTGAGTAGCATTTGTGAGGACATTCTCTTGCATATGGACGTGCTGGTTCGAAGTTGACCAATTTTTCATGGCATTTTGTAGAAGATCTCTTTGGCCTAGGATGGATAAAGATTCCCACATTGATATATTCACATTTGTCTTCTTCATTTGATCAATGATGATAAATGGGGATGAAACATCTCTTTTCTATCCTTTAGCCTGCACATTCCTTTCTTGCATGGGCAGCAACAGCTGGCATTTGAGTTGGTTTAGAAGGTGGTTTGGGCTGTCCTTGCATGTTTGGAGCTATATTTTGCTTGCCAACACCTTGTGGAGTGATGGAAGGTTGTAGATCACTTAGAGCCAATGACTTCCCTTCACCAAAATTCCTCTTCTTTGATCTTGTGTTAGCTACTACACTATGAGAAATTGTTTGATTCATGCCACAAAAATCCTCAGCTTGCCAATTCACAAGTGTGGTATCATTTGGACCTGTGTTTTGTTGAGATTTCCCTTGTTGCTGATTTGTTTCTTGACTCACTTCACCCTCTACACTAGTAGTTGTCACCATCAAGGCTTGGTTCAAAGCACCATTGAAGCACATAGATTGGTTGTGAGGTTCATTTCATGGGAAACACCAATCATACTCTTGAGCTATGTTGTTTTGCACTGGCACTAATGCTTTAGAAGCAGCTGTAACATTGGGGTTATAGGGCTGAAATGAACTATTGGTGGGAGGCCTTACTTGGCTTTGATTTGTAGCTAGATTGGGTGGCCTATTTGGCTGGTATGGTTGCCTATTAGGTTGAGCTTGAGGCTGATAAGAAGGTCCTAAAGCGTTGGGCTTTGTTGCCTCTTGAGTGTAACTAGCTCATTTCCCAAATTTTGTAATTGTTTCATGACCTCTTGGAGTTCATTTGAAGCACTAGAGGATGAAGTAGAATTTTCATTCAAAATTTGATTTCTAGGAGTGGGAATACGAGCCAAAGTGGGTGCTTGACTAGTACTTGGATTTTCTAAGTTTGGATACAAGGGCATGGGAGGCCTCAGGAGCCACTTACCAGCTTAAATAAAACAATTTTCAGCCCTAATGGCAATGCTATAAGCAATGTAAGGTTGTGCCTCCCATAGATTGAATTAACATAGAAATATCAGAATTCAAAGCTTTAAGATAATATAGAAAAGCACCTTCAGCTTTGTTGGCCTGATAGCCACTCGAATCCTATCCCAAGACCTTTGAAATTTGAAGTTGAAGTCACCACCGCTCGTTGGGAGCTCTCTTGATAGTTGTAAATTGTTCTAGTATAGACAAATTGTCTCCTTTTTCTCCAAACTGCTCATGGAGAACTATGCATAACTAATTCCAATTTTGGATAGAACCACCTCAAGGCTCCTAAACCATTGCAATGCCTTCCTTTGAATGAAGATGCCAACATTTGACAAGAACATCCATTTCATTTATCTCATGGATTGCACAAATGTTAGCAATGTCTTTGACATGATCACCAGGAGTGGTATGATTTTTTCCGGTGAAAAATGGAATGTTCTTCAATGCTGCAATTGGAACTAGATTCTGTGCATTGAGGGCAAGTGGGCTACTGCTAGTGAAATTGACAAAGGGATTCAGTGGTAGTTGTGCCATTATGATTGGCCTAAGAACTATGGTTGATGCGAGAAAAGGTCTACTAGGTGGAGGTGTAGACAAAGTTCGGTTAGGTGGAGATGGTGATCTTCGTGGTCCTCTTCCTCTCCTTCCTCTGCCTGGTGATAGCTGTAAGTGGAAAAATAACCCCTCTTCTCGAGTATCGACTGGTTCGAATTCTTCTCATGCGCCTGGGTAACTTGTGCTACTATACCACTGAATTCTATCCCTTCGGAGTCGCCGATGTGTTAGAGAACGAGCCTGAAAACGCTGGATCTACCAAGTTACACACCAAACCTAAAATTTTAAAAATAGATTTTCAAACTTTGAAGGATTTGAAAGATACAATTCTTCAATTCGGTTATCAGGTCCTGTTGTGCAGCTACTAATCCCCGAAAGGTACAGGTGAAACTTAGGTCATGCAAGGCAACTGGGAAAACCCGAAATACTAAAAACCATGAAATTTTGAAAGTCAAAATATCAAAAATCTAAGAATACCCTTTTGAAGATTATCCACCAATATATCAACTGGTGAAATTTTGACTTGTTTCGAGTAATTTAAGTCCTTAAAAATTGATTTGAAAGTTTATCTTGGAAGGTGAAAAATCTGAAATTGTAAAACCTACAATTTTTTAGTCCAAATTTCTTGAAAATTCCTTCAAATCTTGTGGAATGACCTCTTTGTCCCACTCGGCATGCCAAAACTGTTGATGGTGAATCATAGCACCCCTGAATGTCTGCAACTCGATGGGTTGAGACTCTCAGTGTGATTACATAACATGGAGAATTTCCTAAGTGTGGGACCTTGTGAATCGGAAAATCTCTCCGGATGAAGGCCGGTTCCTATTCCTCTGTTCAGATGCACACATAAAAATGCAGAGGGTTTACTCAAAAACCTAATCTAACTTGCTAAGGAGACAGGGTAAGAAGATGCATAAAAATAAACCTAAACTAACAAAGGTGATGCACCGAGGAATGAAGAACACCTGTCTTGCCAATAAACACAAACCATTAAAATGTAATGCAAGATCATGCACAGATAACCAAAATTGTAGTGAAAGATTAGAAGGATGCAAATAAACACAGAGAGGGTTGAGAATCATCCACAGACATGCATTATCTACTCCAAAGATTTATACAATACACTACAAAATGCCAAGAGGCAAAGTTGCATTACAGGTTTAAATGGGAGGTTTGAACCCCACAAACTCACTCACTGCCAAAGAAAAGAAGGCGGGGGCAAAACAAGAATTTCCAACCTTTAGAAAGAAGCCCCTCCTTACAATTTATAGGAAGAATGAGAGAGAAAAGAGAGAGGAATTCCAAATCTACCCCAACCACCTCCAGGTTGCATTTAATTCATCTCATTATGGTGGTAGGTGAGAACCCTAGCAAACCCAAAAAGTGGCGAACTGTATTTTTCATTTTTAAGAACTTGTTCCCACCCAATTAAAGATATCCAATTGTAGTTGGATAGAGGACCTTGTAATCTTTCTGAAAAGTCCAACCTTGCATGAATCCGAGCTCCCTGTGAAAAGTTATGGCCATCCAATATATGCGCCGGTGGTTTGCTTCCCGTCACCACTCAAAATGTTGCGCCTCCCAAATATGCGCCATAGGCGCTTAAAATTACATGTTGACACTCTTTTTCCTATTCCTTGGTGCATCCTTTTTCATGTCGACATCCTTTGCTATGCGCCCTTAACCTATGCCTTGCACATCCATTTACATGTCGATACTCTTTTGCTCGTGCCTTGCGCATCTTTTTTTCGCGGGATTTGAGTTTCTTTGATTTCCATATTCTTCTGCTTGTCTATATCTACCTGGGGAAAGATATATACAACAATTTGGTGACTCAACGGGATCACCTGCCTGCTAGGTAGAAGATCAGTGGCCTTTTAGCAATCCATTGGACATGGAGTCATAAGCAATAACTTGAAACCAACCTGATATCTGATCCCGAGCCTGATACCGCAACTTCTTCTTCGACAGCACTCTGAACTGTAGAAAACAACCTAAGAGTAGCAAAACTTGTGCCAAAGCACTTAGGGAAATTGAAACCTAATTACAACAAGACAATGTGCATACGCACTTAGAGGAATTGAAATCTAGGCTAATATTTACAAGGGCAACCTTTTCCTTTTAGTAGCAATGTTTAAGATAGATTCTCGTTAATCGGAATCGAAGTTCCTCTCCATCCAATGCGATAATTAGAAGGCATTACTACTTTTATATCTTGTGACCATGTAGGGACCACTCCAAATGGCATCAAACTTGGAATGCCTTCTTGGTTTTTCCCGATCTGTATCCCATTTCAAAACTAGGTTCCCTTCCTAGAAGGTCTTTGCTCTTGCCTTCTTATCAAACCATCTTTTTACTAAGGCCTGATCCTTCTCAATCATCTAAACTACATGTTCTCTTATTTCTTCTAATTCCATAAACTCTACATACCTTGCCTCTATGTTCTCTTATGTTGTAGTTGGACAGAAGACCTCGTAAGCTTTCCGAAAAGTCCAACCTTGCATGAATCCGAGCTCCCTGTGAAAAGTTATGGCCATCTGAATATCTGCGCCAGGGTTTGCTTCCTGTCAGCGCTCAAAATGTTGTGCCTCCCGAAGATGCGCCATAGGCGCTGAAAATTACATGTCGACACTCTTTTGCCTGCGCCTTGGTGCATCCTTTTTCGTGTCGACATCCTTTGTGGCGCCCTTAACCTGCGCCTTGGCGCATCCATTTACATGTCGACACTCTTTTTCCTACGCCTTGGCACATCCTTTTTCGTGTCGACATCCTTTGTTGTGTGCCCTTAACCTGCGCCTTGGTGCATCCATTTACATGTCGACACTCTTTTGCCTGTGCCTTGGCGCATCCTTTTTCGTGTCAACATCCTTTGCTGTGCACCCTTAACCTGTGCCTTGGCGCATCCATTTACATGTCGACACTCTTTTACCTGCACCTTGGTGCATCCTTTTTCATCGGGATTTGAGTTTCTTTGATTTCCATATTCTTCTGCTTGTCTATATCTACCTGGGGGGAAAGATATATACAATAGTCCCCATTGAGGGGTAACCTCAAATGCAACCATGGATTTATGTGTTGCCTTTCCCCTTTTTCATTTTATTTATTTTGTGAGTATGTGATTTCTTCATTGTAATGTATTTCGACTTTACTATTGCTTAGTTAATGTGCTTTTGTTTAGTCAATTAATCATGTGTTTAAGTTAATTTGAGATGTGACTATGTGGGAATTAATTGTGGTAGATAGTCATTGTTATACTATAGATTTGAGATGGATTTTATTGGTTTTGATGTTGTGTACTCATCCCCACTTTTCAAATCTCGAATTTGGGCTTATGAGCCACTTTTGGAGGCTTGTGGGACAAGTTAAGCTTGTCCCATACCTCTTAAACTCACCCAACAACTATACCTATGATGTGAGGGGTTTATTTTAGGCCTCATTATGTGTTTTGTTGAAAGGAAAAGTGGAATTAATTGCACTTTCTTACAACTCCTTTAATTTTGTCCTTAAAAGTATGGAGTAGTGGTTTGTATATGGAAGGAAACTTGTCATAACCTCAAACCCTTATTTATGAGTCTTGGGCTTGATGTTTGACTTGGTGAAGTGGATTGGAGGAGAAGTGATGTGGCATCCTATATGGAACCACATCACCACCCTCTCCTCATTTTCTATTTATGTAAGTTATTTTGGAGTTTTTGGGTTGCTTGTTTTTATTTTCACACTTGAATTTTTGGAGGATCTTTGTTTGAGTTCTTTTTGGAGCTTGGGAGCTTGTTTTTAATTTTGGCTTAGACTTGGAAAATTTTGGAGCTTGTACTTGTGAATTGAGGATTCTTGTAATGGCAAGGTCAGGTCTTTACCCTTGTATTTTATTTTATTTGTTGTGTGATTGTTTATAAAATGAATGAATGTTGTGTTGTTTTGTATTTGGGTTAGTATGACCTTAAGGATGGTGTGGGAGAAGGAAAATGGGGATATTTTGAGGGAGGGATAAGAGTTTTGTATATGCATTTGGAGGGATTTTGGGTTGGGTGTCCCACCTTGTGATAATAAGAAAGATTTCTTGCTTATCTTGGTATGTTTCATTTGAGGGAGTGATAAGAGATTGAGGGAGGGATAAGAGTTTGGTTTTGGTTGTGTGGATGAATTTTTTGGAGGTTTTAAGGTGGAAACTTAACCCATTGGGAGGTATAAGGGATTTCCCATATTTATCTTCTCCCTTGGCTTAGATTTTAAGCCTTTGTGCTTGGGAAAATTGTATATTGTTTCTATTATTGTTATTGTTCTTGGATGTGTTGCAATTTTTTTGTTGTGAATGGATGTTGTTGAATCCTTTGTAAAAGTTTCCATAGTTGTTTAATAGCCCTTATTTCCTCATTGTTGGGGCTCAGGGGCCAATGAGAAGGGAGGATTCCCTTTCTCATTGGAATATGGTTGGGAGGAGAGCATTGAATAATCCCCCTTAGTTGTTGTTGTGATTTGGATATAAAGAGAATGAAGGAGCTCAAGTTTAAGCCTTGGACATAGTTGCATTTTTATAAGACAAAGAAGGAGAAAGTTGTTTTTTTTTGTAAATTTTTCCATGTTGTCTCCACCTAAATGGAGGGCCTTTGTAACTTCCATTTTAAAGTAGAGTTCTTTGTAAATGTATTATGGGAATCTGATTTGTATTATTTATTCAAAAAATTTATATGTTGGAAAAGAGGCATGTGAGGGTTGGAACTTGTTTGTTATTGTATATCCTTCAAACATGTAATTTATATCAAGTGTGCATTGATTTATCAATGAAAATTATCTTTATTGAAGTGGAACTATAAAGGAGTGTATGTTGGATTTCTTTTAAAAATGATCTTATCATGCTTCACTATATTCTAAAAGAGAATAAGTTTGGAAATAGTTGAGTTCTTATTCTTGTTCTTCCTATTTTAGTGCTACTTAAAATGGTAGGATGCTACTATGGTTGCTATATTTTTCTATATATTATAAACTCAACTATGTAGACATTTAAATAATCTTTATCAAACCAAAGAAACATGTTCATTTCATTTACTTACACTTAGTTTGAATGAAAGGGATATTTCCCAACTATCTCACATATTTAAATATATATAAATTTATACAAACTACATATAACCTTATATTTTGTTATATAAATAAACCTGAATCGATAGAATGATTATATATATATATATATATATATATATATATATATATATATATATATATATATATTTCATTAAATGTATATAATTATAAATTATATTATATAAGTATATAAAATAATTTATAATTATATACATTTATATATATATATATATATATATATATATATATATATATATATATATATTTTAAATTGATTTTGGCCCGAGATGGGCTTGCGTGGCCCATGGTTGTGTTATATTGCAAACAAAAACAAAGTGGGGTGGAGGCACCGCTCCCCACAAATATTAACTCAAACCATATATAGTCGGCTATGGTGGCGGACCCCCAATCATATGCACCCCAACATTTTTTTACTCTACGGCCAATAATTTGTGCCCAATAGAACATTAATATATATATATATATATATATATATATATATATATTCCTGTGTATTAGATCTTAGTCGCGACTCGATTTTGGGTATTTGGTTTTGCAACGAAACAAATAATAAAAATAATGAAATATATAAATACCTATATATATGCATATCTTTATATAGTTTAATATATATACAACCGTAAATCCATGAATATATCTCGGTTTAAAAAAAATAAGAGGGACAAATAATGGCAATAACTTGAATTGGTTAAATCCTCCACAAAATTCAAATAGAAAATAATAGGCGTGCCAAACCCTAGGAGAGGGATGTGAAAGAATCATCCAAATTTGTGTGTATCCATCCAAAATAAGCTAAACCTCCATAGCTCTTTGCAAACTCTATGGCTTCCATCCTTCTTCTTTCCTAAACCTACAAAAGTGCAAATGAAATGAAATTAGGCTAAAAGTGCATAAAAGAATTTCATAAGGATTTTTAGGGCTTGTTGGGTCAACCTAGATCTAAGGGTCCTAATAGATCTAATACAATGGTTGAAAAATTCTCCCTACAATTTTAAGTGGTTGACATTTTTATGAGAATGGGTTTTTAAATAAAAGTTATGGGTAATAAGTGAATGGGGCCACTTAGTGGGTTAGGATAAGTGTGACCCTTTTTATTATAGTTTGATAAATAAATAAATGACTTTTGATTTAGGGATTGAACCAATAATATTGTGCATGGAAAATTAGATAATGATATAAAAGAATTAAATTATTTAGAATTTAAATATATAGTTAAATAACTATATGATGGATTGGGTGTTAGGTTAAACCAAACTAGGAGATGACCCTTTTATAACTTAAGAGGATTTTCTTTAAAAGGGTAAATTAATGAGATTGACCTAGTTAATATATTTAAATTGAATTAATGGAAACCCTAGAAGAGGATTTAAATCTGAAATGATTGTGGAAGTAAATTAATAATATTTAATTATTAATTTGGTTATGACTACTTACAAATATGTTGAATTAATTAAGCGTAATTAAAGTGTATTGACTTGGTAACCTTTCAAATAATAAATTCCCGTAATTTTTCGTAAATAATTATTGGGGATTGACATAGTTTGGTGCATCAAATTAGCGGGCATTACACATAATCCAACCACATTATCTCTTTATCTCTTCTACAACCTTCTTATCTTTATAATTTTCTCTATTATTAATTATGAAAATATTATTTGATAAACATAATATTAAACATATTATATTCATGACACAAATTTTATTTTTGGTTTTCATCTATCCGGTTCTAAAACACAGGGAAGGTTTGGGATGTGATGTATAATATTGGATGACTTGTATGTTCTTTCCCCTTCACATTCATTGACTTTGATTTTGATTTAAAAATATTCTTTAGGTCATTTCATCTTCCTAGGGTCATCCTCATTAGAATATTTTTCCTAGACAAGGCTATAAAAACAAGTTAATATCATTGTACAACTCACCAGACACTCTTACAATATCATATTACAAATATATTTCCAAAATTACTCAAAGGGTTCCTAAATCTAACCAAATTAGATGCACATCATCTAGAGTAGTCCTTGATAGAAGTTTATAACACTTAACTAGGTCAAAGAGTCTAGATTACTCCATTTCCAAGCATGCAAAGGTTGTAGATCCATGTTTTCACAAAAGTAGAGTAACACTAATCATTGCATAAATGTTTTAATCAGTAAAGGGTTAGGTCATATAGCCGAGGCATGCCAAATCTTACTAATACCACATTGGGTACATTCTATACTATGAAATTACTATGTTATCTTAGTGTTAACATACATGAGGGAACCCTTAGGGGGTTGCATAATTAATCACATTTGCAAAAACAGCTAGGATAACTATACATGAGGGTTGATCCCACAAAGAGAGCATGTAGTGTAACACTTAGATTGGTTAAGTAGCTAGGAGTCTAACCACCAAGGATAGTCCTAACATATCACATACACATGTGTTCACTTATGTTTTTGCTAACACTTTGATGAAGGGATCTGAAGGTTTATAGGGTTTCCAATTTTTCGTAGGTGATTATAGGTCATCCCAAAGTTATGTGAGCTATACTGAAAAGACCCTTTCTACACAAGTGAGGAATATATAAAGTTGTAGTAGGTCTATACTATCAAATGGTTCAAGACCATACGATTTTAGGTTTGACTATATAGATTAAGTCTAGACCATATAATAGGTATAAAATCATACCCATGTTGAGTTTAAAACTCTATAATATTCATGTAAGCATATACGATTCTCGATCATTCTATTCCACTATCCCACACATGTAGATCATCCATGTTATGTTCTTAACAACTAAGTCTATATCTCCTATTGTGTATTTGAGTAATTTACTTATTGATTAACAACCTTTTCAATCATTTCATGTGGAATTCGTTATTTTAATTATGAATAATTAATGTTGGAATCTAATTAGTTAGAATTATATAATTTTTGCAAACCCTTACATTCTTCTTATTTGTTGTACATCAAAAACATGTTAATGATTTAATAGGGTGAAAATAGTGACAAGGAGATACATGGAATTCTTATACATATTTTTACCTTTCTTTTATGTTTTACATGTTTCATACCATGCATATTGTAAAGTTATTAAATTGATAAAGAATTTTGTTCCCTACATATAAAAAGTTCACATTGGTTAATAATCGCTTACCAGCTTCATTATTATATCATGATTACTAATTACTAATTATGCCATATATATCGATTAATAAATCATTGATTACATGTTTAATTTGAAATGCATGGACTTCCACATTGAATTTATACTTATTATGTATGTATTACTAGTACGAGTTATGTTGTTGAAATAACATGTTTCTTGATTTGTTGGCTTGTCAAATTTGTCATGTCAAACCCATTCATATCATATGTTTGTGTGTTATATGATCCTGTTGTCATCTCAACTCATATTTTCTTGCATGATATTTATCATGATAATTTCTATAATGCTTACATGTTCATATTTCTATGATTTATATTAGATATATCTCCTTGCAATGCTTGTATGTTATTATGATTATACTAATTTGTTTTCATGATATTTATCATTCTTTTTCTTTAAAACATTGTACTTAGTTTTTGTAATATGTTATTTACTTTTTCAATTTCTAATGATACTCACTTATGACTATGATTTGATGATGTGTTTCATACTTTTAAAAATGAAGAAATCATTTATATAATTATATATTCAACCATGTCTTGTAAATGTAATTTGGATAAAATCTCCCACTTGAGACCAATGAACAACCTAGGTTTAGTTACAAAATTATGGAATAATTTTTTTAAAGTGTTAACAACCAAAGTCTCAAGGACAATTAAATTCAACTAATAACTTTTCCCATTATAATAATTACTAATTCCACATTATAAAGCAACAAGTGTAATAAGTCCACACCTAGCTCAAATCTCCTTACGGATTAATTTAATCACTGATTACATTGACATTTTAGCTAAATATTCCTTGATTAAAATTTTAGGGTTAAGGGACTAAAACAATTAAATACCCAAGGTATTTAATTCCACAAGATCTAAGACAAGAGCAAGGTTTAATTATAGTGGGGAAAAGAATACATATTTAAAATCATCAGAGTAAATTCTTACTTACCCACTCCCAAAACCTAGTTATAGATTCAATTTGATTTTTCCAATGATTAACAAAATTAAAACTTCCTAAAAACATTCCCATTAGATAGGGAATTTCCTCACCTTTCTCGGTGATATAAAGAAGTCCTCATAAGTCCTCATATTTCTCAAGTTATGGACCGACAGAACTTGGGGTGAAATTTTTCCCAAGAGCGGGCTGCAGGGCCTGGGAGGAAAATTTTCCCCAACTCGGGCCTGCAGACTTCAGAGAGAAAATTCACCTAGAGGAGAAAAGTGGACCGGTGGAGTGGGGAAGAAAAATTTTCCCAGACGCGGGCCGGTGGAGTGGGGAAGGCATTTAGCACTTTTTCCCTTTTGGGACAAAGCGAATTTTACACCCACACCTCCGCCGATGCCTAGGGAGGCCACATGGCAGCTCCTTATTGGCTACGGGTCAGCAGGTTGGTGGGGAACATTTGGAAAATTTGACTATTCAAAAGGAAGGGCAAAAAGGTCAAAAGGAACCCGTGCCTCTGCCGACGCAAGAAGATGCCACGTGTCAGCCAACCATTAGCTGTGGTTTGGTGGGCGACGGGGATAATTTGGAAATTTTGCCCAAAATTTTTCTGAAGCGTTAAGGCTTAAAAATATCTACTCCTCCATCGACGCCTCGTGAAGCCATGTGGTAACACCTGATTACTTGCGGGCTGGTGGGGCTATAGGGAAAACTTACAAATTTTTCCAAATTTATTTTTGAAAGCGCTTAAGGTTAAAATCAATCTGAGCCTCCGCCGATGCCCAATGAAGCCACATGTTGATCAATGATTGGTTGTGGGGCGGTGGGGCCATGGAGGAAAAATTACCAAATTAACTTTTTGGACTTAGATCATTTTTAGACAAAATGAAGGCTTGTGGATTAGCGGAGTGGTGGGAAACTTCATGAATTTGCACCTTTTGGGAAAAAAAAAAAGGAAATTTTTAGCCCACGGGTCCACCCAAGAATATTTTATTCATTTAAATTTGATAGTTAGATTATTTTGAGCCCGAAATGAAGTAAAAACTTTAGAAGGCCATAACTTTTGATTGGAAACTTAGTTTTGGAAAACGATGACTTTCTAGACAGCTCTCTCTACGTCCTCTTTTCATAGAAATCTTAAGAATTTAATTTTGATAAATTTTAAAGGGTAAATTTTGAGAAAATGTCTTTTTATCACTTAGAAAGTGAACTGGTATTTTTAACTTATCAATTTTGTTCAAATTTGTTGTTAATTATTTTTCCACTTGCCAAAACAGGCATGGAGGATTTTAATTGGAAGATTTTAGGATAGATTGCAAGGTTAAGTTTGCTTGATTGATTTGCATTCAAAATTTATCAATTTTATACAACAAGAAGTCTGTAATTTTGCCTTTGCTTGATTTGAAAGGTTCTACAAAAATTTCATAAGTATTTTGGTATGTTTGGGGTCATTTTGACCTTACAAATAAAATTTGATAGTTCATTTTGTCTTTTTGATGTTGCAGGGTCACTCTATTTAATTTCTGATTAATAATTCCTAGTATGAAAGTTATCTAACAGATCAAATTCGAATAGATTTATTTTCATTCGCCAACTATAAACTATGAATTCATTCCAACCCAATCTCACATACTAAGTTGACTCAAGTAAAGTTATCAAATGCCAAATTACAATTCTGATTTCTAAAACATTTATTAAAAAAACCAGAGTATTATGACATTTCTCCATACGTATTCACTTTTTCATCCTTCCAACAGAATTTCAAAATACATTCAACAATCAAATTTCAATACCCAATAATTCCATTTGAGTAAAGTAATACAATCCTTTATTGATTCAAAGAGATACCTTTACAATTTCTTCTTTCATTCCTCAATTACAATATACAGAATATGATTTCTTTCACATTCTTTCAAAAGTAGAAAAACAAAGTATATCTCTTTCACAATTAAATTTACAACTTTCATAGCCCATACAAACCATCTTTCCATCACAAATAATATACAAGATCATCCACTTCAAGTGGGAAAAGGTTACATTAAGAAATGATCTCAGCAAGGACTGTCAAACTGTCTTCTTTCTTAGTTCCAGAACAGTAGTATGAATTTCCATCATTCTCCAATTTGGTCACAACAGAATAGGGGAAAGGAAACACTCTCCACCCAACCAAGACATCCAATGAAAAGGGAGAATCCATCCTTCTTCATTGGCCCTCGAGCCCCAACCACATTGCAATAAGAATTTTTTTTTTTCAACTCATGGCAACAATAGGATTCCACAACACAAAGACATATTTCTCATTCAAAACATAGTCCAAAACAAAACTACAGTTTTCCACCATAGAACAAAACAAAAAACAACACTTAGGCTTCATCATGCAAGCCAACAGAGCAAGATAATATGGGGGATGCTTCTTATGCCTCCCAAAGGGGAAATGGGTATCACCACCTGAGAACAAACCACCAAAATATATATCATTTCAAATCCCTGACATGCCCTTATGCCTCCCCAAGTACCCCTTATTCCTCACATTTCCTTATGCCTCCCGAACCTCTTATGGCACATGATAACGATTAAAGAAATGCAAGCTATTTCTTTGTAAGGTAGGACCAAAATCTCAACTCCCTCCACACTTATACCTCCCCAAAACACTTATGCCTCAGACAAAATACCCCATAGTATTCTCTTACACCATCCCTAGGCCATCTACCCAAAAATCCAACAAATAAAACAACACATTCAAACATTCAACCATTCACATATGCATACAAATAAAAGGAGAGTATTTCCAAGAGCTAAGCTCTTACCTCTCCATGATGGAGTTTGTTCCAAGTTCAAAACAACAAGCTCTCCAATGCAACACAAACCAAGAGATCAACAATCAACAAGTATGCAATAATCTCCAAATTTCTCCCAATTTGCAAGAGCTCCAAAACCCAAAGCAAGTCGCCAAAAATGAAGTGATAAAAGTGAAGAAAAAAAAAAAACCCCAAAAACAAGCCAAGGAATTTGAATATATAGAAGAGGAAAGAGAAGAGGATGAGGTGGATCCATGTGGGATGCCACATCACACATCCTCAACTCCAACTCATAAGTCAACTTCAATCTCCAAGGCATAATAAATAAGCAGGTGAATAAATGAAAATTTTACTTACACACTCAAATCAAACCCACACCTCATAAGGAATGAAATTGAAAGCATGTAAGAAAGTGCAATAAAATCATTCAACTTCACTTACAAAAATGCATAATGAAGAATAGATTTAAATGCTCCAACCATAGGTAAGGTTGGCATGAAAATTTAAGAGGTATGGGACAAGTTTAACTTGTCCCATAAGCTTCCAAAATCAGCTTCTAAGGATAAATTCGAATTTCAAAAGGAGGTGGAGTGTTTCATACTCCAAAATTAGTTTACACATCTCTTACACATCACTTACACATTTCTTACAACACTTTAATTTTAGGCCAACAACTCTAATAATTACTTTCTTATGTCCCAATTTGATTAATTAATTTTAACAACATGTTTACTCGCATTAATTTACCACAATTAATAAATAATGAAAGGGGTAAACACATCACTTAATAAACACATACAAACATCAATAAAAATGAACCAAATAAATAAATACACATAACCCTTGGTCACATTTAAAGGTGATTCCCTCCCATGGGAATCCCTAACATTCAAACACACATAGACACAAAAATAATACAAGTTGCCATGGTGACCTTGTTGAATTCATCTAGAATTCCAATGTGGTTGGTCTCCAATCCCCCGATGTTTGTTGTGATATTTTTAACTTGCACGATACAAATACACCTTCAGCCTCGTGGCCATATCAGAACATCCAAATGAATATAATATAACTTCAAAATCATTAATATATATATGAATCACAACAACATCCAGAAATAAAAATATCACTTACAATTTCATCGCAACTATATAACCATCAATTTTAAATTCAATTATCTCGAGTCTACTAAATATATCCAAATATCACATGTCCTATCAACATCCATATATATATATATATATATATATATATATATATATATATATAACCATGTCCAACAACATGTCAACATCTATATAAAATGTCTCTAACAACCATCATGCATCATATATGAATCGAGTCAACAATAATCCCGATCTAACAAATAACACCATACTAAATCAAAACTTTAATAATGTCCATAATATAGTCAAGCAATGATCATGGTCAATATCAAAAGTTTCAAAGGGAAGTGGGCACTACAAAAAACATGATTTATATGATTTATCTTTATATAGTATAACATACCATACATTTTGATTTTAATATTAGTGAAATATATACACAATATCCATATCTAGTCTCTAAAAGAGGGCATACAATGTGATTACTTCATAAATTCAAATAATTGTTAGGTAGAATAATCACATAAAGTTGAACTTAATGATAGCCTACATTATTTGTAGTCAAACCATTATTAATTCCTATACCAAATTTACCAATCTAATCAAGTTTTTTCCCAATTTATGTTGGATTTTTTCCAAATCAAACTTTTATCAACCTTTTTAGATTCTCACTAGTCTTTGAATGGAACAAAATATTAAAATTTTATGTTTTATTCATCTAGCAATGAAATACATTGGCTTTAAAACTTTAGCCTTTGTATCCTTTTTTTGGTATCTCGTCCACAATAGCCCCTTTATTTCCATAATGTATACATTATTCATAATATTAATCATTTTCTGTGAAATCTTCATTCATCGTGGTCTTTTCTATTAGATTTTTTTCGCGACCTTCTAATACATGCAGTAACCCTTTTCCATATAAAGGAATGTTGGATCATTTCCAAATAGGGGCATCTCACTCCAAGACATTAGTGACTCCTTAGAGCATGTATTCTGCATGACACTCTTCAAATAGTTAAATGTTTTATAACATAATTTGATTATCAATTGGGTGTAGTCATTATTTTTCAAAGCCCTTTCAAATTTCAAAAGCCAATTATTCAAAATTTTAAAAAATTAATTATTCAATGGTTTAAATTTTTAATTATATACATATTTATCAAATATTTTGAAAATTAGATTTTTCTTTCATTCACAAATTGTACATGAGTTGAACTAAAAAGTATGCGTTTTTATCAAAAATCATATAAAGTCTATATTTACAATTTTTTTTGTTTCTTTTCATATTAATATAACATTTTTCAATGCTATATTAAAGGGGGTGGGAGTGGGGATGAGGGGAGGGGGTGGTGAGATTATAGCACCTTGAATTTGGTCTTATGCACTTGGAAACATCATTTTCTGCACCTTTACTAACATTTGGTCCATCAATATATATTTTACCTTATTCATGCATATTTTCCCATTTTAAATTTACTCTGATCCACTAGTTTTTCCCATTCTCTAGTTCAACACTATCAAAACTATGACAATGGACCATGTACAAAAGCTAACTTGCATTCTATAAAAACATCATATGTCTTCTAGCTATGAGTGTCATGATATATTTATGGATTTGTATCCCTCGATCTAGGTTCACTTTCAATAGTATCAACCTACTATGAATATATCCCTCACTTGCTAATAATTAAATTTTTTAAAGGGTAGCTTTTCTTAGTCATCCCTATCAATATTATAGGGTTGTGTGTATGAGAAAACTAACCCAATTTATTATGTGAATATAAAAGTAGTCTGATCCATTCAAAACATTTAGAAATTGCTTCAATCGTTATAGATCACTACATATAACAAAATATCCCTCTAAAATCTTCTAGGAATAGCCCTATATTATGAAATATTATAATTTTGCAGAACGTGAGATCTCAAAGAGTATTGTGGGAGAATTATGTGTGTTTGGTTCCTCTTTGAAGTATTGGTACACAGGGGATGATTAGCCCTCACGGGGTGGTTAGGGCTAGTGCAAGAAAAAATGATAATAATTTTAAGACACATCATCTTAAAAGTATAATAATTTATGGTATTCCATAAGGAGAAGAAATTTCAACCCCTATCACAATGATCATGGCATCTCAGGTCTACAAAACAAGAGAATAGATTCAAGTGAAATTGTACAAGGAGATTAAACTTCATCCAAATTTCCCTAAACACATTTGTAGATTGTAGACACATTTAGACCTGGTATAGCTTGAGAGTGAAGTGGTTGGGCATGCCTTTTCAAACTCATACTCTACACATCCAAAGATATTGACTTCTCTTGAGCATCTTAATCTATCATTTTCCTACTTTTTCTAGTATATGAGTACATCTATTTATTCTTTGTTACCTTCACTTGGAAACTTTGTTTTATTTTCATAACCTAATCACTATATAGTAATCAATATTAGATGAAATTCAACACACAATTTGGTGTATGCACATGTCTGAACCCTTATTTCTTCAATGAATAATATCAAATTGCAAATAAAATGAAACACTTCAATAAATTATGGTTTATATAAGGGAAAAATAAAAAATTAAGAGGTTGATGGATTTAATCTTATTGCTTGATGTAGGGAAAAAAGAAAGAATCATAATTCACCTTAGAAAAGGGAAATGAAAATATTAAGGAAATCAACTGGAGACAGATGGAAGTATGCTTTGATAGATGAAAGGTGATTGGTTTTTTATTAATCTACATTTATTTGATTTATTATTGCAGTTGCTTAAAGTATCCTTCATTATCATGTAAATATGTAAGTTTCCCTTAAATATATCTTGTAGACATGTTGTCCTACCAAATCTACTTCAATTTATGACTATGATAAAGGTGATCAAATCAATTAGGTCTCTATATCATAGAAATAGTTCACTATTTATATTTTTCTCATTAAGGTTATTCAATTTCATAGATCTAAGAGCCATTTATATCCATTTTTCTGAAAACGTTCCTTGAGATGATAACCATCATTATATTTTTATTAGTTAATAGTTAACAAGGATCTCATGTAACAACATAAGAATGAATTGTATAAATAATGTATAGTTAATATATTTATGTAGGTAGTGAAGTATGCACACTAGAGTACATTATGAATTAATGTACTTTGTATTTTGATATTTGTTATGGAGGAAGTTACTTTAATGTTATTAGAAATAATCAACTAGAGGACCCATAATAATTTTTAGTGGAACACACACATGTATAAATAGAATAAAAACATAAAGTCATTAGATAAGTTGTAAATTAATTTTTTTGTTTAATGTTGAAATTCTATATGAAATAGAAAACTATATTAATCTTAAATGAAATGCCCATGATTTACAAGAAAAAGCAAAAATTCTACCATTCACCCGATACACAAATCGGGCCCATTTTATATCCCAAAACTACAGGAAGATCATGGTGGGCAACATATCCTCAAAGCTCTATGCTAGTGTACTACATATGAAGCTTTCTCGGAGAGTTTGAGAGGAGACACTTTAGAGCTAGGGGGCATGCTTTGGATTCCAACCTACTCATAACACCGTTGATCACATCTTTACCATCTTGGCCATCATCAAGAGGCGTAACACCACTCTTCAAAATTCTACTATTCTTTTATATATGTTCAAAAGCTTTTGACTCTATCCCTTTAGAGGGCCTATTCTAGAGGCTCGTGAGGCATTGGAATTTTTGAGATCCTACTAATTTTCATCATGCACCTATATGAGTCATTCCTTGGTCATGTTCATAGGGCTCATGAGGTTTCAAATTTAATCAAGAGTACCATTGCGGTTAAACAAGGATGCCCCCTCCCCCACCTTGTTTGGGATCTATATTGATGAGTGTGAGGCCATCCTTCACAAACACATATAGGAAAATGATGGGTGTCTCCTCCACCAAGTTTTGGCTAACGACGTGGTCCTCATAGCCTCATCTCTTAAGGGGTTGTAATGACAGCTTGGATGGCTTAACTCTTTTATGTGATCTTTGACACTTGGTCGTCGACCTAGGTAAAACATGGGTTATGATCTTGAATGGGATGAAGAATACTTTATCAAACCTTCATTTCTTCTTCAAAGGGAAGGAAATTGAGATCACCAACACTTACACATATTAACGGTGTAATTTATCTGACTCGCTTTAGTCTCAAGCGACATGCCCTTCACCCTCGGGTCAACAAGGGCTATGGATCTTTAGCCCTCCTTAAGAGATAGTGATTCGAAACCACTTCAAAGATATCTCGTCCAATATGTCCCGCATGGACTCCTTTATCCGGTCCAATGTTATCTATGCCTCGAGAGATTTGTGGGACTTGTTTGCTTGAGTTTGATTGGGCCTCGGAAAGAGTGCAAAAACTAGTCCTTTGACGTATCATCACATGTAAGAAGATGGTTCCCAACACATCGTCCTAGTATAATTATGTGCCAAACCCTTCCAACTTGAGATGGTGTTTAGTCAAGTCTCTTTTTGCATCACATTCGTGGTTGCACCTGTCTTGAAGAAAGGACATACTTGGGCCTATTGTTTTTAGAGACTCTTCACTCGTATAGCCCTTTGGGCCGTGCTCGGTTGGTTTGTGGGGTTCTCGCTTCTTTTGAGTCTATGGGCATTCACATGGACCATATCCCTCCATTTAGATATTCCTTAGATGCACTGGCCACCCCCGGCCTTAGGGTCGCGGGTTTTCATGCTATAGCATAGACTTCACGCTTTACTCTACTTTACTTACTGCACTTTGTCTTTTTTTAAGGAGACCTTTTGGTTCTCCTACATTTTATTGACATCATTGTACTCAACAGTCCCACTAACCTACTTTTGTGGTCATTTGTTGGACTTTAATAATTTTCTTATCTTATCTATGTATACTAAATATGCCCATTGGCCTTTGACAAACACCTCTCGATACTATTGCTAGATTATTAAGTAACAATTAAATTGAAATTGCAGTGTTACCCTTAAATATATGTCAAATTTAAGACCCGCCATGATTAAGACATATTCGCTACATTACAGTAAAATGCATTGTCATCTTAGTGTAATTTATGTTTGATGGTGGTGTACCGTGAGGAAATGCATCTCTGAAATATTTAATTCTTTCTTCTCAAAGCTCGTGTTCACGTAGTCTTAACAATTCCAAATCATCTATTTTTCAAGTCGAGTCATTTCAACCTGGTAAACCACACGCAATTGCCGTGTTAACACGCCGAGACTGGAAATTAGGTCGTGTCCAACTCACACACAAAATAAAATAACAATAAGCATGCAAATCCCACCAATAAATTATATCATCTTCCTCCTGTCATACAAGTTGAAGCTTTTGACTGTCTGTGATGGTGGTCCTGGCAAAACAATTTTCATTCAGAGTTTTTGTCTATGTTAGTTCATTCAATGAATTCTCTTTCAGGGGGGACAAGAGGGACCGGGGTTTTGAATATTTGGCACAGGCATTTTAATTCAAAATAACTCGCTAGGACGATCAGGACATATGATTATATTTAAGATGTTTAAGCGTACTGTGTTCAATGTCATACACAACTTTTACGCGCGCTACTTTCCATTGGAATCTAGCTATAAATAAATACCCAAGACTGGGTATTTACAGAGGAGATACCCTGACCAGATAAGAAAGAAGCCATTAAAGCGTGTTGAAGAAGTTAAAAAGAATGTTTTATTCTATGTCGAAAGAATTGTCGCGCACTGTGTTTTGATGGTCAAGTGGAGACACGGGAAATGGCGAACAACACGTCGTCCAATGATAGTTAGACTGGGAAATGCGATGAAGAAGAGAGTTGAATTCATAGAGCGCGTGCGTCCTATTTTATAGCAATGAAAGGGATATCTATTTGACCAGAATAAACACTCGCTTTCGCACTACCCCGCCACCGACTGTGTTGGAAACCTTTGTAACTTGTAGATATGTAGAATAACTGCCCCACTTTACGACGTCATGTACTGTGCGATCTTACGTTCACAAAATAATATTCAACTTATATGTTGGTGTTGCTTGCTATTTTCATGTCACTGGTGCGAGTGTTCGGACTTCTTGTTTTTATGGGAAAAATGATTACATATAAGCGGTTCATACTATACATAAAGGTCTAAATGAATTAAAACAATGTTAAATTTATATTTAAATAGAAATAGTACATCATGTTTGAATTATACTAAATTAGGTAAATAGAGATAGCCTACTATATTGGATTAGGAGAGACAAATTGCAAGAGATGCGTAAGGAAATGGCGAAAGGACGTTGCAACGACACTTCTTGTTTCTATGGGAAAATGGTTTTACATCACAAATAAACCACATCTATCTTTGAACATTGCATTTACACATTAATAGCTGATTTAAAATCATAAATTAAAACTTAAGTATGCGTTAAGTACAAATTAATAAGTACTAAAGGGGATTTATTACACCGAGCTTGAAGATCATGCAAGTTTGTAGTCTATAGTATAGTCAACTTCAAGAAAGAACCTTAAAAAGATATGTAGCACATTAGTGGGGCACATGGCTTGTGCACAAGAGGTTGTAAGTTCACACTTTGTTGACTTCGCACTAACGTATGTGATTGCTAGGCTCTTCCAATTTATCATACTATCAAATGCAATAGATAGAGTGAAGGTGGCATACAAGGGTGGATGGAGGTTGGGCCAAGTGGCACATCAAACATTTGATCCCATATGCAAAAAGCTTCACATGGAGGAGAATGTAGAAGCCATCCTTTCATGGTAGTTGACTACTATTTAACAAGATGGTTATTGAATCATCAGTAAGTCGAGGTGTGATGGAGATGTAGAAAATATATGAAAGAAGACATAAATTAATAGTAAAGATGTGAACCAAACCAAAAGTGAGATTGATAAGAAAATAATATGGTGAAGATTGCTAGTTGAAATCTTTGACACCGATAGGGATGCGTGAAGAAGTTAACGTCAAGGCTTGAATGTGAAACATTGGAGGGAGGGAGGGTAGTGATTATGAAGGCGATCGAGTGAGGAGAATTTCCGGGTTGGGGAATCTTGTAGTGAGAACGTAGGAGATCCTCTTTTTATTAAACAAGACACATACAAACCATGTGTTCCTTTTACGTACCATCATGACATTGTCTTTAAATAAATGGAATATTTGTTGAGTGTTAATTCCATCATTAATATTGCTGCCAATTTGAAAACCCTACATTTAATTAGATTTGTAACTTTCAAAATTTATTGCAATCACATTGTTATGGTTTTTAATAATGTAACTACGGAAGATAAACACAAGTGCATTACATGGACAATTATGCTTCCGAATTATGGAAGAGCAGGAAGAGGCATTTCACCTTGCCACTCAACTCTTATTGAGTAAACTTTTGACATTATAAATCATTACTTTCTTAATTGAAAAAGAATACCCAAAGCATGCTTTTTTATGTTTAAATTTATTCAAGGCTTTTGCGTGTGTAAGTCAACATCAACAATAATATAGTTTTAAATATTCCATAAAACACGAGTCCTCTTAATTAAATATTGTATTGAGTTTAAGAATAACATTGGAGGGGTCACTCGAGTAGTGTCTTTTAACTTGTCTGTCAGATTTATAGTGTTAGTAATTGGCCCTTACACAATTGAAAGAAATGATTATTTTAAGAATTTATGAAAAACATGGATTTTCTATTGTATATTATAATTCTTATAATGTTAAGGTTATTTTATTAGATGTTGTAGGCAAGGGATAGTTGATGATGGTGGTAGGGAAAAGATGACATCAATTTTTAAACTACTTGCAAGATCTTCCCCTTTGAGAAATGTCAAGTTCACTTTGGACACCTAGATGGTAATGGCTAAAGTTTTTCTTACGCCCAACACAATTTCAATACATTTTGATGGATTTGAAATAGTTGTGTGGCGTTACATCCGCCAATCCTTGACATATCTCACATTAAAAATATTAACCATTGATTGGATAAAAATGAGATGAAAACAATTTTCTTTCATTGCTTTACTCAAATCGTGATTGTAAGCGTAAATTATTACGCCTTCTATGTAATTATATGATTTGTAATAAATTCGAGACTATCGTAAGAAAAAAATGGATAAATACATATGATTAGTTTTAACTATTTTACACCTAAAGGTCTTAGCAATTTTTTTTTTTTACAATTTAGATTTATATCTTAGGATGAATATAAATAATCTATTATATTTTATTACGAGAGAGAAAGTGTAAGATAATTCAAAAGAAAAGATGCATTTTGATTTGGATAAAGGTTTATTATGTTGAAAAATCGAGAATCGAGAGCATAATCAAAACAAACCTAAAAAAAAAAGGAAAATTTTGATTTTTTAAACTGTGTTTGGGACATGTACAACTAAGTGGGATAGTTTTTTCTACAAAATTTTTCAACCCCATTGAAATTAGTATATGCTTTGCTATACAAACTTCAATGATTTCATGTTTTTTCATGTCTCTTTTCTCTTCAAAATATCTCGAAAATCAAATGTGATGTTATATGACACTCTTGTATTTGATTCTCTCATGATCAAACCCTAGAATCTATTTAAAGGCATGGAGAGATAAGTCTTAAAATAATCGTAAACTAACCTCCCAATCTACATGGATTGAAATCACAACATTACATATAAGAAGAAATATGGATCATGTAGTTGTCCTATGCGAGTGAAACTTATGTATGTCTCTAATGATCCTATAGAACAATTGATATAATAACGACGACTAAAATTTAACTAGGATGATCCTCCTTTAGAACTAAACACTTTGATACATGCAACTTCACACCTACATATACTCTAAATTAAAACTTGTGTCATGAATTGCTATTGTAAGTCTCTTGAAATATTTAGGATCTTTATACTGTTGACATTGTTTGCACCCGTGCTAAAAAGGTCAACTCAAAAATTTTAAAGTTTCTCGATTGGTGAGTTACCAGTCTTTTAACTATAATCATCAGGTCCATTCAAGTGCAAAATCCCGACAAGAAAATTACAAGGCGGTGAAAGTTGAAGAGGTGATAGACCTTATAGTTTGCTAAGTCCACAAAGGTGGCCAAACAAGTAGAGTACAAAGGTGGTCCCCACTTCAAGGAGGTTGAAGATGATCTGCAGAATGTCACTCATGTGACCACTTAGACAAGGAATGTCAACATCAGAATCTGAGCATGGAGGTGGTCCCCACCAAATGGATGTATTGATGTTTATTTTTACAAATATTGCAAGTATTGCAATTATTTTACTCACAAACAGAGAGTTGATTTTTGCATGCTTCACAAGAGGACAGAATAAACAAGAAGACAAATTCACATGCACAAGGAAAGAGACTTGTCAACAAGAAAGCTTATTATTAGCAAATTATTCACCTTATTTTCTTAAAATAAAACAATCAACTTCAGTTTGACTGTAATGTAATCAAGGCTATTAATGCCTATTTGTAATTGCATGTTCTATTTTATTCCTTTATCTATTATTAAATAAAAGATAAAATAGGATGCATGGGAAAGTACAAGCCTTAGACTATTTTTAGGAAGGGTGTGAAAATTATTTTTCTATATATTGTGTGCTTTGGAAATGCACAGGGAGGACTTTTTGGATACAGAGTACTCAAGCAATTTTTGCCGCTTTGACTTCTGAGTGTGAAGTATTTTCAGCCTTTCCAATTATTTGCAGTCTTGTGCATGTTTCCATTAGTCTTGTGAATGCAAATTCCTTGATTAATCATCTTACCCTGTTGCAAAATTCAATATTTTCTGCATAATTTTAACATGCATGTTAACTTATGAGTGTTGTTGTGATATTTTCCCTCGGTACAAAAAAGTGTTTTCCGTTATTTATTCTGCAAAAAATCATTAGTTCGTGCATTAAGAATCCTTCACATATTAATTGTGCATATACTCAATCAAAGCCCTCATATAAATTTGGTGTATCACCTCAGTTTTTGCATTTTTTAGCCATCTTTTACCCTTAACCCCAAAAAATCAATTTAGGATACATCAACAAGGAACCAACCTTGATATTGGAGACTCGCCTCAAAATAGGTATACCCACAGACCTGAGGTGTTTCCATTGTATCTACAAAAGAGAGAGATCAAATTTTGCAAGCTTAGAAAACTTGCAGCCATCTCTCTACAAGGTGCACTTTCGAGAGATAACAATACCCATTTTGGTAATGATCTACATGGTGTCAGGTTTCATCAAAATAATATACAAGTGTATTATTTATATCTAAGATCCTTTTGTTTAATTTTGTATATTTGCAAATTTGAAATGCACGTCTACGACCTAATAAAAGTGCATAAATAAAAATATTCGATTTGGTTAGGGAGGAACAACCTATCCTATGTTAGTGAACCTATCTCTAAGTTGAAAAAAATAATGTGGAAAATGGAGGGATGTTTGCAGGGGCCCTCTAGGAGTCCTAATAATATTGGATTTGATCTCGACCTTGTGAACAAATCTGATAGAGATTACAAAGGTTACATGAAGGTAATCAAAAGGGATAAACATGTTTCAAAAGTTTCAAATATGTGCTACAAGTCGAAATCTCCTAAAATGGTGCCAAAATTAGGTTACTATAGAATGAGTCCATTTAATGTTATATGTGTATGATATATTAAAGGGAAAAAAGAATTTGTGGAACTATTCTTACCTTTGAGGTATGATGTTTGTTGAAATATTATAATATCATGTATGTTCCATGTGAATATATAAAACAACATGGAAATACAAATAAATTGAAGCTTTTATATAACAATTTGTAAACTTGAAAATATCTAAAAATTAAAAATTGATATAAGAAAATGAATGAATATTGTTGACCAAAATCAGCTCACACTTATTTTGGGTCGACTAACACCATTTTTCTCCTTTTGTGCTTCAATATTAATTTTACCATTTTTCAATTGCTTAAGGCCCCCTAAAGCATTTCCATCAGATAGGAAATTTCTTCCCCTTTCCATAGATATAAAGAAGTCCTTCTAACTCTTCATATTTTTCAAGTTATGGACCGATAGGATTAGGAAGGGTTTTTTGACAAAAGCGGGTCAAGAGGCCTAGGGAAGATTTTTTGCCAATGGAAAATGTAGACCAGCGGGGCGGTGGGAGACATTTTTAATTTTTACACTTTTCACAAAGGGGCACAAGTATATTTGTGGGGTCCTACGGGCCGAGAAGGGTTACTTTTACAAAGTGGAAAAAGCGGGATGTCGGGATCGAAGATGTCTTTTTGCCCAAAAATGGGAAAATGCGAACCGATGGGCCCGAGGATGAATTTTTTCCAAAAGTAGGTCTACGGGGCCACGGGGAAATTTTTCCCAAGTGTGAATGTGGGCCGTTGAGTCCGTGGGGACTTTGGAACTTTTCACTTTTCACAAAATGGCGTAATTTTCAAGTGTGGGCCCGTGGGGTCTCGTCGGCCATTGAAAAGTCTAAGAACTAGAGGAAGTCTCCACGTGTCTCTTCCATGCAACTTCAAAGGCGCGACACAATGTAGAGAATCAAATGAGAGCAAGGATTCCACATGTCTAGGGTTCAAGAAAGGCATCGACCCAAATCGGCTAAGTATCGCAGACTTGCGGAAGGTGCCATGTGTCACTTGGCACATCTTTAAAGATAAATCTAAAATCAGGTCTCCTTGACAAGCGTTGACCCCGCACGTGTCCTGTGTCCGAATAGGAAATAGAGTTGGCGCTTGAAAATTCAAAAGACTCACTTTAATGTGCCACCTGTCCTAGGGTTCGAAAGGTAGCAAGCCCAAATAGGATAAGTATGGAAGGGCCAGTGGAAGCTTCCACGTGTCTCATTGGTGCAACTTTAAAGACCAACTATGAAGGAAGAACCTCAAATGAGCACTAACTCTCCATGTGTCTATGGTCCAATAGAGTAAAAAAGGGAGACAGAGCGGACCCAAAACAACTAAGTATAGAGAGCCAACGAACAACGCCATGTGTCTCATCAGCACAAATTCAAAGGCACAACCCAAAACGGAGATTCAGATGAGTGCTGGCCTTCCACGTGTCCCAGGCCCGAAAATGGAAGCAAACTCGAATAAAAAAAGTCTAAAAGACTACGGAGGCCTCCACGTGTCTCGACCACACAACTTCAAAGGTAAAAACTAAGGGTAGTTTCCAAACAATCATGAAGCCTCCATGTGTCTTAGGTCGTGCACAATGTCTCCTCCAACAAGAAGGACTCAAGAAAAACACGAAGGAACACAGAGAGGAGCCCGCAGAAGCATATTCAAATGTTTGTTAATCTTTGATCTCTTTTCCCCTCTCTCTTTCTTCCTTAGGTAGAATGTGGAGTCTAAGCCTCCTCTCATTGCTCTATAATGGCATTTTCTTGCCCCTTTCCCACTGATGATGTACCATGTAAATTTTGGAGCAATAAAATCTATTTTGTGATGCATCTTGTCCATCCTTGGCTCATTTTATTGTCTCTTCTTACCTCTCATCATTGCATGGTATATTGTGCATACTATGATGTTTATTGTAGGTTATGGGAGATGTGCTTAATGGGTCTTGAAGTGGTGTTCTGTGTGACGTTCATCTTTGGTCCGTGATGCATCCTGTCTACCCTTTCCTTTTCTCACCTCTCTCCACTTCAGGAAGTATAGATCTTTGATCAGCCACTTCCTTTCCTAGCATATCACCACTTAGTGTAGGTTCTCTTTCCCTATCTCTCTCTCCCTGTCTCCTTGGAATGGTTAGATTAGGATTAGAATAGGTTCTCCCTACACTGGAGTAGCTTGTGGCAGGGAGATTAGGAAGCACAAACTCTCCTTCTCTGAATGTCCATCTCAAGTTTTGCAAGTCCCACAGCTTGAGAGATGGTCTAATGTTGTGCAATCACACCGAATGCCCCATTTGAATACTAGGCCATTTGGGGGTGATGTGATACCACACTAAAAATTTTGGCATGCTAGGTGGGACACTGAGGTTAGATATCTCATCTTTCCAAGGTGTCTCATTATCGAAAAAAAATCTTAAGCCACCATGCGACCCAACAGCTTTGATGCGCTCGGTAGGACAGGTCTGAAGCACCTTACCACTTCATCTTAGTAGGTTGGTGTGTTCTTGTTAGGATTTAGCCTTTTGAGGCACATGTAAAGCACATCTGGAGACTCCATCTTGGTCAATGACCCACTCTTTGAGTTGCATACCTTTTCAATCTTTTTCTACCCCTCTTCATCCATTCTCTTTCCATATCTTTCATTTTCTTCCATCCCATGAATTTGTGCAACCATGACTTCATTTCCATCTTAGAACTCACATTTGCAATAGTGACAAGTGTATTCCACCTCCAATATACTTCTCAACTCCTCCATTAGCATTATGCTCAAATTCGTAACCATTATGCTTACCCATATAAGTAGTGTCAAAGCCAGTTTGCTTATGGAGCTTATCAAGAATAGGGGACACATATAATGGTGACAACCACATGGAAAATGCTGATTTGTTGGAGAAGATTTAAGGGATGGAGGCATGCATGGTGCAATCAAGGGCCACAACTCAGATGAAATCATTTAGAATTGGCTATAGGGCACCTTGTCCATGGGCCGGCCCTATGCCAAGACATTACAGTCCTCAGTATAAGGTTGACTTCATGACTGAAATGTTGCCTCAACTTGCATAGTGGATTGAGGATATTGAGGCTTATGAGTTGGATTTAAGATAACCTTGTCAATGGATAAGTCTGCCACCTCCTAGCTTTTCTTTTCCTCTTCCTCAATCAAGATCATCGCACTAGTGTCATGAGTCTAGCTCCCCATCTTTGGCCCTAAGTGTTGATTTGCCTTCTCCAATTCCTAATCTTTCATCTCATCCTAATTCTTCTACCCTTTTCCCTTCAAAAATTCATCCCCTCCAAACAAAAAAAAGTTCCACTCCTCTCTCCACCACAAAAATAGAAAAACTGGTTGAAACCCCATCCAATCCTCCTCTTGCTTTCCCAAGTCCTTGTTGGGAAGAGACTCAAGGATCCAAATCAAGGGGAACAATAAGAAGATGAAGCCAATAGAGAAGAAATGACAAAAAATATGAAGAGTTGGGCTGCGTATTTGCATTTACAAAGATCCCTTTGATGGTTAAGCCAACAGAGGAGGTCAAGGTTGAAGAGCCAGTGGTAGCTAAGGTTGAGTTTACAGCAGAAGGAGAACAAGAACAAGAAGGAGAAAATCAAAAATCTATTTTCTTTGAATGCAGTGTCCATAATGGCACTCTGTCTGAAGAGGATCCTGATCTAACCCAAGTTACACAACTAGTTAAGGAGGAAGAACAACCAGCTCTAAGTCCCATTGAAGAGGAGTAGCTGAGAGAGATCAAATTAGAGTTGAGGCCACTTAATGAAGAAAGCATCATTGAAGATTTTTTTATTTCATTGCAAGGGCCTAATTTTATTGATGAGAGGACCATATAGTTTTAGAGGCTCCAAGTGTGGAGTAGGACACAAAATAACCTTCAGTTCATCCTCCCACTTCATCCCCTTTAATTTGTAATGTTGAAGAGGATTTTGAGATTTCAAACTTCATGTTTGAGGGTGAAGGGAACCATGGTAAGCTAGTTATAGATCAGGAGGACACCGTGGAGGAGGTAGAGCACATGCAATAGGAAAAAAAGGAGGCAAACTTCCTATCGACTGGAAGATTGCTTTGCTGGAGAGGAGCTTGAGGAGATCACATCATTTTCTCCTCCATCATCTACCTTCTAAGAACATGAGCTTGCTACCATGAAGGAGAGAATTCAAGTACAAAATCTTGCACTTCATAACAACTCTTTGAAACCAAGGTTGAAGGATATGAATCTTCCATGTTCTTCTCAGGAGGAGGAAGGAAAATAGCAAGAGAATGTCATCATCTCTCTCACGTCATCCATCCAAGAAGGTCAGCAAGAAAAATCCATTCTTAGAGTTGAAGTTCAGAGCAATGGGAAAATTCAAAGGACCATGCCTTGCCTAATCAGAACTTGGCTTCATTGGAGCCAAGGGAGAAGCCAAAACTAGTCATGCCCACTTTAGGGCATGAGGATGAGCTCCAAAGTACCAAGGATTAGCTGCAATGCCTCTTCAATCTAAATGAAGAGCAACTAAAAGAGGCATTTTTCTTGCTTCCAGTTGACACCTTGATGATTTGGGTGGAGGACCAACTTATAGTCAGTTTTTCACTCATACAAGAAGCCATATTTAGTGTCAAATCATTTGCATGGCTTCCCCTTTTGAGAAAGGGAAGCTACTTCTCCTTGCTAGTTGCAGGATTTGTTTGAGTTCCCTTTTCTCTAGTTAGCGTAGAGTAGGTTTAGGTTTGTTTTCAATAGAAGAAGTGCTTGCGCACACTCTACATATCCCACTTGGGGTGTGTATGATTTCTAGTTTTTACATAGTGTGTGCGGTATTTTTTTCTCGTGCACAGGACATTGGAAGCGGGGTGAGTTCAGGGTCAGCTTTAGTTCCAGTGATGTTCCTAGTGGCTTATAGATCATATTTTCAAAGTTTAGATTAGATTTGTGTTTACCAGGTAGACTTTATGCCCAATGGATGCTTCAAGGCCACTGATCATTTCACCTAGTAGGCAAGTGATCCCCATGAGTCACCAAATTGTTGACCAAAATAAGCTCACACTTATTTTGGGTCAACTGACACCATTTTTCCCCTTTTGTGCTTCAATCTGAATTTTTAAATTTTTAATCACTTAAGGCCCCCTGAAAGCATTTCCATCAAATAGGAAATTTCTCCCCTTTCCATAGATATAAATAAGTCCTTCTAACTCTTCATATTTTTCAAGTTACTGAGATGACAGGCCTGGGAAGGAGTTTTTACCAAAAGCGAGCCGGTGGGCCTATGGAAGATTTTTTGCCAATGGAAAATGTGGACCGGCGGGTGACGGGAGACATTTTTCCTTTTTTAACTTTTCGCAAAGGGGCACAATTATAATTGTGGGGCCCGCGGCCCCGAGAAGGGTTACTTTTACAAAGTGGAAAAAGTGGGTGGGTGGGCCCGAAGATGTCTTTTTGCTGAAAAATGGGAAAATGCAGACCGACTTGCTCGAGGATGACTTTTTGCCAAAAGCAGATCTTGAGGGCCATGGGGAAATTTTTCCCAAGTGTGAATGTGGGCCGGTGGGTCTACGGGGGACTTTGGAACTTTTTCACTTTTTGTAAAATGGGGCAATTATAAAGTGCAGGCCGACAAGGTCTCATCGGTCATTGAAAAGTCTAAAAACTTGCAGAAGTTTCCATGTGTCTCTTCCACACAACTTCAAAGGAATGACCCTAAGCAGAGACTCAAATAAGCACAAGGATTCCACGTGTCTAGGGTTCAAGAAAGGCAAATGCGCTTGAATCGGCTAAGTATTGCAGACTCACGGAAGGCACCATGTGGCATCTCGGTGCATCTTCAAAGGTAAATCTAAAAGCAGGTCTCCCAGACAAGCACTGACCCTCCACGTGTCCTAGGTCTGAAAGGGAAACAAAGTCAGTGGTTGAAAATTCAAAGAACTCGCGGAAGGCACCACATGTTCTAGAGTCCAAAAAGGCAAGAGAAGCCCAAATCTACTAAGTATGGAAGGGCCAGTGAAGCTTCAACGTGTCTCATTGGTGGAACTTAAAAGATCAACTTCAAGGTGGAACCTCAAATGAGCACCAACTATCCATGTGTCTAGGGTCAAATAGAGTCAAAAAGGGAGACAGAGTGGGCCCAAAATGACTAAGTATAGAGAGCTAGCGGATAGTGCCATGTGTCTCATCAATGCAAATTCAAAGGCGTGACCCAAAATGGAGATTCAGAAAAGTGCAGGCCTTCTACGTGTCTTAGGCCCAAAAATGGAAGTAAGATCGAATTGGCAAAGTTCAAAAGCTTGCGGAGGCCTCCACGTGTCTTGACCAAGCAACTTCAAAGGTAAAAACTAGGGGTAGTTTCCAAACAAGCGTGAATCCTCCATGTTTCTCGGGTCAAGTACAATGTCTCTACCAATAAGAATGACTCAGAAAAAATAGAAAGGAACACAGATGAGCCCGAGGAAGCCACCACATGTCATTCCAAAGACAATTTCAGAAGCAAAAGGCAAGGGTTGAATCTTCAAGATGAGTGAGGCTGCCATGTGGACCCTATATGGACACACTCTTTAAATATTATGTGCCCATGACCCTGATCTTCAGACAGCCATATATTTCGAATGGAAAATTGGATTTAGGTGGGAGAGGAATTTTTGGAAAGATCTCGGCGCCGGCTTCTCACCTGCCTCCATTAATGTTTCGGCCGCTAATTTCGAGGTCTATCAAGTCTCCCACCTGCTGCCATGATGAAGTTAGGGTCTCTTTCTTGCCAAGTAAGGGAAAATGATGGAGGCATGGGTTTTGCAGTAAATCCCATCATTGTTACTGGTGGATTCATTGCTTTTTAGGGGTGGTTGGAAGTGAGTTTGATTTTCCCTCTCTCATTCTTCTATATATTGTAAAGGAGGGGCATATTCAAATGTTTGTTCATATTTTCTCTCATGTCCCCCTCTCTCTTCCTTCCTTCAGTAGAATGCGGAGTCTAAGCTTCCTCTCATGGATCTGTAAAGGAATTTTCTTGCCCCTTGTCCACCGACGATCTACCATGTAAATTTTGGAGCAATAAAATCTATTTTTGATGCATCTTGTCCATCCTTACAGGGGATACTGTACATACTACTCGATGTTTATTGCAGGTTTTGGGATCTGTACTTGATGGGCCTTGAAGTGGTGTTCTGTGTGACATTCATCTTTGGTCTATGGTGCATCATGTCTACCCCTTCCTTTTCTCACCTCTCTCTAGTTAAGGTAGTTTGGATTGGTGATCAGCCACTTCCTTTTTTGGTGTATCACTACTTAGTGTAATCTTTCTTTCCCTCTCTCTCTCTCTCCTATCTCCTTAGAATGGTTTGATTAGGATTAGAATAGGTTCTTCCCAGACTGGAGTAGCTTGTGGCGTGCGATTACGAAGTAGGAACCAACCTTCTCTAGAGGTCCATCTCAAGTTTTTCAAGTCCTAAAACTTGAGAGATGGTCCAATGTTGTGAAATCACACCGAATGCCCCTTTTCACAACCAGGCCATTCAGGGGTGTTGTGATTCTGCACTAACAAATACATTTATTGGTATGTAAACTACATTATGAATGTCCAATCTTTTTGATAGTTTCATTGGTTATATATGCCCTAAATAATGTAACTATTGAATTTTAGATATTTAACTACCAATGTGAAGGTGGGATAAAGTGAAACCATTAAAACTATGGATATAACCCTAACAATTTGGAAGTTGGGATAAAGTGAAACAATGAAAACTATGGATATAACCCTAACAATATGAAAGTGGGGCTAAAGTGAAATAACAAACCATTGGAAATTCTTGCCAATGTGGAGAAAGGGAAATACTAGATCCACATAAATTATGGGGATTCCCTACGAATGTGGAAATGAGAAAACATTTAAATCACATAAATGATATCTCGAGTGTTAATGATAGAACTATATGTTGGAAGCACAAACACTGGGGGTGAATATGTGGGCATTAAAACATTCAATCACATAAAATTTAGCCATTTATTAACCATTCACATCCTTAACCATTACTCATTAATCAAGCATTGCAGAACCATAGCTAAACATGAGCAAAGATTAATGAGATCAACACATCGACATAATATATAAGTGACAAACCCTTAATGGGGAAGAAAATCCATTGAAATAAAACTTTATTATAGCCATGTTTCAAAAATCCATGTGTTTAACTTTGTACTCTTTATCTTATTTTTCCCTATGCTATTCTAATAGTGAAATGAGTTTTGATGTATAGCTCACTCGACCGCTAGGATACGGCCATTGATCTTAATGTGGTAAAATAACTAGTTTTATATCTTATCGGCCTCTAGTCTAAGTGTCTTGAATTTTCGTATAAGAAAAAATTATTAATTCATTTCTATATTTGATTTTGATTTGTTAATATGTGGCATACTTGAATATATATATATATAGACACACACACACGAATGTGTGGGTGTATTTTATATTGTATAAGCTTTGTATCAATATAAAAATGCATACAAATACATACATACATATACATATATATACACACACATATATATACATATTTAATTTATATTTTATATAACATATATCGATATAAATTTTTATATATATATATGTATATATATATAAATATAAATATATATATATATATATATATATATATATATATATATATATATATATATATCTTATGATAAATACATAAGGCTTGATCCTCTCGAGGGTATGTAGTGTAGCACTTGGCTCCACCAAGCATATTTCATCCAATATAATAAAATTATAAATAAAGGAAAGCACTAAAAATATTTGTGGCTAGTCAAAGAAATCTATATCAACCTATTCCTATTAAAAAGATTAATTAATATAATCCTATATAAATATCTCTCAATTTAGTAGGCCATTGTTACTAGGTCACAATTTCTACTCATGTGTATCTCTTCATGAACCTTTATTCTATATACGTAACGCACATGTGAAAAACTAACCACCTTTCTTGAATTTACAAATTATTATGTCTAAGGGTATATTATATATGTGAATCAATTTCATGAACATTTGACTTACAAGTTTTAAACTCATTAAGGGTATATAACATGTCTAAATGTGATGAAGTTACTAGTACAACCAAAAAATTGATTTACATTTAATAAAATTAGAATCTAAAACCATATATTAATGTGGGTTTAATACCTTTCCATCACTACACCCATACATCCTTGCACCCACGATTTAGAGAGAGTATTTTCCTTTACATTTCACTGTGACAACCACCCAAGTCAATACTTTTAGGAAGCTCGACAAGAATCTTCGAGTAGCTGAGGAGAATATTTACTATAAAGAGTAAAATCATTAGAGACTAATGTCATTGATAGTTACATGTTAGTGATTACTTTGTGTGAATCTTACTTTTTCATATTTGAAAGCATTTATGTATTTTATTTGAGAACAAATTAATATGGGGAAGACTTATATATAATCTTATTTGAAGACACACACACACACACACACTTGTATATATATTAACTCATAAATTTGTAAGTAAGACATATCATATACCCTCTAATATAATAATTCGTAAATATATGGATTAACACACTTCAATGAAAATTCCACTCAAGATGGTTTAGACTCTCTCTCTCTCTCTCACACACACACACACACACACACACACACACACACACACACACAAAAAGAAGGTTATTCTGAGAGGATTAAAAAAATCTATGTAATTCTACTTGTTTTCATGTGTTTTTGCAAACAGAAAATTCCTATTTAAAACATGAAAACTTTACCCTAGTGTCAATTTTTTTGTTCGTAAACCCTCCTAAATACCAGTCTAGATATTTTCCAACCTCTATGTCAAGCCTATAAAAATCCTTCGAGTGCTCATATGTATTGTAATGACCTTCCCCATCTGTTTAAAATATGAAAACAAGTTCAGGGAGTTCTTCCGATATAGTGCTTCTCAAGACAGATTTCTCAATAGACTTAGAAATGGCATTTTTTAGCATTTCTAAGGTAGTTGTGTATCCTCCAGAGAATATTTGAAGGCCCAAATTAATCAGAATTGGTAATGAGGAGAAAAAGTCATATTTCAAGTGATTTAGGAAATTTTAGGGAAGCTTTAAAGGTTTAGGTACAATTTTAGTGAAAGCAGGTTTTCAAAGGTGAAGGAGTTTATAGGTCAAAACAATGCCGAGTTTAGAAATATGATTCTAGGAACTCCGTAAATATTTTGAGGTCGAAAAAAATAACATTAGAAATATAATTCAATTATCTAAAAGTTGGCCCTTCCAAAATTTTCACAAGATCAAAGCGCTTCTTTCCATAGTCTAATTTTGGTAAGCACACTCTGCAGTCATGAGAAAAAGGCTATTTTGAGGGTTTTTCAGGAAGAATTAGACCATGGGACCCATCCCATTCTTCTCAAAAGGATTTTTTTAGTCAAAATCATAGAATGAAGTTCCAAAATTTCTTCCAAGTGCTCATGGAACTTCATCTTCAAGGTATACTCTCGCAGCTAGAAATTCTTCAGGTGGACACATGTTGACCTGAGGTTGAAGAAATTTTTTGTGTCCCATCTGTCCCATTTCTTTATGAAAATAGGGAGAAAATAGTGCGCCCATGATAATTTTATCCCTCTTCTCCACCATATGACCTCGATAAGTTCCATAATGTATATTAAACTCCTTCTCACCACCTCCTAGCCCCCCCGTCAGTGCAATCACCAAGTAACACTTGTAAAAATAGAGTGAGGGAACACTTTTTTCTCCAACTATACCATTCGATTTAGAAATTTGGGTAAAAATATTCACCCATGAGTAATCCCCTTCCATGGTTCTTGATATGACCTGGCCTCATCGCCTGGGAGCTTTCCGCATGCTTTTCTCTCTCCTTCACAAAAAAATTACATCGCCACCGGGTCAAGACTAGGTTTGGGTGAAATTTTTTTCACCAACTATCTCATCCCCTTGGAACAGAAAAATATTCCCATGAGAAAGATGATTAAACACAAAAAAAATGGCTAAGTATTTAACTCTCACATGCTTCCTTCTTCTGTCTCTAAATCTATGAATGAATTCACTCACGTTCACAAGCACTTGTGACTAAAAAGAACAACTTAAAAAAAATTTAACCTTCTTGACATCCATTATGAACTTTTAAATCTAGTTATGACATTCAAGCACGAAAACCCTCTTTTGTGCCCTAATCTCCCAAACCAAGTTTTGCTCATAACTCATGTTCCCGAACTTCATTTTCCATTATATTTTAACCATGTATTTCTAGTGAAATTTCTTTAAGAAAAGTATTTACATTCCCCATTCATACCTTCATTCATATTTTATAGCCACCTTTTCTCAGATCTACAAGAACCTCGATAATCGAATCTCTCAAAAATTGGAGCAAATCCTCGAAATGAATTATGGAAACTTTTTCAAGTGGTTTCATTCAAATACGATACTAGAAATACCACTTTCTATTTTTAGTAAGTCCCTACCACATAGCTTACTAAAAATAGTAAGTCTAAGGAAAAGATGGTTTCTAGTACTTCAAGATATTCCTTCAAGTGCAAAACATTCAAAAGTGGCAAATTTGACAGAATTTCGCCAAATTAGTAAGAATGGGCACCCATGTGAAATATTATAAAAATAGTAAATGGGTGAAATGAGATAAAATTGGTCAACTTTCAATCCTTCACATGCACTATAATGGTCTCATAACTCATGGGAGCTCCTCTCTCTATTTTCAAGTCAATTCCTTCATTCTATGATGATGTGAGAAAAGAGTGTCAAAATGAGAAAAATGCCAATTTTCTACCAAAGACCATTTTAACTCATTTCACATTGGCTACATGATCAAAATTTTTGTGACAAGGGTTTTGGTTTCATTCATCTTCCATTTCTCCATAATTGTAAGTACTTCGTATCATACTACACTCATCATCTATGCTCCTACACTGGAAAAATAAAGATCATGATTGTGTGAAGAAAGTGTATCCAATTTTTCTCATATGAATGATTGATCATGAAGCTATGATATTGTCTCAAGGATAAAAAGGATTTTCTCAATGAGGGAGGTCATCTTCTGGTGTTGTCAGTGGTCTATTTTTCAGGTTCTCATCACTCCTCTTTTCGGTGGGTTCAAGTAGTGATGTGAAGGTTCATCATTTCAAGGGTTTTCAAAAGAAGAAAGGAGTTAAAAATGATCTTCATCGGAGCCCTTTGTCATCTCATCATTGTGGAAGGTCATCATGGTTCAGGAGGTCATCTTCAACTTCTTCGAGCAAGTCTTCATAAATGACAAAGGCATATTTATCCATGATTTAAAGAATTTATTTTCTTCTATCTTCATTCTTTCTCATCCTCTCTACCAGCTTTCTAATTATTCATTGTAAGAAATCATGAATATTTTTACTATCCATTAAGGTGACTATGAAATATTTTTGCAATGTGAAATTCCATTTTTAATTATAAAAAGGGGACTTGTTTTGTGTTTCCTAAGGTTATGTGAAAATTCTTGGAGCAAGTCTTCATAAACGACGAAGGCATATTTATCCATGATTTAAAGAATTTATTTTATTCTGTCTTCATTCTTTCTCATCCTCTCTACCAACTTTCTAATTATTCATTGTAATAAATCATGAATATTTTTATTATTCATTAAGGTGACTATGAAATATTTGTGCAATGTAAAATTCCTTTTGTAATTATAAAAAGGGGACTTATTTTGTGTTTCCTAAGGTTATGTGAAAATTCACTTGTGATGGGAATATGAAAAGTCATGTGGGGGTAGACGAAGAGATGGATTGTAAAGCTATAAATTGAGAGAACCTCCTCATTTAAAAGGATGGTTAATCTTGTTTACTAGCTCCCATACTCTCTCTAGAAACAAGTGATCAAATTCCCTCTACTTCTTTTGCATATGTTTTCCTCCATCTCTCTTATTGTACAACTTTGCAAATATGTCAATAAAGAAAGGAGTTTCATCTTTTCGAATGAGTGAATAAGTGAAAATGTTGTGTTCATGGTTTCATCTTGTCTTGATATAACTAGCAAGGTTTTCATTCTTTCCTAATTATGTGTGTTGATAACTCAAGTTAATCCTTGCAAAAATCTGAACTTTTAAAACTTGTAGTATTAATCCCCCCTAGTGTATCATTCCCAATTTTCCACCTCCTCGCAAAATTCCTCCATTGCATATACTTGCAAGTATTTTCTGCAAATGTAGTGGAGTGTTTCGTTTGATACCCAGACTCTAAGCTAATAATAAATCACTTTTTTCATTTCACATACAATAATGGAGCTGCCCATTCAAGTAGAGGGACTTAGTCCCAGAGCATTGGTGAAAATACACTAATTTTTCCTTTCGAAAATTATTTTTCCAAAGAGTTTTGACACCCACCGTGGGGCCTATTTAGCATATCTGGACCCAATATACAAACTAGAAAATCCAAAAATTACATATATTAAAAAAACCATTAAAAATCATCTTCCTTACCGCATTATTGAGACCCCTTTGGATTGTGAGGAAGATTCATCTAGTGAGAAGAGCATTTTGAGGGTTGAGTCGACTCCTATTGTGGATAAATCATCTTAGGAGCATCAACATGAATATTCAAAGGAAATTCTATAGATTTCACAATGAATGGTTAAGGAGAGTGATCCTTCTTCTCCTCCCAAATTGATGTATCATCCTATTTCTTTGATTAATGTTGTCATCCCGTGTGGCCGTGATGGTGAATATTAAAATAAGGGAAAATGGCCTTTGTTACAAAATAAGAAGAGAATTTCTTCAAAACATAATTCAACTCCAACACATATGACATTGAGATCTTACTCCTCTATTTTGGGATGAGTTGTGTTCTTGTATGGTGGATTGTTATCCACTTTCTGTTTAATGTTTGAGTCAAGCTTTTTGGCTCTTTGTTGTCTGTATTTTAGAACATTATGAGATTCATAGTAATATCTTAAAAACCCAAAAAAATAAAAATGGAAGTTCATTGCTTAAAACCCATTGTTGATTCCTATAAGTGACCCTTTGTATTCCATAATGTACTTTCATATTTTCATTGCAATATTTTCCCGAAATGGCAGAAAGAAGATATACCAAGTTGAATAGGTTGAGAAGAATTATTGATCCCAGCCAAGATTTGTAAAATATGTAAGAAAAATTAGATATAATCCATATTTCTTCTCTCAAGCCTCATCTCCATCCGATTCTTCAAGTGGTACCCATGGAAATCCTATTCAAACTCTTGTTGATACTCCTACAAATCCTCTTGATTCTCCCATCTTTCAACCACCATTGAACATTGAATTCCCTAGTGAAGAAGAACAAGAACTAGAAGAAGAATTAGGAGAATAATTTGTAGAAATAAAAGTAGAAATAGAAACATAAGCATAACTAGAAGTAGAAGTAATAATGGTGGATGAAGTAGAGAGATATCCACAAATTGTGTCATGGGGAAGAAACATAGGTCTACTTGCACTTCCTTAACCTATCCATGAATTGAAAAGGGGATATCGAAAGAGTTTTCCCAAATTCGTGAGGCGATGGTACGTATCTCTTAGAGGAACATGTAGCAAAATTCATAAAACCATGTGGAGTGTTGGGAGTCAAAAATAAAATACGTGTTGGTGAATAATTTCTTAGAATATCTAAAATATAAAGCAATAGAGTGGTTCTATCTCTTGCCAGCTAGATCCCTAACTAGTTAGGATGACATCAAAACTAGTTTTGAAGAAAGGTTCAAATCCACTAGAAGATTTTCAAGATATCCTAGTATAGTTGGTTCAAATGAAAAAGGGACCCATTGATACTATGATGGATTTCATAGCCCCTTATACCAAGTTTTTAAAAATATACCCTTTGAAGCTTTTCCCTCCGATGAAAACATGAAAAGGCTCTTCATCAATTCTCAATTTTGTGAGGTAGGATTCATTCTTCAAAATATTTACCTACATATCTCGACACAATCTTAATAAATTTCCATTAAATTAGAAGATGACATCATCCTATCAATACAAATAAATAATCCTTTAAGGAAGGATAAGGCCATACGTCCCAAAGATAAGAGAACGGATCCATTGTTGTATAAATTGGAAAAAATAATTGATAATTTTGAAGTGGGAAGTTTCCCAACGAGAATTTCATCAAAGTAATAACAAAAATCAGATTGTAGGAGCACCCCAAATGCTTTCTTTTGAGGTTGTACCTATCATTGCAATTTGTAGAAATCAAGAAGATGAATAAGGACTTGAGAAACAAAGTGAAGAAAATTATTTCCTAGAGATTGAAGAAGTAGAGAATGATGCACAAATCATAGTCTAGGAGTATTTATAAGGTGATGAAGATGATGTTAAAAATACACCCGGTTTCTCAAGTGCAAGATTCTTCCATTCTCATCCTCAAAAGGAAGCTTATTCCTTCATTGTTTGTGAAAAGAAGAGGACTGAAGATCCTCTTATGACGAATCACCAAAATAAAATAATTAGTGGATGATCTCGACTTCCACCCTCCACGGATTTTTCATTGGAGAAACTCCGATCTGTGGAAAGAAGAATGTCACCTCCTATTCCAAGTAAGTCTCATAACGCTCCTCTAATTCTAATACTACTTCTAAAAAAGATAACTCGTCAAGAATATCTAATTTAACTTCAAAATCAACCTCTTTACCCTCTAATCCCACTTCCAAGCCTATTCTAAATTCAAGAGAAGTGTCTTCATTCCTCTGTTCTTATCTTCTCCTTTTATATCATATAACATGTCAAAAATATAAAGTGCATATTTTCAAATATGAGTATTTGCAGACTCATCACGAATAATTTGAGAAGCTTATCTATCATAACAAGGGTATAAGTTCAAATCCAAATACTATGACTCCTGGTTCTAAAGGACTAATACTAACCCCACTTACTCCTCCATCATAGAGCATGCTTGTTATGAGTGCATCAAAGACTGATAATATTTATCCTTTCTATGTCTCCCTTCTCATTGGAGGATACTAATTGAATAATTGTATAATAGATTCAGGTGCCTCTGATAATGTAATTCCCATAAATATTTACAATTCCCTCAGAATCACCTTGACTCAGGCTAGTGGCTCTTGTTACTCCATGGAGTCAAAGGAAGTCCCACTTGCAGGAAGGTCAAGGATGCATAGGTGGCTCTTGCTGAATTTCTGGAAAAGGAAGTGTCATTGACTATCTTGGTAGTAGACATTCTGCTTCGTGTGGAATTTTTTTAAGTAGAATCTTATTCCGAAACTTCCAAGAGGAACATATGGATGAATTGGTCTTATGCAACCATTCTGGTTAGGGGAGATATGGAAAAGTTACTTCAATAAAGAAGATGAGATATACGATGTAAAAGGAAGGACATATGGGAGCTAACATCTTGTACTAAGATAGTGGAAGTATGAATAATTTCATAACATTTGAAGAGGAGGATGAGATGACTATCTTAATAGGACGCAGTATTCCTTTCTGCTAAGGTTTTTATCTTGAAGAAGTATGAATAAATATTGAGTTGCAATAGGACAAACCTAAGTTTCTAGATGATACAATCCATGAGGAATATGGAATGGTTCTTGATGAGTTCCAAGCTGAGAAATCAGCTAATGTGTTTACCCATGATGAGGAGGTGTTCTTGTTCCCATTTTAAGATGAATATTATCTTGATCATGTCATCCATGAAGAAGAAAAGACAACTTGTGATGATCCTTTAAAGTGTTTGAAAGAAGACATTGGGGAATAAATTCTAAGAATTGCAGAAGAAATAAAATACCCTCATCTAGCAGTCTTAAACTCCTATCAGTAGGCCATGGATTTGCAAGACAAGTATTAATATGATTTTAAATTCGTAACCAATTCAAAAATTTGTCATGATGAATACTATCAAGGTAAAAATATGATACCCCTCTTGAAGTAATGATTAATGGATGTGATGATGAAATTGAAGTTTTCTCTTTTCCATTTGAAGAGGAATATTATTTCTATGATGAAAAAGTTGAAACAAAGATTTTTGAGGTCCTCGGAGTTAAGACTCCCCTAGAAAAATAAGTAGTGGAATACCATGAGATTTGGGATGATGAATCAATTCCTCTAAATTATTTCCTTGAATTTTAAAATGAAGGTTCTTCAAATGAATGTAAAGGTGAAATTATGTTCGTTTAAGAAAAGGATTTTGTGTAAGAAATCCTGAAAGCCATGAAAGGAATGGAACATCTCGAGCTAAGTATTGACCTCTTGACTCATGCTATGGCCATACAAGATAGGTATGAGGTTATTTATGATTCTTCATTCAATGTCCAAACACCTCATAATGATAGAAAAAAAAGATGAATTCAATGCCTCTTATGAAAAATTTGTCAATAAACATGAACATGGAAAAAGAGACACTTGGAAAATTCAAGAAATTTGATCAAAAATCAGCCTTGGGGTAATGATGAGATGCAAAATGAGAAATCAACAATGTGGATGAACACAAAAGATTGTTTGAAATCTGAAACTCGATGAACTTTGGAGGTGAATCTTTGAGTATTAAAGGAATCCTGTAGGATCAATCCTCCCAAGTATACATAAATTCATGAAAGCACATGGATTTCATAAGTAGTTGAGGAAAGGAGGCTACTTTCTCAAACTATTCAATGGTTTTGTGGAATATCATCACCCAATTTTACAAATTAAATTGTAACTTATGAAAGAGATAAGTAATTTTGTGAAAGCAAGTTATCTTCACATGTACGATATGTGAATTTGTAATGTGTGTTTTTCTATTTCCTAGTATGTGTGTTGTTCCACTTTATGTGTGTGCTATGTTTCCTTCTATTTTATGTGCGTGTTCATCCTTTCACCATCCTTATTTCTGCCGAGACTCGAAAGCCCAACGGATCAAGTATTGGTCCAAGTTATATATTGAGATTATGGAGTTCATTCTTATCCTATCCTTAGTTTGTTTAATCCAGAATAAGTCCCCAAGTGAGAGCCAATTGTTGTCATGTGTTTTTGCAAGGGAAAAATTCTATTGAAAACATGACAACTTTACCCCGATGTCAAAGTTTTTTCTTGTAAACCCTCTCAAACACCCCTCCCAAACACCCATCTAGATCAGTCTCCGCTCTGTGTCATGCATATCCCAATCATATGAGTGCTCATATGTGTTTTTATGACCTTTTCCATGTGTTTGAAATATGAAAACAAGTTCATGGATTTCACAAATACAAAGATGCTTCTCAAGACAAATTTCTTAATAGACTTAGAAATGGATATTTTTAGCATTTCTAATGAAGGTGTTCCTCATCCGTAGTAGAGTTAAAGGCCCAAATTCATTGGGAAATTTTATTGAGGAAATAATATCATATTTCAAGTGATTTAGAAAATTTTAGGTAACATATTAAGGTTTAGGGACATGTTCAATTCAAGCGGGTTTTCAAAGTGAAGGAGCTTGAAGTTCAAAAAAAGTGTTTGAGCTTCAAAAGATGATTATGGGAGCTCTGCAAAGAGTTGGATGTCAAAAAAGATACCATTGGAAATATAATTTAATTCTCTAAATGACACTGCTTTCAAATGTTTCACAAGATCAAAGTGCTTCTTTCTACAGTCTATTTTTGACAAGCACACTCTGTGGCCACATGAAAAAATCTATTTTGATTATGTTTCAGGAAGAACTAATTCATGGGATGCATCCCATTATTCTCAAAATGATATTTGGATTCAAAATCATATAAATAAGTTCTAAAAGATTCCTCCAGGAGGTCCTAAAACTTCATCTTCAAGGTCTCTCTCAAGATATGCACTCGTAGTTAGAAAATTTTCAGTGGCCACATGTCAACTTGAAGTTCAAGTGTAATTTTATGTCCCATATTTCCCATTCCTTTGGGAAATTTGGGACAAAAAATTTCACCCATGATCATTTTATCCCTTTTGTCCACAATATGACCCCAATAAACTATATAATGCAAGTTAAACTCCTCATCTCCTTCTGACCCCCCTCATGTAACCGCCAAGTGAAACTTGTCAAGTTAGCGTGAGGGTGAAATTTTTTTCACCAAGTGTCCAATCCCTTGGTATAGTTTGGAAAAAATCTCCACTCATAAGCAAGTCCATTCCCAAGTTCCGTAGAGGACCTAGTATTAACCCCTAAGAGCATTCTCGCATGCTTTTCTCTCTCCTCCATGAGGTAAATCACATAGTTCCATTTGTCAAGCACTAGGTGAGTGATTCATATGACAATACAACAGAAAAATTATTCCCTAAAATCTCCCAAGATACTACAATGTAGAAGTTGACTCGAGAGATTTTCGGTGACTATTTGAACACTGCAAATGAAGTCCGTATGCACATCTGGTTGCTAGTCAAAGTTTGGTCAATAGTTGGTCAACATTGGTTAAAATAAAAATGGATAATTTTGAAATCATATAATTTCACCACCATTTCATAGAACTTTCCAAGACCTTTCTGATGCATTTTGAACGGACCAAATCCGAGTCCGTATGCGAAAGTTATGACCGGTCAAAGTTTGATTAATTGGTGGTCAATAATCAAGGATGCACCAAATGGACAAATGACATGGTGACACATGGAACAGCTGTACAACTTCATTTTATATTAGAAAAATATTCATGTGATCACATGGATTTATTATTTATACATGTGGTATTAAAGGTGGGTTTATGGTTTTTACCCATGTAAAAGGTTTTATAATCTTTTTATTAGAAAGAAAGAAAGTCCACGCGACAACAAATTTTGGTGGATAAAGCCTATACAAAAGGCTCTCATATAATGTGGGATTTTTCCCCACATAAATCTGCTCCATCCACATGAAGAGTGGATATTATTATGGGGTTGATTTTTAAAAATATGGCTTAAGCTTATTTAAAAGCTTAAAAAGAGAATTAATCCCTATTAACTCCGCTCAAAGCCTATTAAGGCTATGATATTATTTGAAGCAGTTTAAATATTTGGTGGCCAAATTATTATTATGCCATGGGGAATTTGTATAAGCTTCTAATCCGTTGAGGATTATTATGGGATCTTTAAAAATAAGCCACATATATTATCAAATATCCTTATATTCTCGAGCTCCTAATCAATATAAATAGGGGACCCGAGTACATTGTAAAAACACACAACTCTAAGCTATTTTCTTAGAGCTCAAAGGAGGGGGAGAATATTTTGGAGAAATATTTATAAGTCCTATTATTATTATTTTAATAGGAAAATATGGTGGTGTTATAATGTGTGGCCATAATAAAATGTGAAGGCCCACATTTTTGAGAAATAAGTCCTATATTATTATAGGCACATTTGGAGCAAATTCATAAAGGCCTATTTATAGGCATTTGCATAAGTCCTATTATATTATTTAATAGGCATTATTATGAAGAAGAAGGTCTGAGTTTCTCTCCGAAGCAATGTTCCATGCCCGATTCGAGGAGGACGACATGAAGTTTGAAGGCGATCGCCATGGCGATATTATGGAGATAGAAGACCTATTTTAACATAGGCATTATGGAGAGATACTAAGACCTATATTGTATAGGCATTTTTAGAACCAATATTATTTTTTATCAAGCAAAATGATAAGACTTATTATTTTTAATAGGAAAATTTGTTATTGGGATTTATTCAAAGTACACAATAGGCCACATGTGAGCCACACTTCAGAATGCAGAGCCTGGAGAATCGATTGGGGTGCCATCCGGAAGACCAATCGGTATACCAAAGGACTTTGTGCCTGAAGGAGAATACTGGATCAAATCTGATTATAAGTCTGGGGTAGCTACTTGGTGTTCAGGTTCATGTTCCAATTTGTATTCAGTATTATCTTTCTTAGATTGTATTATTTGTTACCATCATTAAGTGGACAATATATCAGTTCTATTGATGAGCCCAAGAAGTAGGCATTCTACCGAACTCTATTATCAACTTATATGTAGTGTATTTTTATTATTTCATTGCTTTAAGTTTATTTTAATGGGGTGAATTCGGAAAAAATTAAAGACTATATGGGTCATTGTTTGAGTGAAAAAAAATCGGTCAATTTTTGGATGAAGTTGGTATCAGAGCTAGTTGTTCTTTCCGAAAAACTTGCTATTCTTTGAGCAAGTTGATTAGTACAGGATGAGTTGATAGTGATGGTATCAACTTATACTTGTGGAGTCCAAATTTTTGGGATAGACTGAGGGATAAATTTACCATACTCAATATTTTTCTCGCATTTTCATTTGGATTACTCCATTACATCTCATATGCAGATGAGAGATCGTTTGATGATCCATAGGAATCTATTAAGATAAGACGACACCAAGAATTCTACAACCAAGAAGAAATATAAGGTGTAATAAAAGTTTACATTATGTTTAGTTATTGTTTAAGGCTTTTGAGCATTATTTATTGCTCTTATTATAAAACTTGCAAACTATTGTGCTAGGTAGAATGCATAAATAAGACCCCTTGTGGGAAATGTTTGTATACATCTAACCAATCAGGGAACATTAGTAAAAGACCCAATTTTTGGGTAATGTTTGTACTCTGTTATACTTGTATTGGTAAGACCCCTTAGAGGGAAATTATTTTGGTGATTTTGCTAACACCATGAGATGCAATATATTTTGTCCTTGTTGAGTTATTTTTCCAGCAGGAGGAGACAAATGAAGTCAATCCACATTGCGATGTAGTGGAGAAGACAAAGTACATAAGCCACCGAATAGGAGAAATATTCATGACAGGTTTATCATGCAAAATTATTTTCCTTATAAATTTTGTATTTAAGGTTATTGTACAAAGACTCAAAAATGGAGCATTATTACAACTAATTTTGCATGATGTATTAGGAAATGTTTTTCCTTACACTTGTATTTGGAAGTTGTATAAAGACCATTTAAGGGCATATATATCATAATCAGATTTTTGAGTGACTATTACAGTTGGATACTCATATCTATAAAACTTGGAGATTTGTCAACTATTTGTGTATACAGATTGAGGTCACCGGTGGCAACTCGATCTTCATTATGTGTAGAGAGGCTCATTGTGGTCGTGTAATAGGATTAAACTTGATTGTCATCATTATTAGGGCTAGTAACATGTAGAGAAAAAGGACGTGTAGCGGAATAAGTCACCATCAAACACTTCTTAGTACCGTGTAGAGGCCAAGGCCATGCAACGAGGTGCAACAAAGTGTCTTCTTCAATGACACCAAAAATTCTTTCAAAGTGTAGAGGCATAGTTTTTGCGTAACAAAATAAGGAGTACTAGGAGGCATCAACATAGTGTTGTACATGCCACTTGTCCCAAATATCGAGCCAAGTGTCGTAATGGAGAAGTAGGAATTCAAAGACTATAGTATCATCTCGCAAAGATCTCTTCAATGATAAATTTCATGATCCAGGAGTGGAGATATAAGCTTTTTGGGACAAAAAGCCTTTCCTTGTGGGGAGGTGTGATCTGGAGGAAACATTTCTCCCTAAAATCTCCCAATATTGTTTCAGTGTAGAATTTGACTCTGAGATATTTCGAAACTATTTAAATGATACAAACGAGTCTCATGACGCACATCTAGTGCCTGGCCAAAGTTTGGTCAATAGCTAGTCAAAATTGGTCAACAAAAAAATGGATTATTTTTCACATCATCTAATGTTAGAACCATTGTGTAGATCTCATCAAGACCTTTCTGACATATTTTGAAAGGACCAAATTCGAGTTTGTATGCTAAAGTTATGACCGATCAAAGTTCGGTTAACTAGTGGCCAACAACCAAAGGATGCACCAAATGGACAAATGACATGGTGACACTTCGCACAACTAAATTTGACATGTGGAAACTCTGCATGTGATCACGTGGATTTATTATTTATACACATGGCATTAAAGGTGGGTTTTCTAATCTTTTATTAAAAAAGAAAAAAAGTCCATGTGAAAACAAATTATGGTGGATAAAGCCTATTAAAAAGGCTTGCATATAATGTGATATTTTTCCCCACATAAAGATGCTCTAGCTACATGAAGAGTGGATATTATTATGGGTTTGAGTTTTTAAAAATATGGCTTCATCCAATTTAAAAGCTTAAAAAGAGAATTAATCCCTATTAACCCGCTCAAAGCCTATTAAGGCTATGATATTATTTGAAGTGGTTTAAATATTTGGTGGAAAAATTATTATTATGCCACGTGGAATTTGTTGAAATCCAAATTGTTGAGGATTATTACAGATCTTTAAAAATAAGCCATGGATATTATTAAATATCCTTATATTCCGGGCTCCTAATCAATATAAATAGGGGACCCATGTAAATTATAATAACACACAACTCTAAGCTATTTTATTAGAGCTCAAAGGAGGGGGAGAATATTTTGGAGAAATATTTATAAGTCCTATTATTATTATTTTAATAGGAAAATATGGTGGTGTTATAATGTGTGGCCATAATAAAATGTGAAGGTCCACATTTTTGAGAAATAAATCCTATATTATTATAGGCACATTTGGAGAAAATTCATAAAGGTCTATTTATAGGCATTTGCACAAGTCCTATTATATTATTTAATAGGCATAATTATGAAGAAGAAGCTCTAATTTTCTCTCTAAAGCAATGTTCCATGCCCAATCCAAGGAGGACAACATAAACTTCAAAGGTGATTGTCGTGGCGATATTATGGAGATAGAAGACCTATTTTAACGTAGGCGTTATGGAGAGATACTAAGTCTTGTATTGTATAGGCATGTTTAGAACCGATATTTTTGTTATCGGAAAGATGATAAGACCTATTATTTTTAATAGGAAATATTATTATTGGCATTTATTCAAACTACCCAATAGGCCACATATGAGCCACACTTTTGAATGTAGATCCTTGAGAATCGAATGGGGTGTCATCTGGAAGACCAATCGGTATACAAAAGGATTTTGTGCCCGAATAAGAATACTGGATCGAATCGATTATAAGCCAACGTAACTACTTGGTGTTTGGGTTATTATCTTGCTTAGATTGTATTATTTGTTACAATCATTAAGTGGATAATATATCGGTTCTATTGATGAAACCAAAGACATAGGAATTCTGCTGAACTTTGTTATCAACCTCTGTGTAGCGTATTTTAATTTTTGCATTGTTTTAAGTTTATTTTAATATGATGAATTCAAAAAATAATTTAAAACCTATAGGGGTCCGTGATCGAGTGAAAAATAATTGATCAATTTTCAGATTAGTGAGGGTGCACATTTTTGCACCAAATGTCCCATCCCTTTGGGACAATTTGGATAGAGAAATACACCCATGAGCAATATAACTAAAAAACAAAAAAATGGCTACGTTTTTAACTCTCATGTTTTTCCTCCTTCTCGTCTCTCACTCCATTAATGCATTCACTCATCCTCACCACCACTTTCCATTCAAAAGCAAAAATAAATAAAAAAATAAACCTCCTTCTAATCCATTAAAGAAAATTTTAAATATGGTTATGACATTCAATCATGAAAAACCATCTTTTTCCTCTAATCTCCAAAACCAAGTTTTACTCATAACTCATGTTCCCGAACTCCATTTTCCATGAGATTTTATAAGTACTTACCACATAACTTACTAAAAATTGTAATTCCGAGGAAAATATGGTTTTCAAGATTTCAAGATATTCCTTTCAATACAAAACATCCAAAAGTGGGAAATTTAGAAGAATTTGGAAAATTGGTAAGAATGTACGTCTATGTGAAATACTCTTAAAATAGTAAATGGGTGAATTGAGATAAAAGTGGTCACATTTCAATGCTTCACACATCCTACAATGGTCTCAAAGACTCACAGAGCTCCTCTATCTATTTTCAAGTCAATTTTCACATTCCCCAATGCGGTGAGCAAAGAGTATCAAAATGAATTAATGCCAATTTATACCAAAGACCATTTCAAATAATTTCACATTGGGTGCTTGATCAAAAGGTTGGTGACATGGGTTTTTGTTTCATTCATGTTCCCTTTCTCTAGAATCAAAAGTACTTAGTCTCATACTTCACTCAACATCAATGCTCCTACAAAGTGGAAAAATCAAGATCATGATTGTGTGAAAAATGTGCATCCAATTTCTTACACATGAATGATTTATCAAAGCTATGATAGTATCTTGTTGGCTAAATTTTATACACACAAATCTAGGAATTCATGGGATAAATCCCCTTCATTTAATCGTGAAGCTCCTATGCAAGGTATTTATTTATTCTAATTATTTTCTGGGGGTATTACTTTAATCATGAAGCTCATGAACCATAGCTTGGAAATTTTGTAGCAAGTAAGAAGTTGTGTTTGGGAAAGTTGTTCGAAAAGAAGAGGATGTATAACAATGGTGAGAAAAGAGAGGATGCAATTTGCAATAATTAGATCGAAAAGCTTATCATAATATACAAAATAAATAAACACTTGATAAATGTCACAGTTTAAGCAAATGAAAAAGAAATTAATCCAAATTTAGATTTTAAGTAACACAAAGTTTACCATAAAATCCTCACAGAATGCACAATGAAAATTCTTACACAAAGTTCTCCATAAATCCACCTTCTTCTTATTCAATTCCAACCAAGTTATACAAAGAACATTCAAGAGTCTCAACACAAAGTTTGAGATCTTTAAATTCTTGCATAAAATTACAATAATTGGTTGCCAAAAAGTTCCATCCTTAAGCAGGTATGATTCCCTCTATATTTATAGCATCTAGAAAGAAGATCCAACTATGAAAAAATAATTTTTCCTCCCGCACGTTCTTGCTACAAATTTGTAAGTAGTTGAGAATTTTTTTCCTTGAATGTCACTTTGTTTGACATGCATGATATTTGAATTTTCTATAATTTCAAACAAAATCAGATAATTTTTATGCAATTCCAACTATTACTAAGAAATTTACTTTTTCAAACAACTCGAAGTAATGAATTTCAACCAAATTACTTAAGTTTTAAAATTAAGCTCACTTTATTACATTGTTAAAATATGAGAAAGAGAAGAAGAAAAGTAGAAGAAGAAGAATAAGAAGAAGAAGGAGAAGAGTAATGAAGAATCTATTCCGGCTGTAGAACCTCGGTCTTGATTTTCCCCTTTTTTTTTGAAGAAGAAAACTTCCCATAATGCATTAAATTTGGTAGCACTGCTACATGGAACTATTCATTTCATGTTGGGAGATTGCTTTTTTCTCATCTACTCTCACCAAAAAGTATTTTCATGATTCTATGGTGTAGAGGAGGTTGAGATATTTCCAGAAATTCCAAGATCATGAAAAACGGAGCACCTCAGAAAAAGTTATGGCCCATAGAATTTTTGAAGTGCCACTACTGCTTTCTAGTGTATTTCAGGTTTTAGCAACTCTTTTACTTAATTGCTTAATGAAATAAAGCAACTACATTTATTTGGATTATTATTTCTAATGTTTTCCCCATTTTTCACTAACTTATGCTAATCTAAATATTATTTTCATGATTTCATGGTGTAGAGGATGTCAATATCTTTCCAAAAATTCCAAGATCTTGAAAAACAAAGTATCTCGAGAAAATTTATGGCCAATTGGGTTTTCAAAGTAACATTGCTGCTTTGCTTCTCTTTGGGTTTCGTAGGTGTAACTACTACCTTCCTTCTCTATGGGTTTTAGAGATGCCATTATTTCCTTCCTTCTCTCGTGGGTTTTAGATATTCCATTATTGCCTTCCTTCTCTCGTGGGTTTTAGAGACGTGATTACATTTTCCATCAGATTGTGGGATTTAGCAATTACTTTACATCTCTAATTTCATAAGTAAAGTAGGGTCAATTTAGTGCACAAAGGAAAGTAAAGATGCATCGATTAAACATAAATAAGGGATGGCAAGTAGTTAGCTTTGTGGTTTTTACCAACTTTTTAGCTTATTTGCTTGTAGAGAAGTAAAGTTATCCCATTTTAACAAAGATAAGGCAATAGTGAAAATCAGGTTTTTGAGGGCAATGTACAATAACTTTGAAGTAAAGTAATTTGAGAAACCTAATTACTTCATAGGGTAAGTACTTATATTTTGAGGGACTTCTGGACATTTTGGTCAAATGGGTATTTCTCCACCTACTTGCAGGTAATGTATTGCAACCTTTTGATGAAATCTTGAGAAAATATGTAAAAAATTAAAAGGGGTATCCCAAGATTTTTAAGTGAAATATTTTGGAAAACCAATTGGCTTTGTTTGTGGACATATTTATTTCTTCCAGAATGGAAGAAATGGAGATGATATCCAAACATCTTTGGTTTAAATTCTTGTCCATTGGGATACGGAGTTGAGTTTAAACTTGAAGAAATTGATCTTTCCCTTGAGAATTTACCTCCTAAATCCATGATGAACTTAACACTGAACTGAAATTCCTGATGAATGCTAGTTGGAAATGATATGTGGAGCTCTAAATAAAGCTCAAAAACTGCTCCAACTATCTGATTTGATCCTAAAGTGAACCCCGCAACAAAACAAAAAATCGCAAAACTATATACAAACATGTAAAATCATACACAACCCAAGTGGAAACATATAGAGTGTGCTCAAGCAATTATTTTACTAAAAACAAAACTACCTACTCTACTTTAACCAAAGGAAAAGGATGTCAAACAAATCCTGCAATATGTAGGGAGAAATAGTTGTCTTTCCTCACAAAATTAGACCATGTAATTGATTTTGCATTAAACATGGTCCTTAGAAAGAGAGAAAACTATTCTAAAGATGGTTCTCCACCCTTCTTACTAAAGTATCAACAAAAACAAATAAAATAAATACCTTATTTAGTTGTTTTGTATTTCGATTTTAAAGTACTCGCATATGATTGTTGGTGCGTTGTGCCAGCTCATCCTCATACTCTGAAATAATCATGACTGGTCATGACTCCTTGGGTGACTCTAAACTAGCTAGATATCTTATTAGGTAAGGCCTAATCCTCATGATTTTCTTATTTCTTTGAATCTCATCCCCATGAATGGGGGTGTTATGTAGAAATTCATTTCCACAAATAAATTTGCATGTAATTCGCTCTAATCCTTATTTCGCTTCTACGTAAAAACTATGCAAAAGACTCTACCTTCTCCATGATGATTTTTGTTTTTTCAATTGATTCCACATGGCTCTCCTCATGCAGCGTAAAAATTAGGGAAGCAAAGTTATTCATTGAATGTTTCTTCCATGGCTGATTTTTGGGAGTTTTCCACAACAAGACGCTCTTGGTATTGTAAGATAGATGGTAAAACTGCATAAGTAGTGAATTAAATGGCTTCTTCTTCATAAATTAAATCTTCCAGATTTGCTAAGAAATCAGCCTCATTTCTTGATTCATAGTCTAATTAGCCAATGTTGGAGTCGTCACCAGTGGTCTACAAAATCGGTGGTCTTCGTGTGGATCATGGTCACAGCAGCTTGATCTTCTTCATTCACTCCTACATTGTTCCTTGTGGAATCTTGAATCACCAGTCTTAGAGGAGCAACAAAATGGAATTTTTGTATAGGTGCATTCCTAGCAGGAGCAACATTGTTACCTTGCACCATCTACTTATTTATCTCGTAACTTATCAATGGATAACTTTTGCGAGGCGGATCAAAATTACTAGCTACAGTGGAACCTTCAACCTTAGGAATTAGATGCTTGATTTTACATTCCATGATAAGATCATCCTCTACTTTGATAAAAAAATTGAGCTACCGACAAGTTAGAAAAATGTTATGTATACAGTTGATAACCAACTTCAGGAAACAAAAAATTAATGAAAAATACCTTTTGATTTTCATCACTAAGGGAAGTAGTAGGAGGAATATTATAAAGTATCCTTTGAAACCTAGAAATGAAATCCCTCATGTGTTCATGCGGTTATTTTTTCATCTGGGTGAGTTGTGCTAACAAAGCATGCAAATCTTCTCATGGGTTTGAATCTAGCTTCAAACTGTGTTCTCATAGTAGCCTAATTGGTGATACATGTAGGTGGAAGGTGATAAAACCATTTTGCAGCAAGGCTCTAAAGTGTCTCAATGAACATTCAAATAGATACATCTTCATGAAGCACTCCCAGAACTCCATAAGCTACAAAAATTTAGATCTATTTTCATCCGAGTGTTGCTTCCCATCACCATTGAATTTTTGGAAATTCTATCATGATCCATGTGGCAACTCATGTATCAGTTGAACAAATGTAAGAGGGCCAATAGCTGAACCCCAAGGAACTGAATCTTGTGGTTGTTACACATCCATGAAAGTTTTTGTAGAGCATTATTCTTGAGTGTATGTTATTCTCGCTAGCTTGACACTAAAAAGAAACAAAATAAATATGGAGTCTCCAATTTTTTTTAGTTTTACAGAGTTCCCAATATTTTATTTTATTTTTAAAAATAAAAGACTCATGGGATAGAAAGAGATCAGTGCTATTTTTTCATTCCCTAGCAGATTCACCAAAACATTGTTGGCTAGATTTTATGTATGCAAACCTAGGTATTCTTGGGATGAATCCCCTTCATTTAACAGTGAAGCTCCTATGTAATTTATTTGTTTATTCTAATTATTTTTGGGGGGTATTAATTTAATCGAGAAGCTCATGAGCCATAGCTTGATAATTTTACAAGTAAGCATATTTGATTGGGAAATTTGTGCGGAAAAGAAGAGGATGTATAACAACAATGAGAAAAAGAGAGGATGCACTTTGCAATAAGTAGATCATAGAGCTTATCGAAGCCATACAAAATAAATAAACACTTAATAAATGTCATTGTTTAATAAAATAAAAATAAATTAATCTAGATTTAGATTTTAAGTAACACAAATTTTACCATAAAATCCTCACAGGATGAAAAATGAGACTTCTTAGACACAAGTTCTCAATAAATTCACCTTCTTCTTATTCAATTCTAACAAATTCATACAAAGAACATTCAAGAATCTCAACAAAAATTTTGAGATATTTAAATTCTTACATAAAATTACAATAATTGGTTTCCAAAAAGTTCCATCCCTGAGCCTATAGGCTTTGCTCTCTATTTATAACATCTAGAAAGAAGATACAAATATGAGAAATTAATTGTGCATCTTGCACGTTCTTGCTACAAATCTGCAAGTAGTTGATATTTTTCTCCTTGAATCTCTCTTTGTTTGGCACGCATGATATTTGAATGTTATATAATTTAAAACAAAATCAACTACTTTGCATGTAGTGCCACTATTACTAAGTAATTGAATTTTTCAAATAACTCAAAGTAATGGATTTTAACCAAATTACTTAATTTTTACAATTAAGATCGATTACTTTATTACATTGTCAAAACATAAGAAGAAGAAGAAGAAGAAGAAGATAAATAAAGAAGATATTCTATTTTTAAAATATCAGTCTTACTTTTACCCTTTTTGTTGAAGAAGAAAAATGCCCATAGTGTATTAAATTTAGTAGCACTTCTGCCTGAAACTGTTCATTTCATGTTGGGAGTATTTTTTCCCTTTTTCTCCCACCGAATCCTACCAAAACTTATTTTCATGATTCCATGGTGTAGAGGAGGTTGAGAGATTTCTAGAAAGTCCAAGATTGTGAAAAGTTAAGTACATGAGAAAACGTTATGGCCCATAGGGTTTTCAAAGTGCCACTACTGCTTACTAGTTTAATTCGGGTTTTAAGAATCGCTTAAATTAGTTGCTTAGTGAAGTAAAGCAACTTCATCTCTCTAGAATACTCTTTCTGATGGTTTTTCCATTTTTCACCAATTCAATGCCATCTAAATCTGATTTTCATGATTCTATTGTGTAGATTAGGTTGATATCTCTCCGTAAGCTCCAAGATCTCAAAAAATAGATCATCTAAAGAAAAGTTTTGGCCGATCGGGTTTTCAAGTAGCACTACTAATTTCCTTCTCTACAGGTTTTAGAGGTGCCATTGCTTTCTTCCTTCTCTATGGGTTTTAGAGATGCCATTACTTCCTTCCTTCTCTATGGGTTTTAGAGATGTCATTACTTCCTTCCTTCTCTTCGATTTTAGAGCTGCCATTACTATTTCCCACTCGTATTGAGGGATTTAGCAACTACTTTATGTCTCTACTTTCATAAGTAAAGTAGGGCCAATTTAGCAGCCAAAGGGAAGTAAATATGCATTGATTTAACACAAAAACAGATGTGAAGTAGTTAGTTCTATGTGTTTTACCAATTACTTAGCTTATTTGCTTTTAGAGAAGTAAAGTTATCCCATTTTAGTGCAAATAAGGAAATAGTGAAAATCAGGTTTTAGAGGGAAACTTAATGTAACTTTGAAACAAAGTAATTTGAGAAACCTGATTACTTAATAGGGTAAGAACTTAACTTTTAGGGACTTCAACATTTGGGCAAATGGGTATTTCTGCAACTGCTTCCATGTAACCTCTTGCAACCTTTTGAAGAAATCCCGATAAAATCTATAAAATTTTAAAAGGGGTATCCCAATATTTCTAAGTGAAATATTTGGGGACACCATGTCTCAAGGATCAGAATGATTTTCTCAATGAGGGAAGTCATCTTCCGGTGTTCTCGGGGTCTAATTCTTAGGTGCTAATATTTTTGGTGGGTTTAAGCAGCTTTTGTGAAGGTTCAACATTTCAAGAGTTTTCAAAAGGAGCAAGGTGTTCAAAATGGTCTTCATACTGATCGCTTCATCATTTAATCATCAGAGAAGGTCATCATGGGTCATGAGGTCATCTTTAAATTCTTTGAGCACGTCTTCATTGATAGAAGAGGAATATTTATTCATGCTTCGTAACATTACTTCTCTTCACTCTTTATTCATTAAGGTGACTATGAAATCATGACTTTTTGTCTTATTCATTAAGGTGACTATGACATAGTTGGGTAATGTGAAATTACTTTTTTCAATTATAAAAATGGGACTTATTTTGTGTTTCCTAAGGTTATGTGAATAGTCACTTGTGATGGGAATATGAAAATTCATGTGGGGGGTAGATGAAGGGATGGACTATAAAGTTATAATTTGAGAAGAATATCCTCATTTCAAAGGATGGTTAATATTGTTTAATATTTCCTACACTCTCTCTCAAAACAAGTGATCAAAATTACATCTACTTCTCTTGCATACGTTTTCCGCATCTCTCTTATTGTACAACTTTCCAAATATGTCAATAAAGAAAGGAGTTTCAACTTTTCTTGATGAGCGAATAAGTGAATTTTTGGTGTTCATGGTTTCATATTATCTTGATATAACTATAAAGGTTGTAATTCTTCCCTAATTACGTGTGTTTATATCTCTAGTTAATCCTTGCAAGAATATGAATTTTTCTTACTTTTAGTATTAATCCCCCTCCTACTTTCCCACCTCCGTAGAAAATTCCTCCCTTGCATGCAATTACAAGCATTCTCCATAGGTGCAAAGTGGAGTTTTCCCGTTGGATCCCGGCCTCGGGCCAAAAAGGATCTCGCTTTTCATTTCACATAAAATAATGGAGCTTCCCATTCAAGCAGAGGGACCTAGTCCCAGAGCATTGGTGGAAATCCACTAATTTTTCGTATTGACAAATTATTTTGTGAACACTAGTTTTTATGGTATATTCTTCCTATTCTATTCTAATAGTGAAATAAATTTTGATGCATAAAATATATATATGTCAAGATTATAGAGCATAGCGGTCTCTAATCTAAAAACTATAGTATCAAGAGGTTTTATCCAGGTTACGGTAATATTATATAATTAAAGTGAATTCTAAATATTTGAGTTTAAAACAAGATAAATATATCATAATGGCCATTAGGATAAGAACTTATTTCACGATAGAGTGTAGAATGATGTAAAGAAAGGACAATGCATTTTTGTAGGATATAAGTTATAAGACCTCCTTATGCCCCATTGTAAAGTAAAAATTAGGCTAAATCGAGAATTTGAAGAAGAGTAGTGCCATATTAGGTTAAAATATTATGTTTTCAAAGTATAACCTAAAGGTTATTATCATTCCAAATTAGAATAAAATAGGAAAAATATACCATAAAGAGTAGAAATATTTGGATGTTTTTAAACCACTCTTGAAAATATTCTTGTATAGAGATAGACAGAGAGAGATTTTGTGCCATCTTGAGTGGAATTCACACTGAAGTAGGAATCTATATATTTACAAATTATTATATATGAAGGTATATGAAATGTAAGACTTACATATTTATGAATTATTATATATGGTGTTATAATGTATATGTGAATCAACTTGATGAGTGTTTGACTTAGAAATTTAAATCTCGTTGAGGGTACATAACATATCTAAATGTGATGACGTCACCAGTACAACCGTTCAATTTATTTTCATTTAATGTAATTGGAATATAAATAGATATATTTGAATCCATTCAATACATTTCCATGACTGCATTCAATACCTCTCCATCTTTATGCATATATTTCCTTACACCCACCGATCTAGAGAGAGCATTTTCCTCTACTTTTCAATCTATGCACTAGGAATTTCCAGCCATCTCAAAACAATATTTTTAGGAATACCGAGAGTAATCTTCAGGTAGATGAGTGAATTATGTAATTACAGAGGGTGATAGCATTTGAGAGTAATGTCACTAAAATTTGAGGTTAGTGATTTTTTTTTGTGAATCTTACATTTTCCTATTTGAATGGATTTCTATATTTGATTTGAGCAAAGATTAATCTTGGATAGACTTGTAGATCCAATATGGATAGAATTATAAATTTTATTTGAGAAAAACGTATTCTAGGAAAGACTTTTCGATACAGTATTGATGTAATTCCGCATTTGATTTCAGAAAAAATTAATCTAGGACAAACATTCCGATCCAATATCGATGCATTTCTACATTTGATATTAACATAGATTAATTTGGGGCAGATATTTTTATAACCTAATATAAATATTATATATATAGATATAGATATATACATATGTAAATAAATATAAATGTACACATTTGTATGTGTATTTTATATTGTATAAACTTTGTATCGATATAAAATATGTACACACACACACACACACACACACACACACACACACACACACACACACACACACACACACACACACACACACACACGTAGACAAAAATATATGCACTTGGGTAAATTTATAGGTCATAGAGCATACTAATATATACATGATTCTTAAGTAAGAAAACTAGTAATTGACAATGAATTTTGGGCCTTTTTCTTTTTCTTTTATAATTTTATTGATCTTACACACCCCGCAACCACATCAATATTTTTTGATCTATCTTTTATGGCCTTAAACACTAGCACCCATTTAGTACGAAGCTCCCAAGAGATCTTATCCCTTCGGGTGCTCCCCGACCCTCTCTCCCCTTTTCTCACTATTTTGGGTCTCTTTTACATTTTTGGCATCTTTTAATAATTTTGGTTTGGCCTTCTAGTTGCCAATTACAAAATTCAAACAAGGGAATAACACACACACACACACACACACACACACACACACACACACACACACACACAGAGCTTATAGCTCTCAAATATGGGGACAAGAACTAGCATTATCCACTATCACATAAGTTTGCATCCAAATGCATGAGAGCATTACAAAGCATCCATATACACATTCACTCAAGAAATAAGGGTCAGATCACTTTTGTAAACACATGATAGAAGGGGAAGTCTGTTTCTATTCCATCTCAAAAATTTGATACATTTTCTATATTCTAGATCCATCCCATTATTAGTGAGCAACTTGCACAAGGGAATCTTAGGGAATCATTATACACACATTCACATATAACTACATGAAGCCTTAAATATAGTGCAATTCTCAAGACTAAGTTCACTCTTCAGTGACCATCGGTTCAATACGAATCTATGTACTGCATATTTATTTATAATATTTGATGTGTTTTGTGGGTATATGCATCAAGGTATCTATTTTTAGGTTACAGTGCAAACAACAACATTGGAACAAATCCAGAGTGAGAAATAAAGATCGACGATGAAGCTCCTCTTGTATAGAAAAGATCATAACCTAAGCATCTGGGTGGACACTAGTGCCTAGATCTAGTCAGTCAGAGTGCCCAAGCACTCCTTTTCTCTCATAGGAACTTCTGTCCTACATAGTTCTGAGTTTTATAACTTCCTATTTTGTTCCAACAATACCTCGCCTAGTCAACTTTGCGGCCATTTAGAAATTAACTAAGTCATCTATCTCTCCCACTTTCTTAGGCTTTCATATCATTTCTTTCTTGTTGCTTATCCATTTACTATATATTATAATTTTTATATCAGTAGTTACAATAGTTACTATGAAATTAAGATTTAATTCAATTTATATTAAAGGGTAAGTGCACCAAGTTAGGGGACCAAAAGGGGGTCTTAAGTGGACACATTTTTTTGAAAAATAAAAACTTCAACTTGTATGAGTTTTTCAAAGTAGTTGCACTCAAAATTAGAAGATGTTGTAAAAATATAAATCTTAGCATTTTGAGTCTTGTTTCTAAGATACTAAATTTTATTGAAAATGGATAAGTTTAAGCAAGTCAAACAACTAAAATACCAACATGTGGTCTTGTTTTTGTTAAAAAACATAATATACCTAGTTTTTTTAATATGTATAGAATTATACCTAGTGGTGCTAGTATATTTTTTCAATTTCATTCACAAAAAAAAAAGATAAACCATGAAAGAGAAGACATATTTAAACTTCAAAAATATCTATAAAAAGGCATAGTCGGAAAATAAACATTATGGAAAACTTATATTAGTCGAAAAATTTGAAAATTATATTTTTAGAAGAAGAAACTCTTCTCTACGTCTTGGTATAATGTTTTTAAATGGATCAATTTTTTAATTTTGATTTATCACAGAGGAAGTGGCATTTTACATTTTTCTACAAAAACACGTTGTTTCTTGTGTTTGTGCAGGTCCATGCCTCAAGTTTGGGGATCCAATCTAGATCTCAAGCCTTGAGGCATGTCTTGAAAAAGATAAAACTCAAAATGCGTATGTGCTATTATGCATACTCATTCTATTTAGAATAAACATTGTATATTTTTTTGGTATGCTTCTATTTACAAAAATAAATGTTTAAGTATAAGTTTTTCATTTATTATTATTGATATATTAATAATAATAAATGAAAAACTTATACTTTAAATTTATTTATGTAAATATAAGAAATTAGGGTCACTCTATACCTTATGGAACTAGTCTCACAACTCCATTAGTCACGGTTTAGGAGATAGTTTTTATAGTATAATTTGGTCAGTACATAGGTAATTTTCAGGCTTTCAGCATTCAGCCTAAATCTTTTAGCATTTAAATTCTACAATCAAAACCCTAAACCTTAAACCTTAAACCCTAAACCTAAGGCCCTAAACCTAAACCCTAAACCCTAAACCATGATCGCTAAACCCTAAAACCTAAACCATAAACCATAAACCTTAAACCATAAATCTTAATCCCTAAACCCTAATCCTTTTATATTGAGCCCTTACCCATGAGCCATAAACCCTAAACCTTGAGCCTTAATCCCTAAACCCTAAACCATGAACCATGAGCCTCAAATGTTAAACCTTAAACCCTAAACCTTGAAAACTAAACCCTAAACCCTAAACCCTAAACCTTAAACCCTAAACCCTAAACACTAAACACTAAATTCTAAACCCTAAATCTTGAGCCCTAAACCCTAAACCATAAGCCCTAAATCCTAAACACTAAACCCTAAACCATGAAATTTGTGACCTAAACCCTTAACCCTCAACCATGAGACCTAAACCCTAAACCCTAAAACCAAAATAATAAATCCTAAACCCTAAACACTAAATCCTAAACCCTAAAACCTAAACCCTTAACCCTAAACCATAAACCCTAGACCATGAACCCTAATCCCTAAGCCCTAAACCTAAAAACTAAATCCAGAGCTCCGAGCTCTAACCCCTTAACCTTAAAGCAATAACTCCGAACCATGAACCTTAAGCCATAAACCATGAACCATGAACCCTAAACCCTAAACCCTAATCCATAAACCATAAATCCTAAACCTTAAGCCTTAAACCCTACACCCTAATCTTTGAGCCCTAAACCCTAAACCTTAAACCTTGAGCCCTGATCCCTAAACCCTAAATCTAGAGCCCTGAGCTTTAACCCCTAAACCTTAAACCTTTAACTAACCCCTAAACCTTAAACCTGTAACTCTGAACCACAAACCATGAGCCGTAAACCCTAAACCATGCACCTTAACCCCTAAAACCTAAACCATAAAACATAAAATTGAAGCCCTAAATGTTAAATCCTAACGGTCCATGTTGGTACCCAAATTGATTCTCCCTCATAAGTTGAGCAACATCATAGGTTTGGCAGGAAGCTTAGAGAGAAGCAGAGCATGTAGTGTGTCATTTTGTAGCTGGGGTATAATGCAACTTGCTCTTTGTCACTCATATGTGGAGAAATGGGTAACACCCTCAAGAGGATTTGACCTATCCTCACTAATTTATGGTTGTGCCTTTCAACTAGGGTGAGAGGACCCCTTTGTAATCTGTTGTTTATGGAGGAGATGGAGATATCCTTCCTTATGAAATCATTAAGAAGACCTTGAAGAAAATATGATCAATGCAATAAAACCTAACTCTCACGAGTTGTCACTCTAGATAATAGAGATATTTTCTAAGCAAGGTTCATGCCACTAAAGAAAATGAAAACCTGATTTTTTCTACATGTTTTGGTAGTGAAAATTATGCATTTGTATACACACATGACAAACAAGGGTGCTATGGGTATGATTGGTTGTTTTTAAATGAATTTTTGGTGGGAGGTGAAGTAGGATAAAGTTTATTATACCAGATCTTTGGAGGGACTTTACAATAATGAGAAACTTCACAACATAAAGCTTCAAAACAGTCAAGACATTCCTTCAACAAGAAGGTGTGCTTCAATGGAGGCCCAAATCAACACATTTTCACATAATATTTAAGACTCCAATATGAAGGCTCGAATTAGGAGACTCAATTAAATACTATAGTTTCGATTAACCATGCCTAAGGTAGACTCAAGACTTACAGATAATCTTTATCAACAAATGATAGTGGATTGATTTTAAATTTGTTTATCTCATCCAAGATGAAGGCTCTTCTTGAACTAAAATTGCAAATACCATTAAATTTTCACAAGGACGAGATCCTGTGTGATTTCACAAAAATTTCAGTATAAGATTGTAATAGGAACTAATAGAACTATTTACAGACATTCTAAAATAAAGCAAAAGCTAATTGCTTAGAGTCAACACAGATAACTCAAATTTGATTAAACTTATCAGTAGGGGAAAGTTTCTAGAATAATCTTAGAACTTGTCAATGTCTAGACACTCGTAACCACCTTGACACGATCAAGTTTAACACAAAAGAGACATACATATTTCTCAAATAGTCCCTTAGAAAGATGGGTTCTATCAAGAGTTTTTCTTAGAAAATCAGTTCTAACCTCTAACACTCCAACCTTCCAACCTCCAACCCTTTTTATGAAAAAATCATGCCTATTTATAACATTTTACAACAGAGCCTTTTCCCCCCAAAAAATCCAAACATTGAATGCACCAGTGCTTGCCATGATTTCGATCATGATTCCCATAATCAGATCTGTAAAAAGTTGTCAGGTGCTCAAGGGGTGGATCTCTTCGAATATCTCCCGCATTCAACTCCTTCTGGTAGATCACTTTTCCCTCTACTCACCAACCACTCATGCCCCTAATCTATCAAATCTGTTCTTTGTGTGCTCGGAAGGAAAAATAGAAGATCAGATCGAGCCCAGAGGTCAGATCTCATCTTAATGGAAAAAGATGTCCCTAGATCTTCCTCACCAAAATTAGATATCAAATTAACTCCCCTTCCCTATTTGGCATGCAAGAAATATCGAGAAATCATGAAGACTCACATCTCATGGGCACTAGAGTAAAAATGGCAGAAAAATCAGATACAGATGCACAACTATCGTTGATTTCTATTTTGAATTTGGATCATCCACATGGGAGATCCATTTCAAAATGGGCTTGTGGGTTGCCTTTTTCCTTTTACAACTTTTGGAAAATTTTAAAATTTTCACATTTTTCTTGGCACCTTCACCCTTGAAAAATCAGCCTGACACGTGTCCTAAGGCAGGTCCCAAAGAAACCATGGCCAAATTCTGCTATTTCACCTCCATTTTGGAAAAGGGAAAATTTTCCAAGTTTTCACCACAGCTCCCTCCTTAAAAATGGACTGACACATGTCCCAATGTGGGTCCCACCAAAATTGCACTTCCTTTTTTTTACTTTTAACACCTTTTTCGAAAAGGAAAATTTTTCAATTCTCCTCCAAAGGTCCGCACCTCTGCCATTGACTGGAGCAAGTTTTTACCTTTCTCTATCAGGCCTGCATGGGTCATTTTGATGATTTCAGTCTTTTGAATATTAAGGGGCAAAAATCTAAGTTTCCCCTATGGCCCACCTCCCCACCTCTTAACATTTTCAAAGCCAACCTTGACCTCCTTCTTGTCGGGCTTGTAGGCCATTTTGAGATTTTAATCCTTTTGATGACAAGAGGCAAAAATCCAAGTTACCTCCGATGGTCCGCTTCCCCACCCCTTTGACTTTTCAAACTACCACGTGTCACAATGGCACATCTTGAGATGGTCCCCAAAAGTTGAGACCTTGAATGAGCATAGGCTCACCACTTGTCGTTATGGCACAACTTCAAAACATTAAGTCTTCAACATGATTTGACGGATGTGCGCTTCCATTTTAGAATTTCAATCCATTTTTCTAGAAGGGAAATACATCCAACTTTCCTCCGAAGGCCCGCATCTCTGCTTGTATCTTTGCCATGTGTCTTTCTGTGGGGTCAAAGTAAGACCTTTTCCCTACCGCTTAAATTTTTCTTTAATCAAAGCATGGCGGGGTTGTGGGGCGGTTCAAACTTTTTTCCAAAGTAGCCAAAAAGAACAAGTTGAAAAAACAAACCCATCATGCCCCATCCAATTAGAAGAAGCCACATAAGTACTAAAAGAACCGATCAGAATTGAGTGGAGCTACGGGATCAAATTTGGCTTTTTGTGAAAAAATCAAAAAGTGACAAGTTAAAGAATTTTCCGCCATTCCCCGATTAACCAAAAGATTCCACTTGAACACTGAATGCTGATGAATAATTTTGACAGGAAAAGGATGCCCATCGACTAACAAAAACACAAAAATTTAGCATTAATCCGCAGAACCTAATTTTTTCGATAAGGATGAATTTTTTTGAAACAAAACCAAGTGAATCATGCCTCCGAGAATATTTTCAACCATGGATTTGGATTTTCAAAGGCATAAAAATATAAATCTATCATTCTCGAGCTTCCATGGTCAGGGCAAAATAGGAAAAACTACAGAGCCCATGGATTTTGAAGAAATTAGGGAAAAAAAAGGGAAAACTCGAAGACTTCTTTAAAGAGGGGCATGACAATGGATTCTGAAAACAATTCAAGGCATTCAAATTGAGGTAAAAAAATTTAGAACATCCACATCGAGAGATAAAAAATTTCACAACATGTAGATAAGAGGAAAATTAGGGTCAAAATGGTGAGAGATCAAGACGAGTACTAAGATCGGCTCCAACTCGGGGATGGGCACACCCTGAGAGTGCCACAAGAACAACTAGTAGACCAAGTGCCAAGAATAGAATATTGGGAAACAGAGTCAAAGAAAAAGCTAGTGTAGCAGAACAACCACAACCATCCTCTAGAAAACCAAACCAAGAAAACAACAAAACCAAGTCACCGAGGACCAGAATGAGTGAAAACACAAAAGACAAAAAAAAAAACCAACAAACTATACACTGTACAGGTGATGCTCACCTTGATTATGAGGAATCAATCCAAGAAATGCTTCAAATTCCTGCCATTAACAGAAATTCAAGTAATTCCCCATTTAAGTCCTTCAGAAGAAGCTATGTTCACCAATTCCAATGTCGGTGGAGTAAGGGCCCATCCATAATGCATCAAACTTTCCATGCTTACCCTTATCTTCACCCATGCTATCCCATAATAGAACAAGATCTCCAACATTGAAAGCTCTTGGGGTGACCTTCTTTTCGAACAACTTCTTCATCTTTTCTCTGAAATTTACATGCCTTTGGTTGGATGCCCTCCTTTCTTCATCAAGTTCAACAACTGTTGATGCGGGCATCATATGGACTTACTTCTTGGTCTTCCAGGTTGTTGAATGAACTGATATGAGCATAATTGCTTATATAGGGGCAACAAGGCTTGAGTTCTATATACCAACTCAAATGGACTCTTTCCAGTGGCTCTTTTAACAGTAATTTGATCATCCCAGAAAACAAACTTCAACTGCTCACCCCATGTCCTCTTGTTCAACTCCAATGTTCTTCTGATTATCTTCAGCAAATTTTTATTAATGGACTCAATTTGTCCATTTCCCTAGGGATTGTAATTGGAAGAATATGTCAAATTGATCCCATATTCTTTGCACATTTCCACCAAGGGTTTAGCTCTGAAGCTCATGGCATTTTCAAGCAATAATTTTAATCGCACCCCAAACTGCCGCAGATGATATGGTTCAACATAAATTCCATGACAATTTGGTGTGTTTCTCTTTTGGTGGGGATTTCCTCCACCCACTTGATGAAGTAATCAGTGGCTACAAGAATCCACTTATGGCCAACACTTGAAGGGTATGAAATCTCACCAATGAAATCCATTCCCCATTGCTTGAATGGGGCTTCAATTGATACAGTCTACAAAGGTAGAGAGCCTAAAGCTTTTATTCTTCTAGAGAAGCACTTGAAACTCTCACATATTCTAACCAAAAGCATTGTATCCTTGAAGAGAGTTGGCCACCAATAACGAGCCCTTAATATCTTGTGTGTTGTGACTCTCCTAGCAAAATTCGCCCCACAAAATCCTCCATGAATATCAACAATTATCTTGGGGGCTTCATCTTCAGTGATGCACCTTAAGAGAACTCCCTCAGAGTTCTTCCAAGCTAACCCATAATCATTAATGACATATTTTTGGGAAGCCAACCTAAGGGATCTTTTCTGGTTCTTACTCAAATACTCAGGGTAGTATAGATGTCTAATATAAAAAATTACATCTTTATACCACTCAGAACTCATCAATTTTTCAAAAAATGTACCCTTCCTTCTTCTACTTCATTTACCTCAATATTTTGCAAGTTGCTCTTTGCCATAAGCTTAGCCAAGCCTAAACATCTCACCAACTTCGTGGTTTGGATATCCATGTCATATTCTTGCAACTTGTTCACCCATCTAGCATCTTTTGCTTGAGACTTCCATCTCTGATAAGATGTCTTTCACCATAGTGTGGGGAACATAAGCAACAATTTTAGAGCTCAAAATGTAAGGCCTAAAAACCTTTATTGCTTTTACCAAGGAAAATGCTTGTTTCTCCATAATAGTGTACTTCAGCTCAACCCCCTGCAATGCCTTACTAAAAATGAAATTGGCCTCTCATCCCCTTCATCATCTTTCTGCAACAAGACAAATGCAATAGTGTTTTCTGAAGCAAAAGAAAATAGTTGGAAAGGCTTCTTATAATCTGGAGCTGCTAAAACAGGGGCATGCTTTAATGCCTCCTTGATCCCATTGAAATCTTGAATGACATCCTCCTCCCATTTGATGGTCTATTCATTCTTCAAAGATGCCGAGTGATTGGAATGGCAACTCAAAAATGTTTGATATGAATATTTTTATGAAGTTTATCTGTCAAAAGAAGGACTGAATTCCTTTCTTGGTTCTTGGAATTGGGACCTTTCCTATGGCCTCTACCCTTTTAGGATCAATCATCACCCCTTCTTGTGACACAATGTGACCAAGAAATTTTTCCTTTGTACTCTGAAATGGCACTTCTTTGGGTTGAGTGAAATTCCATACTCTCTACATCTTATCAAAGATCTTTTCCAAGTGCAAGAAATGATCACTTATCTTCCTAGAGAAACACAAATCCACATCATATTAGTAGACAACAATAAAATCATTGATGTAACCAGAAAAGCAACATCCATTTCTCTTTGAAAGGTTTCTCTAGCATTCATTAGTCCAAAGGGCATCCTGACATATACATATGTCCCCCAAGGAGTGGTAAAGGCTATTTTAATTCTTTCTGATTCCTTCACCACAACTTGGTTATAACTAGAGAAACCATCCAAGGTAGAAAGTAGCTCAGAACCAGTCACTAGCTGTAACATGTTTTCCATGTTTGGTAAAGGATAATTATCCTTCATTGATGCTCTATTCAGATTTCTAAAGTCCACACATAGCTTGATGTCACCATTCTTCTTTCTAATTGGTACTAGGTTTGCAACCCAAGAAGAATACCTTGTAGGCTGAATAATCCCTCCATCCCTTAGTTTCTTTAGTTCCTCTTGCATTTTAAGAGATAGGAGTGGATTGATTGGCCTCTGTTTCTACCTGAATGGTTTTGCATTAGATTCTAAGGGAATATCATGTTGAAATAGATCCTCTCTGTATGCCTTTAATTCAGAATAAGTCCAAGCCATGCAATCTTGATATTTTTTCAGCAATTGGATATAAAACTATTTTTCCTCCTTGCTGTGATTACTTCCCAAACCAGATATTCCTTGGTTTCTCCTTTTTTCCAAGGTCATCCTCCTCAATATCCCTTGAGGCTGCTATGCACCTGTTAATAATGCGATCAACATTATCAAAGTTGGATTCAAGAGCAACCAACCCTCTAGGAATGGTATTAGTCTTTAGTTACATAATGTCTTTTCAGCACAACAAGGTTTCCTTACCCTCTCGCTACACATACCATTGAATCCCAATCAATATTTTGATCAAAAAACTCCCCTTTTTTCTACAGAAATATTCTAACCTGAGCATCATCATCAAAAACTTGCCAATGTTTAATGTTGTCAGGTATAGATGGCCTAGTTAACACCTCAACATCATATTCACAATATGGGGATACTATACAATTATCAAACCGAGATCCCAATATTGTAAGTTTGTCTACCAAATCATTGAACCTCCTATCATGATGCACAATATTGAATGAATCAAACATCTCAATGAGATCCCAAGCTACATGCTTGTATTGTTTCATTCACTGATTTTTTGTGGCATAAAGTTTTCTAACTTGCTTTACAATTAATTATTAATCTCCTTTGAAAATGATGTCTTTAACACCAAATTTCCAAGCAATCCTCAGTCCTAACAACAGTGCCTCGTATTCAAAAATTTTATTAGTGCATTCAAAGTTGAGTTTGAAGGAAAAGAAAAACTCTTCTTGACCTGCCCGGAGATCAGAAAAACACTAGAACCATTTCCGAACTTCGAGCAAGCTCCATCAAACAATAAATTCCAAGGAGAGCCTTCCTATTCAAGACACTTGCATTCTTCAATCTTGTGCTCTTTTCCATCAGCAAATCCTACAAATTTATTGGCATCACTACTTATGTACAATACTTCATAAGATACATTTTTGGGATCTTCAATAAGGTGCAACATCTTCTTTTCCCCAGACAACTTGAAAAGGTTTCCATCAATTAGGACATTAGCATAGGACATATCCATTTGAACACTCCCACTAACACTTGCAACCCATTTTCTAGACAACAATATACCCCACTTGGGTGGGCAAATCAACAATAACTACATCAAGCTTCAAATTCCTCGCCTAGATAGGCCGCAAGTTGTACCACCGCACCTTTCACACATCCCACCACTAACATCTCTCTCGAGTCCATAGCAGTACACTTCCCATATGCCATTTTTACCTTGATGTCGAGTTCATTCATAACTTCCAGAGGTGTAACATTGCATGATGCCCCGAATCAAACATACATTTCTGCAGCAGCTTATCCTTAATTATCGATTGGTGAAGAATGGATCCACATTTAGCCGAGAATATACCAAGGATGTAGCCAAATAAACCTTACGTGGCTCATCTAGCTCTTCTGATGTTGGTGGTGCTTCTAGTTCTTCAATGATTGGAGGATTCTCCACAATATTTACATTTCTACCTGGGGCACTCTTCTCTTCTTTCAACCCAAAATACTCCCATGCCTCTTCTTGTGCCCAGGAATCCTAAGCAACTCAAAATTGGAATTGAGATCTTGATTTGACTCAAGACTTGGGCAATATCATAAGGGATAGACTTTGGCAAGGCAGCATTGGAAGGAAATTTAACACACTCATCAGAGGGCACGTGATTTTTAATAGCTTGGGCATGAGGAGGGGTATGAGTTTTGTGTAGGATAGCAAGGCCCTAAGCGGATGCATCTTTCTTAGAGCCTCTTTAGGAATATTTGAAAGAAATGGAGTTTTTGGCTTGGCCTGAGGCTCTATTCCTTTGACAACCCTACTTCTTGTGTTATACTCCTTCTCTTAGCCAACAATAACATTCATCGACAACTTCCTATCCTCCTCAGATGGGATTCCTCCATCATACTTCTTTAACATTAAAGTTCTCAAATATTCAAAGTCATTATTGGGCAATTCAAAAGCTTGTATAGTATCTACTTCTAAAGTATGAAAGGGAGGAAGAATAAGTACTCGATGGATGCAATCCCAAAAATCAGTAGCAGTTCTAGCACTTATTACCTCAGTTGAAGTTTCCTTTTGTTGTGAGCTCGTGGAGCAAGCCATCATGTAAACATCATCATCATTATCATCATCAGCTTCTTCTTCTTCTTACTGATCTTCCTCACATGGAGCATGGGGCATGAAACATCTATCACACCAATCAATTACATATGTCTCCTCCACAATAGCAACTCTAGCAGCCAAAGGATCAGGTACCATTCTATTTTCCCTACCTTGGGATTGTTTATTTCCAAATCCAACAGGTCCCTTACCTCTGTCATCAGATCTCTAATCATTTCTATGATGATTTGTAAACCTTTCTTGGCCTTGTTACTTGTGCTAACCTTGTGAACTCTACCTAATCCCTTTAACAACTCTTGCCAAAGTTTTCACAACTTCCTCCAAATCAAGCCCTTACTTGTTTTAGGATTTTCTGGTTAATTAGTTTTACAACCTCCCTTTTTGGAGGCTTTCTAATTTCCTTGATGTTATTATCAATTTGTAGAGCCATGGTGAAGAACAACCTCAAATTAGTAGGGTTTTTTCCCTCAAGTAAGTAGCAGCATTTTTATCAAATGCATCCAATATTTGATCAAACATGATTCATCACATGGCCTCAAGCTAACATGCAATCTCCTCAAGGTCTTGTTAAACCTTGCGTTGAAATCATGTACTTGACTCATTAGGATTCTTCTTGATATTTTCAAATTCTCGATAGAAGAAACCTAGGGTCAGATTCTATCATAATACTTGTAATCTAAATGCATTGTTCATCTCTGTCCATGAATCAATGGAATTATTTGGCAAGACTTTATATTAGTCCTTGCATCTTCTTCCAAAGTATGGATGAACAATTTGATGTATACATCTTCATGTTCAATCTCAAAGTCTTCCATCATATTGATAAAAAGATTTAGATGTTGATCACCAGTTATAGTATTTTTTCCTTGGAACTTTGGTAATCTATTTCTAACATCTTAGGGAACTACATTTGGATAACTAGCCATCCCTATAAAATTTATGGGACCAAATGTGTATACAACAAATGGAGTTCTAGGTGGGGGCAGGGCCATGTTGTTTTGAGGAGGTGACCCTGGAGGGGAGACAAATTGATAAGGGGAAAAGGGTTTTTAAAACACATGAGTATAACTTTCAAAATGGATATCCCCTAAAGGCCTTATTTCTTGGAAAACCCTATCAACTTCTGAAAAGATAGGGATAAAACAAGAATCAAACTTTTCAAAAATAAATGAATTCCCCTCTCTTATTGGAGAATTTAATTCCACAAAGAGGCTACCCGATTCGAAGCACTTGATTTGTAGTCTTCAATAATAGGTGATCACTTTCATCAATGGAGATAGCTTTTCATGTCTGTTGATCTCCAATAACTCTCCAAGCTTTAATTCCTTCCGACTTTCTATTTCCTAGCTCTAGAGATAATGTCCTAGTAGGATCCCTAGCAAAGAAAGATCTTCTTCCTTTTGGCTTTGTAAAGATTAGTAATAAATCTCACTTAACAGAGGTTAAGACATGGGTACTTGTTAAGAATCGATCAACAGGGAGTCGCCACTAAATATTTCCACCTTAGTTGTGCAAATACACTAAAATATGATCTCAAAATGTCTCACAATACTAGAAACTAAAAATGGGATGATTTGACTTTTCTTTACCTGCAGTTTATCAATGAAAGATAGTGCACTAGATGTGGAAACAAAAAGGATTTGCACACACGCTTAGAACTTTGAATACTTCTTACAAGCTTAACATAAGATGATTTTTGAAAAATGTATTAGCACTTAGAGCATATGATAAGTGTTTACCAGTGGTCTAAACATGAAATGTAATGACTATGTCCCCGATAATGATGCCAATCGGTATTGGTACTCAAATTGATTCTCCCTCGGAAGCCGAGCAACATCAAAGGTTTGGGTAGTGTGTCATTTTGTAGAATCGGGAGAGAAATGAAGCTTGCTCTTTATCACTCGGATGTGGAGAAATGGGTAGCACCCCTCAAGATAATTTGACCTATCCTCACTACTTTATGGTTGTGCCTTTCAACCAAGGTGAGAGGACCCATTTTGTAGCCTGATATTTGTGGAGGAGATGGAGATATCCTTCCTTGTGAAATTATTAAGAAGACCTTGAAGAAAATATGATCAATGCAACAAAACCTAACTCTCACGAGTTGTCACCCTAGATAATGGAGATATTTTCTAATCAAGGTTCATGCCACTAAAGAAAATGAAATCCAAATTATTTCTGCATGTTTTGGTAGTGAAAATTATGCATTTGTATACACACATGACAAACAGGGGTAGTATGGGTATGATTGGTTGTTTTTAAATGAATTTTTGGTGGGAGGTGAAGTAGGATAAAGTTGATTATACCAGATATTTGGAGGGACTTTACAATAATGAGCAACTTCACAATAGAAATCTTCAAAATAGTCAAGACGTTCCTTCAACCAGAAGGTGTGCTTCAATGGAGGCCCAAATCAGCACGTTTTCACATAATATTTAAGACTCCAATACGAAGGCTCGAATTAGAAAACTCAATTAAACACTATAGTTTCTGATTAACCACACCTAAGGTACACCCAAAGACTTATAGACAATCTTTATCAACAAATGATAGTGAATTGATTTTAAATTTGTTTATCTTATCCAAGATGAAGGATCTTCTTGAAATGAAATTACAAATACCATTAAACTGTCATAGGGATAAGATCCTATGTGATTTCACAAAAATTTTAGTATAAGATTGCAATAGGAACAAATAGAACTATTTGTAGACATTCTAAAACAAAGCAAACACTAATTGCTCAGAGTCAACACAGAATAACTCAAATTTGATTAAAATTATTAGCAAGGGAAAGTTTCTAGAACAATATCAGAACTTGTTAATGGCTGTACACTCGCAACCACCTTGACATGATTAAGTTTAACACAAAAGAGATATACAAGTTTTTCAAACAATCCCTTTGAAAGACGGGCTCTATCAAGATTTTTTGTTATAAAATTAGTTCTGAGCTCTAACACTCCAAGCTTCTAGACTCTAACCCTTTTTATAGAGAAATCATGCCTATTTATAACATTTTACAACAGAGCCTTTTACCCGCAAAAATACAAACATTGAATGCACCAGTGCTCGTCATGATTCCGATTGCGATTCCCGTAATCAAATCTGTAAAATTTGTCAGGTGATCAAGGGGTGAACCTCTTCGAATATCTCCCGCATTCAACTTCTTCTTCTGGTAGATCACTTTTCCCTCTACTCACCAACCACTCCCACCCCTAATCTATCAAATCTAGTTCCTTGCGTGAGCGGGAAGGAAAATGGAAGATCGGATCGAGCCCGAGGTCGATCTCATCTTAATGGAAAAAGATGTCCCCAAATCTTCCTCACCAAAATTAGATATAAAATTAACTCCCCTTCCTTGTTTGGTGTTTAAGAAATATCAAGAAATCATGAAGAATCACATCTCTAGGGGCTCTGGAGTGAAAATGGCAGAAAAATCAGATACAGATGCACAACTACCGTTGATATCTATTTTGAATTTGGATCGTACATGTGGGAGATCCATTTTAAAATGGGCCTGTGGGTTTCCTTTCTCCTTTTACAACTTTTGAAAAAATGTAAAATTTTCACATATTTCTCTGCACCTCCGCCCTTGAAAATGAGTCTAAAACGTGTCCTAAGGCGGGTCCCAAAGAAACCGCCGCCAAATTCTACTATTTCACCTCCTTTTTAGAAAAGGGAAAATTTTCCATGTTTTCACCACAGCTCCCTCCTTGAAAAATGGACCTAACACGTGTCCCAATGTGGGTCCCAATGGAATTGCACTTCCTTTTTTACTTTTAACTCCTTTTTCCTCAAAAGGAAAAATTTTCAATTCTCCTCCAAAGGTCCACACCTCTCCTGTTGTTAACTAGAGCAAGTTTTGACCTTTCTCTATTGGGCCCGTGGGTCATTTTGATAATTTCGGTCTTTTGAATATCAAGGGAAAAAAATCCAAGTTGCCTGATGGCCTACCTCCCCACCTCTTAACATTTTCAAATCTAACCTTGACCTCCTTCTTATCGGGCTTGTAGGCCATTTTGAGATTTTAATCCTTTTGATGACAAGAGGTAAAAATACAAGTTTCCTTGAATGGTCGACTTCCCGACCCTTTGAATTTTCAAACTACCACATTTCACAATGGTGCATCTTGAGATGGTCCCCAAAATTTGAGACCTTGAATGAGCATAGGCTTGCCACTTGTCGTTATGGCGCAACATCAAAATCCTTAAGGATTCAAAATCATTTGGCATTGACGTGCTTCCATTTTATAGTTTTACTCCATTTTTCCGTAAGGGAAAAACATCCTACTTGCCTCCGAAGGCCTGCATCTCCACCTTTAGCTTTGCCACGTGTCCTTCTGCGGGTCAAAGTAAGACCTTTTCCCTACCGGTTAAATTTTGCTTTAATAAAAGCATGACGGGGCTACGGGAGGGTTCAAACTATTTTCCAAAGTAGCCAAAAATAACAAGTTGATAAAACAAACCCATCACGCCCCATCCAATTAGAAGAAGTGATGTACGTACCAAAAGAACCAATCGAGAATTGAACGGAGCTAAGGGGCCAACTTTGCCTTTTTCCAAAAAAGAAAAAAGAGATAAGTTAAAGAATTTTCCCACCATCCCCTAACTAACCAAAAGAATCCACATGACTGCTGAAATTTCTGGAATAATTTTGAAAGGAAAAGGACACCCGCTTGCTGCATCTAAAACACAAAAATTCACCATTCATGCCCATAACCTGATTTTTTCGCTAAGGATGAATTTTTTTGAAACAAAATCAAGTGAATCATGGCTCCTAGAATATTTTCAACCATGGATTTGAATTTTCAAATGCATAAAAATATAAATTGGTCATTCTCGAGATTCCATGGTCAGGGCAAAATAGGAAAAATGGCAGAGCCCGTGGATTTTGAAGAAATTAGGGCAAAAACAGGGCAAACTCGGAGACTTCTTCAAAGAGGGGCATGACAATGGATTTTGTAAACAATTCAAGGCATTCAAATGGAGTAAAAGCTTTCAAAACTTTCACATCGAGAGAAAAAATGTTTCACAACACGCAGACGAGGAGGAAAATTAGGGAAAAATGGTGAGAGATCAAGACGAGCACCAATAATTCCTAAACCATAAACCCTAAAAGCTAAATCATTAACCCTAAACCCTGACCCTAAACTATAAAATCTAAAACCTAAGCACTAAATCCTAGACCGTAATCCCTAAACCCTAAATCCTAACCCTTAAAACCTAAGCCCTAAGCCATAAACACTAAACCCTAAACCCGAAACCCCGAAATCTACAACCTAAATCATTACTTCCCTTAACCCTTAATGATGAGACCTAAACCCTAAATTATAAGTTACCCTAAACCCTAAAATAAAAATAATAAACCTTCAACCCCGAACACTAAATATTGAAACCCTAAGCCCTAAACCTCAACCCTAAGCCTTGAGGCCCGATCCGTAAACCCTAAACACTAAATCAAGAACCCTAAGCTCTAACCCCTAAACCTCATATATTTCCAATAGGTCTCATGAGTGAGTTCATTTTTTGAATATCTTAGGACCATATTTCCTAGTCTTGTGCCTAGAACCATCATTAAGTCTAATTTTACAACTACCTTGTTTATGAGAGGTGGGCATTTCCTCCTTCAAAATATCAACATATGAAAGACATCAATTTTTTTTTCTTACAAATTGATGAACCCTTTTAGTTGAGTAATCTCTGTCAATACTAATAATAACGGGTAAGACACAAAACATTACAAAGAGTGAAATAGTTCACATGTAATGGGAATTTACCTCCTTTAAAATATCGTAGATAAAAGGCATCAAATGTGATGACTCCGTTGAATGTTATGTGTATGAAGAATGGGTAAGACATAGAACATTAAAGTAATCGAATGGGTGAGCGTAATCCATGCGCCTTAAACCCTAAGAACTAACCCCTAAACCCTAAATCTTGAGCTTAAACCCTAAAACTTGAACCATTTTCCCTAAACCCTGAACCTTGACCTTTAAACCTTAAACCCTAACTCCTAAACCCTAAACCCTAAACCCTAAATCCTCAACCCTAAACCTTAAACCCTGAGCCTTAAACCCTAAACCCTGAGTGTTAAACCCTAAACCCTATACCATAAACCCTAAGCACTAAGCCCTAAACCCTACACCCTAAATCCTAAACCCTAAACTCTAAACCATAAACCCTAAACCCTAAAACCTAAACCCTGAGCCCTAAACCGTAAAACCTAAACCTTGAGCCCTAAACCATAAACCCTAAACCATGAACCCTAGGCCCTAAGCCCTAAGCCCTAAGCCAAAACCCTAAACCTTAAACCCTCAAACATAAACCCTCAACCCTAAACCCTAAAAACTAAACCCTAAGCCCTAAACCTCAAAACCTCAACTCTCAACTCTCAACCCTAAACCCTCAACCATGATCCATAAACCCTAAACCATGAATCTTGAGCCATAAACCCTAAACCCTCGACCTTTATCCCTAAACCCTAAACCTTTAACCCTAAACCCTAAACCCTAATTCCTAAACTCTTAACCCTTAACCCCGAACCATAAAACCTAAACTCTAAATCCTAAACCCTAAAAAATTAACCCTAATCCCCGAGCCCTAAACCCTAAACCCTAAAATTTGAACTATGAGACTTAAACACTAAACCTTAAACCCTAAAATATAAAACTTGAGTCCTAAACCCTTAACCATGAGCCCTAAACCCTAAAACCTCACTCAAAGGAAAGTCCTAATAAGATCATTCGAATGCTTCAAGTGTGTAGGGAATAGTGTCTAAAGTGATCGATTGACTCATTTAGTTTTGATGAGAGACTACTTCTCTCGAAGGCCTAAAAAGTTATTTTTGGCCATTATGTAGTTAATTGAACACCCTTCAGAACAAGCTAAAATGTGCTAGTCATGTCACCGAGCTATCAAGGACCATTATTTGTGAAGTATTAAGGCATTGTTTGTCTCCATAAGAGACATATGAGAAAAAAAATGTATGAGAATCATGAATTTGATTCTATGAAATGATGATTTTAGAGTTAGGAAAGGTGAGGGGATGATTTTTATATGGAGAACCATGTTTCTAAGAATGAGCAATCATCTAAGTTCACTTGATGCAATTCACTTTGTACTATTCGTAACAACTCATTCAACACCTAGTAGTGTTATCACACCTTAAGAAGGAGGCACATTAAAATCACCTCATTTTGGCCATAGGACAGGTTTCTCATTTAGAGAACAATCCTCTATCTACAAAGTGAGGATCTATTTTTAGTAAGAAGTAAATAAGCATCAAAGAGTTGATTCATGGTCACTAAAGTGAATTATGGACCAAATTTAAAAATTTGTACCAATTCAAGTAGTGGTAGGGCCAAAATCCATTTTAGAAGGTTAAAAAACCTAAAAAACGACTGTATGCTTTCCCAAAACAAAGACCGACTACAATATATATTCCCTGAAAGTTTTAAGTCCTTTGCTGAAATCCTGAAAATGAGTAAGTACTAACCAATTAGATTTTGAAAAACTATCTTCTAGATTATAACTGTTGGATCTACGAGACCACTTCCATCAGGTGCAAAGTGACCCTAATTTCTTATATTTACTAAAATAAATTTAAAGTATAAGATTTCTTTTATTATTTCATAAGAAATAATAAAAGAAAACTTATACTTAAACATTTATTTTTGTAAGTATAAGACACCCAAAAACACATACATGGTTCATACTACTCAAAACACGTACGCATTTTAACTTCCCTAAAACACATAAGCATTTTGTCTTCTCTAAAACGTGTACATGTTTTTTCTTCTTTAAAATGCATACGCGTTATAGGTTTGGTAATTACCAAGCCAAAAAAAAAAAATGCGAGCACATTTTAGCAAAATGCGTACGTGTTTTTTCTATTTTTCAGTTGTTTGTCCACTTTTTGGCCCCCCAACTTTGTGCACTTACCCTAAATTATTTTATGAACCCAACATGATACATTTCAAATTTTTTCACCATCGCAATATCTCTCTAAAATAGTCACATAGATCTCCATCATTGGCACACTTGGGGGCATTGCACTTTCTTGCCACTTCTATCACTACACTTCATGCTTCGCACTTCATGTTTAATTTATCTCAACACTCCTACACCTTTGGTGCACACATTATACCATCATTTCCCGATGACTCACTCTTGTTCTTATGTTCATTCTTTATTATTGAGGAGCATTTCTAAATGTACCTCATCTCATACACATCCATTGGGGAAAATATTCTCATTTAATATGAAAACCTTGCATAACATTTACATATCTTGGTTGCATTTACTCTTGTTAGCTTATTCTAATCACATGTTGTCTTGTTCTTACTATGCTAGATGGATTCTTAGTATGTCATTATCTTTTTCTATATACATGTATGCATTCACTTGGTATCTTGAGGTGAATGCAATACTTATCAAATATTCATACACAATGCATGATGCTTGACATAGCTCTTTACTAGTCCCACCATGGCTCTTGGGGGCATCTAACTTTTCTACTCTTACACTCTACACATCATAGGTTTTATTGTTGCATTATTTACTAAATCTTATTACTTTCACTTTACCTTTCACTAATCTATACATGCTTTAAAATACTACTTATATTTCTAACATGGTAATGAGTGCTTCATGTGTAGCATTTTCCTTGCAAGATCTATACAACCATGGATATCTTTAGCTTCTTTCTTCCTACTCTTTGCGCACTGTGCTCTATGTCTTACTTGATCATTATATGGTTTTAGCAACTTCGGCCTTTATTGTCTTGTGACATTGTGAGCAATGTTCCATGTTTATAGCCCTATTTTTATGGTCCATATTGTATTCTTGGTTGTTTTTTACATTGTGTTCTCTTGCATGCTAGCTATTTTTACCACTAGCACTTGTTATAATCCTATCATGTTTACATGTGCCTTTGTTTTTAACATGCACATCACCTACCCACTATACGTATCCACTTTTAGATATGCATATCAGCTTCCAGTCCTCTCCTTTGGACCACATTCTCCTACGGTTTAACATGAGCCCCAAATGAGGGGGCATATATTAGGTGAAAAAATCATGCCTACAGAGCTTAGAGCTACACTATAACAAAACACAATACATAATCGACACAGGAAAAATTTACAGATTAGCTTAGAATTAGACTTGTTCTACAAGTATAGAGAAGACACTAGTTCCCGGGCCTTAGATAATAGTGATGGGTGCTTGTGCCCCCTTGGGAACTTGTGTATTGAGCAAAAAATAAGTCATTTTATCAGTTCAAAATAGTTTACATCATTTTTTAGATTAGTTCTCTAGTAGTAGGCACTTTCCTGTAGTTATAGAATTCAGTCTATCAGTTACATTTTAGGAACAATAAGAAAAATCAGAACCAAAGGAACCAATCGGGACAAACCATTCACAGTGGTAATTATTTGGGAAGCATAATGGAAAGAGAGAAAATATATACCTCTCTCCCCAACACTCTTCTCTTGGTGTGAGATTTCCCAAAAACTTTCCTTTTGTATGAGATTGCCCAATAAACTTGGCTTTGGCATGGGATTACCCAATAAACTTTCTTTTAGGTGACATCACCCAAAAATCACTCTCAATGTGAGATCGTTCAAAACCTCACCTTCAAAGACTCAAATCCAACAACTATAAGTAAACAGAAATTTTTTCTTTCTCATACTCTCTTACATATCAGTACACACTTTTCTTTACATAGTATTTACATACTTATACACATATTACTATGTTTTTCTATATACGAGCTTTGACTAATATCTTGTTCTTATTTTACAGTCCGTCCTTACTATGCAATAAGAAGTATCTCACATCAACAAACAAGCGATAATAGCACAATACTACGCATACACTTCACCCCTAGGGTCCACTTCCATTTCCTAGTCTACATGCTTCACATTGTGATTACTTCATACTTCACTGACAACTCAACATGTTATCGACTACACAATCTTCTCTATAGGATCATAAAGTACACATCTTCTATATACTTTATGGTATATGGTATTCACTCAACAACATAAAATGGGGGTAAATGTAGAAAAATAATCTATGCACTTGGGTACATTTCTAGATCCAAGAGCATACTAATATATACATGATTCCTAAGACATAAATCTAGTAATTGACAATGTGTTTTGGGCCTTTTTCTTTATCACTTATACTTTTACTGATTTTACACACCATATAACCCTATAAATATTGGATTGATTTATCTTTTATGGCCTCAAACAGTAGTGCCCATTTAAGAAAAAAACACGTATTCACTCTTGTTCCTTCCTTCTCGCACTCCCGACTCTCTCTCAACTTTTCTCACCGTTTTAGGCCTCTTTTACTTTTTTGGCATATTTTAATACTTTTGGCAAGCCTTCAAGTTTTCAATTAGGAAATTCAAACAAGGGAATCATATATATACATAGTTATAGATCTCAAGTAAGGGGCCAAGCACTAGCATTGTCTAATATCACCTAATCTTGCATCCAAAGGTAAAAGATCATTAAAAAGCATCCATCTATCACATTAACTCAAGGGACAAGGGTTGCATCACTTCTTCATACACATCATAAGAGAGGAAATCTATTCTATTCCATCTCACACATGTTATACATTTCCTAGTTTCTAGATATAACATGCTATCGGTGTGAAAATTGCACAAAGGTATCATAGGAAACATTACACAAACATTCACATAAAACTACATGGAGTCTGAAATGTAGTGCAACACTCCATACTAAGTTCACTCTTCAAGTGACCAATGGGGTCATTACGAATCCATACACTACATATTTATTTTTAGGATTTGATGTGGTTTATGGGTATGTGTAGCTAGGTATCTATTTTATAGGTTATAGGTGTGAAAAAGACATTAGAAAAAATCTAGAGTGATAAAAAAATCAATCATGAAGCTCATATTTTAAAGAAAATATCGAACTCGAGCGTCGGGTGGACACCGGTGCCCATACTTAATCATTAGTGCCCGAGAAATTTTTCCCTCTCATGGGTACTTATGTCATGCACATTTCCGAGTTCTAGAACTTCCAATGAGCCTTGATGACACTCTTCCCATTCTTGATGACACTCTTTCATTCTATTTTAGCGAGTTGCCTTAGTCTATATCACTTTCTCACCATTCGAAAATCAGCCAAGTCATCTATCTCTCTCACTTGCTTAAGGTTTCATATCATTGTTTTTCATTGCTTGTCCATTACTGTATATTGTCATTTGTATATCATTAGTTACAATAGTTACTTTGAAAATTAATATTTAATTCAATTTATATTATTATATATAGTTGTATATTTAGTTAACTATGTGTATAGCATATGTCAATATGAAATATGTATACAATCATACAAATATATATTGATACATAAATATATCTTATGAAAAATACATAAGGCTTAACCCCTTAAGACTTGGGTATGTAGTGCAACACTTTTCTTGGTTCAATAATAGTCTTCCACCAAGGTTATCTAGCGACCGCTAAGATCTAAATATTATTTTGAGGGATTACTTAACAACCACTAATTTCTAAATGTCTTACTTTGATTTGTTAAAGACATCTAATCCTATTGAATACCAAATTTCCTCTACACAAATAAGATTTTTAGTATGATTTTTTAATCTAAGAAAATATTCAAAGTAAGAGACATTAGAACCTTGTTGTAAATGGAAGTACATCCTACAGATTAGTATGGACATTTATGTGGATGATTATAGTTGCAAAGGCCAAAAAGAGCTTTGTGTAGTCATGTAAAGAAAATTATGATTTACAAAAGCTCGTAGGGTACTCATCCACATCATGTAGAAGGGGCATCCCACATGCCTCAACCACATTTTAGATAGCACGTCCTTTCATCATGATGTTGTATGAGTTACCTATCAACTTTGTTAGTAATTAATTTTTATCCAACTAATAAGAGCCCTTCATGGCCTTCGAGACTATATGTAACCATAGATATGGATACGGTGCAATCGGAAATACTTACATTTATAAAAAAAAAAAAATCCTTCTAATTTTTATTTTATAGTTCGTCGTGGCCTTACCTAGCGACCACTATGATATAAATTTCTTACTTTGATTTTTACGGACATATAATCTTGTAGACTACGAAATGTCTCTACTACACACATATTTCGCATCAAATTGTATAAATAAAATTATTAGTGACCTCTAATCTCTATTACTATGATTTTTTATTCCAATGCTATATTCAAAATAAGAAACATTAGAGCTTAGTGGCCACTAAGTCATTCGTTTCAATAAGTATTAATGAACAACAAAGAATGTTTTATGTTGTCCATTTATATGTAGGGGAGAAGCCTAACATCCATGAATCTCTAAATAAAATTTATATATTTTTCCATATATATATATATGTATATATATATATATATATATATATATATATATATATATATATATATATACTGTTTATAAAATATATGAGTATAAAATATGTATACTAATATAAAAATATGTATAGATGTATAAATATATCTTATGAGAACTACATAAGGCATGATCCCTCTCGAGGGTATGTAGCGCAACACCGCTCTGCTAGGGATAGTCTAGCCAATCTCTTAGTTTTGAGACAATAAATTGACATTTTTTTAATAAAGTAAACAAATTCATCCTAAACAAGAGAGGGAACACTACAATGTAATACAGATTATAAACAATGAAAAATGGTAAATAGATTTGTGCCTAGTCAAAGAAATATATTATTTTAAATATGTTACATTTACGAAATGAATTACATTAATAGTTGTTTTCTTGTATGAAAAGTCAAGAAGCTTTGACTAGTGTTTGAAAAGCTACACAACTATATGAATAAAGGGCGTGTCATATTATTTATAATGATCTTGTATTATAAACCGAATTGTTAATTTTTACGCTTAATACAGAGAAATATACCTAGCATCCTCTAGGCTAAACTAGTATTCCATTAAAAGGTGTATAATATAATTACGCCGAAGGCATTCCTCTATGGTAAAGGACCTCCAGACGTTTATGCAACTATGTTAAATTTGATGGCCTCTCGGACGTTTTTTCAAAGCATTTAATTTTGACGGCCGCTTGGACATTTTCATTTTTTAGGCTATTTTTACATTCCAGTCGACTCTTTTGAGGATCTTGACAAAATTTGTGTTTTTCCGTTTTCAGATTTTTGACAGTCCACGCCGATATCTGTATTTGCTAATTTACGTTTCTATTTTTGGAATTTTGACAGTCCACGCCGATATCTATATTTGCTAATTTACGTTTCTGTTTCTGTTTCTATATTTGCTAATTTACGTTTCTATAATTGGGACACCGATATCAACCAGTTCTTCTCCACCTTTGATGTTTCAGACTTCACCATTCCCCGAGGGCAAGAGTCGGTCTGGAACGCCTCATCCACAACATGACTGACTGATCGAACATACCACTCAATGTAACAACATAAATATTTTCATCGATGAAATGGTCGAACTGTCTATCAGTGGTGCCTATTCCCAAGGAGGATGACCATGTTCATAGATACCAAATTCCTTCATACAATTGCTTTGCTCATTTGGAAATCCAGTTGAAGAATTTCAATCCTTCTGCCATGGTGGAAGGTGTTTTGGGGCAGACTTACAGGCCTAATTTTAAGAATCTGTGAAGGTGGAAGTTCCAATGCCTACTATCATGGGCGCTAAGACATCCATGTTCCACAATCACCTTCATTTTGAAAAAGTGCCCCCACGATCATGTCACAACCAAATACCTCCACAAACTTTCTTTATTGGATGCGATAGACACCTACTACAAGCACTAACAAATGGAATTTAATCTTGGAAATATTGTACATAAAAAATATATATATCTGCATATAAGTAGATCATTTTCTATTAATGGCATTTGCAAAAAGAAATACAAATGTAGAGAGATTGAAAAAAAGAGGCACACAAGAATAAACTTTGGTAAGATTTATATTTTCCTGTAAGTAGCGTCTTTGGCCTCTCAAATTGTGAGAGAACTCCAAATTGATTTCTCCCTTCATTTGCAGGATATCTAGATTTATTTGCGCTTCAAAGGAAAAGTCTTCTTGAATTATGGGCTTGACATCGAGAGCTTGTGAGTGGGTGAAGATTCTGCATCAACCAAGCAAATTTTGTATACATCTTGTCACTCTACCTCTTGATTCTTATTCAACGAGAGTACACAAGCTTCTTAATGCATCATTTTTGACTTTGGAGCTCCCAAATTGTATCCTCGGATCTTGGTTCTATCATTTTCATTTTATGCTTCATAGGCATGTCAAGAAATGGATTTGCAGTATGATCCCTTCTTTTAGATGTGCATGCAATGATATGACTGAATCTAGATAGGCGATTAATGATATGAATTTGATTATGGAATGTCAAGCTACAAGTTCTGTTCTTATTGTATGTCTATATTTAGCATCTAAAATTTCACTCAAACTATTGATTCGTGCATTTACAATGCTATGGACAGTTGCAAGTTTGCATAAGAAATAAACCGTTTTGATTATGCTTCCCCTATCTTTTGCAGATCTCAATTCCAGTGTGAAAAATAGAATCTTAAATAACATATAACATAGATAGACTGAAGCTTAAATCCCTTCCATGGGACCACAAGCTTACACTTGTGAGCCACTTTCTAATATGAGAAAAAGCAGCTCTGGTTTATCCTTTGTTCCATAAAAGAAAATTAGCCTTATGGCAGGTTTGACAGTGGCATAGGCTGCTCTTGCCACCGATCTGCCGCTTTTGTCTTTGCCATGAAAATTTGTTATCCAGAATATAAAGCTTCAGAATAAAGTTTGCATTGAATTTGATCCTCCATGAAGGATTAGTATAGCCCTGTGTTCATAAATACTTTTATGATCAGCTAAATTTCTTTAACGTCTATATACTGTTGTACTTAAAAACTTTAAGCTTAATAGAAAACAGAGGTCTTGTTAGTGGGGAAGGTAGTTTCATTCATGTCCATGTTTTGTAATTGGATGTACTGAAACTTTGAACATTAACATTGGTCCATTATAAATGTACATAATACAGTTGATGCACTGATCTCCATTGGATTATCCAAGGTGGGATATGAATATGTTAATATAGGTAAGATATAAACCCTTTCTTCTGTTGGTGGATATATGTATCGCATGTGTTCCCCTTTAATTTGATGGCTTATACTAATGCTAAACTAGTTTTTTCAATGCTCTACCAGATGATTGTTTGGGGTGAGAAACACCGAGATGCCCAGGGATCACTACTATGTCAATAAATAAGCTGAGAACCAGATCATTGTGATTTTCGCTTGTTTTAGATTATAGAAATTCATAATAGCTGTTGATGAACTTAACTCAGAATCTTCTTCATAGCTAGGTTTCAGTGATGTTCATTCTGTAGAGTGTATATTAATTAGTTATGAGTTACTGCTTTGTGAGTTTTTGCTAAATGTTCTTATGAGAGATTAGAACTTTCTTATTAATGCAAGAAAGCTTCAAGACCAACTCAGATCCATCTTATATATTGGCAGGGTAATCTTCTTGGTGAATGATAGGTCATGAGTTTGATTTATGATTTATTCATGATTTGTGGAGTGGGGCATTTGCGTGCTACATGGTAGCTATAGTGACCCGAAAGACGTGTTTATAACGAGCAAGCCCGAGGGCATCTGACAACAGATATTAATCGTCGTCGTCCACGTCTTCATATTCTTCAACGTGCACGTACTATCAAAATCCTCGACGTTGACGTCCTCATCCGTATCAACGTCCAAACTAGTATCATGTACCTTGCTTGACCTTCAATAGCTGGTGATCATTGTTTGACAAGTGTACAAATTGAGGCAAAGTGGATCAAGGGCGTGTGAAATCAGGATCCGTCCCAAGTGGCGGCATGCGGAAGCAGGGATACGTCATGTTTGGAGATAAAGCAAGGGCATTTATCAATGACTATTGTATCGTAAATTTGCTTTATTTTAAATATTTTATGTGAGTGGTTGAGGGAATATATGATTATTTAAATAGACACATCCTAATATGGATGAAATTTGATTTTTATTTTTATTTTAGATGTATAACCAATCTCTAATTGAATACAATATAATGTCTTTCATACTTTGAAGCATATTGATTATGTTGAGAAAAAACTTTTTTTCCATTTTTAACTCATCACATATGTAATGACAAAATTACATATGTAATAAAGATACACTCATACCCTTATTACGACGAATCTCTTGGGAAGCATTAACGACCATCAAGAGAGGAGTAATGGTGCAGGAAATTATGGGTAGGCACGTGAAACTACCAAAAACATTGCAGCTTGGTTTTTAATATCGGCGGAGGCACTATCGATAGGGAATATGTCGTCGCCTTGAAGTTGGACAATACCAGTATTGTTGTTAAGGCGTCGTCTTTCTTCCTTGATGAGGGGAACACTTTCGCATGGATATCCCATGCTCCACTCATTCGCTGATCTGGGGACCACCAAAAAAGAGGAAGTTTTTTTGTTGTAGGGTGAAAATCACTTAGTCGAGTTTTATTATTGCAGTTCTATTGTGGAAGACATATTACGCGTTCTTTGTGGTTGGTTGTTGAATATACCTTACCACTGTGAGTTTCGATGACAAAGTGTGATAAATAAAGTAATCGTTCCATATTTGCATTGAATGTTTGTATCAACGTCCACGTACTATCAAAATCCTCACCATCAACGTCCTCATCCGTATCAAGTTCCCTATTTGACCTTCAACAACTGTCATTCATTGTTTGACAGTGTATGAATTGACACAAAGTGGATCAAGGGCGTGAGTGATCAGGATCTATCCTAAGTGTCAGCACACGGAAGTAGGGAAACATCATGTTTAGAGAGAAAGTGAGGGAATTTATCATCGATTATTGCATCGTAAATTTGCTTTATTTTAAATCTTTTATGTGAGTAGTTGAGGGAATATATGATTATTTAAATAGACACATCTTATTATGGATGAAATATGGTTTTTATTTTTATTTTAGATGCACAACCAATTTCTAATTGAATACAATCTAATATATTACATAATTTGAAGCATATTGATTATGTTTAGGAAAAACATTTTTCATTTTTATCTTGTCACATATTTAATGCCAAAATTACGAATGTAATAAAGATACACTCTTATGCTTATTACGACAAATCTCTTTGGGAGCCTTTGCAACCATCAAGAAAGGACCAATGGTGGTTTGTTCAGCAGGAAATTATAGACCCTGCATGCATAACTGTCAAAAACGTTTCAGCTTGGATTTTAATATCGGTGGAGGCACTATCGACAGGGATTACACCGCTACCGCCTTGAAGCTGGGAAATAACAGTGTTGTTGTTGAGGCGTTATTGAGGTGTTTTCTTTCTTACTTAACGAGGGGAACACTTTCACATGGATATCCCATGCTTTGCTCCTTCACCGATCCGGGGACCTTACGTGCACCAAAAAGAGGGAATTTTTGTTGTAGGGTAAAAAGTGCTTAGTCTAAGTTGTATTATTGAAGTTCTATTGTGGATGATAAATTGTGCGTTCTTTGTGGTTGGCTATTGAATGTACCTTACCACTTTGTGAGTTATGATGAAAAACTGTGAGAAATAAAGTAATTGTTCCAAATATGCATTAATTATATATAACTCAGAGCTTATATATCATTGCCTTTCAATTTAGTTAGATTTTTAAATGTTGCTTATTCAGTTTGTAATTCTGAATTTATATGACGCCATTAAAATCCCATTGTTAGTCATCTTTTCTTTCTATGTACCATCGAGACACGCCAACGTTGCAAATAATAGTAGAAAATGAAAACAATGAGCAAAACTTTGTCAAGAAATAGGACATGAAGCTTGACAAATCAACTTCAATAACACCCACATCCAACTAATTTTGTTGTTTAGGTATGTATTTAGTTGTTTCATTGGAATTAAATTTTGATATTTTTTTAAACATTTTTTAACACGTTTCAACTCTAATTTAAATTTTGATATTATTAATAGATTGCATATTTTTAGTAACTAATTATTCCATGACTATAATTTGCAAGACATGAACTGCTTAAACATAGACTAAATACATTAGATCTTAAATTAAGAAAATAAGCAACCCCTTTCCACATGTACATTGCATGGAACACTTTGATGGTTTTATTAGTTCGATCCCTCTTTCAAATGGAAAATAAAAGTCACATTTCCCTCATTTGGCCAACTGCTTGAAGGACTTAAATATCAATGATTTTTTTGCATTGAATTTTCTCGTGTGCTTGCTCGAGCTTGAAAATGAAAAGGGAAGTTTTTGGGGTTTCTCATTTTTAATTTTGGTCCTTTTAAACACAAATTGCATTCATGTTAATAATACGAGTGAAATCGAGATGATAGAGTGGAGCATGTATATCATATATTGTTTAGGTAAGAAAAATCTAAGCTGGGGAATGAGTGTGGGACATGTAGGTATTTAATTCCCAACATTTTACTAATACATTACTTGTTCCCATAAAATTACTTAATATTGAAATTTAATGCATGTCGTACTCTTCGTAAATAGTTTATTTTCACTTTGTCTCTTAAATTCCTCTTTCCTTTCTCATGCACTTCTCCACTCTCAAACGACTTTTTCTACACCCATCTTCCTTTCCCATTCTTCCTCTCCATCCAGTTTCACTTCTTCATTATATCCCTTTTGGCATTCACATCATACATTTCATGTACGATTGCTAGTAGACTAAGACTAGTGGTTCTTTAAGCTATTAAAATATTTTTAAAAATGCATGATTGAATGGACGGAGCATAGGGGCCTTTAATCTAGAAAACTATATTACGAAAGAGGAAAATATCTAGTTTAAGATATTCTTATATAATGAAAGTGAATTATAAATATTTGAGGTTAAAATAGGAGAAATATAGTGTCGTAGACACTAGGATAACAAATTATTTCATGATAGGGTGTATAATGACTTAAACGAAAGACAATGGATTGATGTAGGATAAATTTCTTCAATTGGAAATATGTAAATGAAAACACATAAATATGGAATATATGTATGTATGTATGTATGTGTATATAGATACATATATGTATATAATTGTGTATTTACATATTTTACAAAATCCTAGATCTCGCTTGGTATCCCTAACAAATTAAAATATGTGTTTTAGATCAAATCTATCCCTCTCTCGTTTCACATTTATTTCTAAATAGTTTAGTAAATACATATGGTGGTATTCGAAATCCAATAATTATTGTGTAGATGAAACTAGGATATGTGATATTATTAGATAACCGAGTATGCGTAAAGTTAAATGTGCATTTAAAAGTATATTGATTGATATTTATATTTGATTATATGTACAAGTATATATTTTAAAGTACATGCATGCATATATGTCAATTCTAATACATATACCTAACGTTATACATATCTAAACATGTCCATAGCATTAAACTTTACCATTTATATAGAGGAACACACACACACACACACACACACACACACACACACACACACACACACACACACACGCGCACACGCACACGCACACGCGCACACGCACACGCACACGCACACGCACTCCGCACGCGCACGCACGCATGCACACACGCACACACGCACACACACACACACAATACAATCAAATTATTGTTATGGTTATATGCGGAAACTTTTAAGACCTAGACGAAACATTGTACCCACAAATATACTAACTAATTATTAAATATAACTTACATGTAAAAATATTTATTATCTTGTATCCATATTTTTAAATTGTCAACATTTGAAATTGAAAATTTACCACTATCGTCTCACTATTTCCATTGGATAATTAATTAAAATTATATATAAAAAAATTAAGTGTAATAATTAGCGATGTTTATTTGTAACATATTAATAAAAATATTAAATGTAGACAATAGAAATGCGTAATTAATATCTTCCTAAAACAATATAAGAGTAATACTTTTTAAATTATTTTCCAAAGAAGAGAGCTGAGAACTTTGGGTCTCACAAATAATTACTATTCAATATTTGTCGCTGTGTGATGGATGTTTTATCATTTTGGAGAGATGAATTAATTATTAGGGAAAAAAATAAACGAAGGCGAAAAACACAATACAATGAGAGAAATATATTAACATTGAGGAAAACTTCAATATGGTTTAACAGGGTGGAATAGAGGAGCTGAATACAGAGGATTTGTTAGAGAAAAATACATAGTATAAATGTAGAAAACTTGTTTAGCAAGGTTTAAAAAAGGATAAAAAAGGTAGCGTCGTTGGATTTGTTAGGGAACATCAAGGTTGGACTGTGGTGAAAAACATGGTGGTTTATCATGATGTCCGAGAGGCATTAATCAATTGAAATAATAAATATAAATCACTCATCGAAAGGTTAAAAATAATATGGTTGATTATTTGGATAATACCTTTTTATTAATATATAAAATTATTTGATCGCCTTGTCGTATTGTAACCATCCGTTCAAGTTTTGAAGAGAAAATGCTTGAGTAACCTCCTCTATGTGGCTCTCTTTTTTTGCTCTGTACAATCCTCTCTGTAACCTACTTTGAGTATCTCCTTTATGTGCCTACTCCATGCAACATCCTTTATGTATCTACTCTGCAAACCGTATTATTACTACTGCTTCAATTTAAGCTTGAAAAATGTCTGCAAGTCATACACTCGGCTCTGCAACCTATAACATTCAAGTATTGTTTTCTAATTTCTCAAACTGAATTTTTACTAGACCAAAAAAATGGAATCCCAAACAAATTTTTCCTAAAGATATTTAATAACTTTCTTCACACATTCCACGTATGAAATTTTAAAAATAGGAAAAAAACGGAATATGGAAATTTGAAAATTTAAATTACCCCCTTCATTAAGCAAAAGTGCAGTATTTTGAATTTTTAAACCTTCTCAAATATGGGGAAATTTAAGTTTAAATTTCCCCTACATTAAGAAAAAGTGTGGGATAATGGTTTTTATGTAAGGGGAAATGAAATTTGAAATTGTTTGTTTGCAATGTGTGCAATTTGTGATTTTTGGTTATTTGAAAATTTATATTTCCCTGCCATTAAACAAAAGAGTGGGATGTTGAAATTCCATATCTTGTCAAATTATAAAATTAAATAATGGCATTGAAATACTGTGTAGAATGGGGAAATAGAAATTTGATATTTTTTATTTTCAAATTTGTGAAACATCATTACTTCACCGGAAATAAACAAATTACATTAAAGAAAAATTGAGCACTCAAATGTAAATTCAAAATAGCTTAATTTATTAATTTCCATAAAATAAATAAATTCTAAAAATAATTTAATAGTACAATAAAATAATATAAGAACATACAATAAATAGATTTAGGAGTTATAAAACACAAAATTGAAAACTAAAATTTATTTAATAAATAACTAATTGAAGATAATTGTAGAAAATATAAAACACTAAATGTTAAAGTTAAATGCCTTGAAAAAAACCCCAAATACGAGTCTCGTATTTATTTATCAACATTGTCACAAATTAATTTTTATCAACATTATTTTAATGGATTTCTCTAATTGAAAAGTGACACATGTCATTTTTTAAGCCTCATAGTTATGTCACATTAAAATTGATGCCATTGGTCAATAAGAAGTTTACATTTGGATAAATGTATGAAAACAATTTTGAATCTACCCCATATGATTTGGAGAACTATATAACCATGTAGCATTATTATTCAAATAATATCCACTTAAAAGATGAAACATGTCTTATAGTTTCAAATATCTCCTTGTTTTGGTGATATTTACCTTTCAAGATAGTAAATCAATTATGTGGCATGAAAAATCTTAGGCATCAACCTATGTATGTTGTTTATGTTGACCTATTTAATAGAATAACTTAGCGAGTTGATCATCTCTAATCTTATGTTTCTTTTCCATAATCCATTGAAAATTTTAGTAGTGAGTTTTCATAAACTCGCGAAAATAGAGGATTATGGAAATTCAAATTGCGAACATTATGTTGTTGAGCCGACTTATTTTTGAAAACTTAGGTGACATGTCCCTTATACTATTCATTTCACCTAGAATTTACACATATATAAGAGCTTATGAATGTAATTCACCACCATTTTGAATCATATCGTGCACATATTCACCGAAGTAAAAATAAGAAAATCCTCATCTACCAACACTGAAGTCTGAAATCCCAGCCGTTCAACCATAAGGCGTCCAACTCTGAGCCATCCAGATTTAACCCACTAACTTTGTAATCCCCGAACCATCCAACTCTATTCATCCCGACCCCGAGCCATCCAACCCCTAGCCGTCCAACCCCTAGCCTTCAAACCCCTAGCCATCCACCCCTTAGTCATCAAACCCCGAGTCATCTAACCCTAAGTCGTCCAACCCCTGTCCGTCCAACCTATAGTCATCCAACCCTTAGTCATCCAACCCTTTACCATCCATTCTCAAAGCCTTGGAACATAAGAGCCACCCCTAAGGCCCTAAGCAGTAAGCAGTCATGGATACTAGAAATCAGGGCAAGAAGATTACAAATTCAGCAAGTTCAAAAAAGGGTGCCAATACTTTGCTTGGCTATTTTGGAAAATCACAAAAAATGAAGTCGGTTTCTGCTTCAGCTGAAAATATCGGTATGTGGCAAGTGTTATTTACTAGTTATTTTATCTTACAAAATTTAATAATTATGTTTATGATACTATTCTTGGAACTCTTTGACATTTGTACTCTGTAAAAATTTAACTATAGATAAGATTAATACTATATAAGTAACAATTTTATAAAATTATTTGCAGACGTTTTAGAAATTCCTTCATAGAATAATCAATTTATAGATATTGATGATCCATTATATGTTGAGGCAAACATTCCGTCCCTTGATTAAATAAAATTACAACAAAATTCATCGAACTCTAAGGATACACCAGCAGAGGAAGCTTCTACTCCAAGGTCTATTTCCAGAAAAAGAGACATGAGATTCAAAATATTTCTATTGACAGCCTAGATGTAGAAGTTGAATCCCAAGGAAAAAAATAAAATATGTTAGAAGAAAGATGGCAAACTGGACAATTGGAAGGAAATTCTAGTTCGAATGGGCTACAAAATATCTTTGGTATTGAACCTCTATACACTAAAAATTGTAATGATGTTCCAACACAATGTCGATGTAAAATATGTGGTTGGAAAAAAGGGAAGGATCACACAATGCAGCTCTTACTAGACACAATTGAAAAACACTGTGGGAAAATATACATTTCCGAAAAGCTTAAGGATGGCAGCATAGTCAGAACAAATAAATGGAAAAATGCAAAAGATTGTCTACATGTAAAATACATAGAAGAGTATGAAAAGGAACAAAAATGTATCAAATATATAAATGAAAAAGATGGGACCATAGTAACAAAATTGAGCAAAGCTATGGAGGAAGAAATGCAAGCAAAGGGTATTAAATTTGCAACCGTATTTCATATAATAAAAAGGAGAAGACCGATGTCAGATTTTAGGGAAAATAAAATGGTATATCAAGTTATTGGTTTAAAGAACGTTCCTCAATCTCATTGGTCAGATACTAATGGTTGGGAGATTGCAAAATGTCTATCTCTAGTAGAGAAGGAGGATCTAAAACTGTGTGTTCAAAAGGCAAAGTATATTTCCCTTTCTTTAGATGAGGTTACTGCAGTTGATAATACTTCATGGATATGTATTCATGTTTACACATTTGCTAATGAAATAAGGACTCCACACCTCTTGGAAATTCATAAAATGATAGAGAATTACAATTATGAAAATATTTATAAATTGGTGGTGTCAAATCTAAAGGATATCGCTGGAATGGATGACTTTGCCATTGCAACAAAATTAGTTTGTGTCGGAACCGATGGTGCAGCTGTAATGCAGGGAGCTAAAAATGGTTTGTGTGTTAGACTTCAGACAACTATTGCTCCGTATATGGTTTTGTCCACTACATGGCTCACAGAATGAATCTTGCCTATAAAATTGTGAGCACATTTGAAAATGTAGCTAAAGTGGAGGAATTGATACGTGATCTCCATGCCTATTATTCTTGTAGTCCTAAGAGATTTTTAGAATTTCAAAAATTTTCTATTGGACTAACAAAGGGAAAAAAACTTCTCAAAGATGTAGATACCAGATGGATATCTATGTACGAACCTACCTATAGAATATATGATGAATATCCTTCACTGATATGATTTATGTTTAAATACCGTAGGGATGTAGATAAAGCTAAAGATCTATTGTGCCATCTAACTGACATAGAAACTTTACTCACACTCTGTGGTATTTTTCCTATGTTGAGGGAGGTTAATATTTTAATGAAGCATGCTCAAGATCCATCTTTCTACATTAAAAAAATTATAAGACTTAGAAGACATGTTTGTTGGAGTCTAGAAATTTTATATATTTCTGATGGGAGTTTTCAAGGTGCTGCTTTTGAAAACTTGAATGCATTGACAGATTTAAAAAAATCTTGGTGCTTCTTAAATTATAATATAAATGATCATCTGTGTATAACAACACATGGAAAAGAGATTCCACTTCATACGTACCAAAAAAGAATTGATATGGCTAACTCAGAAATAGAAGAAGTAAGAGTGACACAAAATTTATATGATGCAATATTAATGGAAACTAGGAATAAGTTGAGAAAGATCTCTGAATCGTTAGCTAAAGAGATCCGAGAAAGATTCAAAAATGATAAAATACTTGAAGCAATGGGAGTTGTAAATCCGTAGTTTTGGAATTTGTCTAGCGGAAAACCTTATACATCTATCAGTCCTTTATTTGTCAAAAACATGGGTGATCTAACTGATCATTTCTGTAAGACTGAAGAGATAAATGGAGTTTCTGTAGAAGGAATTTTGGAAAGAAAACTACTTAGTTCACAGTCAATGGATTTTGCTAATACAATGATATGAAAAGTTCAACTTCTACAAAACCCACAGGATTACAGTGCCATGAAAAGGATTTGGAAGGATATTTGTTCTAGTAGTATTCTAAGTGAAGATTTGAGTAAGTATATTAAGCTGTATGAGCTTTGTCAAACAATGATTCTGGGTTCTATGGAAGATGAGAGGGTTTTCAGTGCACTATCCTTTTTAAAGTCAAAAGTTTGAAACAGATTGGATAGGAATCTAGAAATTTGTCTCAGATTGTATGTATCATGTTACTCAGTGGAGTCTTTTCCTTATGATAGAGCACTAGCATTGTGGAATTCACTAGTAGAAAGAAGAGGAGTTAGTAATATTCTACCTGACCCAGGGGATTGAGACACATCCATAAATCATGCTATAGTTGATTTCCAAGACATAAAATAAAGTGTTGCTCGAGGACTATTCAAATTCTTGTAGATTTCATTTCTTCTATACATTATTGAGACTACTTATGTATTTCATTTAGTGATTACAACTTTCAATAAATACAATATTATATTTTTCATTATTTGATCCTTTTCCATTGGAACAATGTCATTATATGTTTCAATTATGTCATTTGTTTTTTTATGTTTGGTTTTCATATTTAGACTAACATAAGGACACATTAATCTTTTATATTTGTTAATTGATTTATTTTACATCTGTAACAATTTAGAAATGTAAAGAAATAAAATAGTGTAAATTTAAGAAACATTTACGTAAATAATAGAAAAGAAACATAGTTTGTATTAACAACATATAGTAACATTGTACAATTATAACTTCCAAAGTTCTTTTGAAATCGATCTCTCATGTGGCAAATTACTTTATGAAAAATTACAAATTCATAAAGCTTTTTCAGCAATACAATTCAAAAAGGGTTTATAATAACATATCAAAGCTTCCAGGACAAGTTCTATCATATAATGACACATTACAAGGTCATTCTCTTTTACGCCTATGATTCAAAATCATAGTTGTCCTTATGTCTGCTACATGGAATAAAAACTAAAAAAGGGATGGCCAATATATTTTAATTCCTACGCCAATGTCGTAATTGTGACAACACACCTATCACATGGTGAACTTTACTAACTTATCAAATTTTATGATGTAGGTGAATATTTTATTTTTCCTACGTAAGAGATGGAGGAATCTGCTGCATCTGTATAGAGCTAGCTGCTATAACTCCTGATGCCTGAAGATCTCCTGTTGCAGTGTTGATATTTTCTAGTATATTCAGCTCCTCCCTCGCTACATCTCCTGTAGACAAAAGTGTTGCATCTGCATCTATATTTTCCTTCAGTAAGACTTCTAGATCCATCTTATGCTCCTTTATTATCCTTCTCAATGTATTATTTTGTTTATTAATAACAATGAGTTTTTCCTTCAACTGTATAAAATAATTCAGGCTTTTGCGGGCATTCTTCAAATGTGCTTCAAAAACAACTGCTTCTTTCTTTAAATTTTCATATTTTTCCTGCAAAATAGAAATATTAAATTTTTAGTCTATCAGATAATATGAAAAAATATATTGCAGTGCTTATAATATCAGATAATTTTTAGTTTTTCATGTAAAACTAAATGCCCACTCACAACAGACTTTCTCTTTTTCTACATTTGCTATTAAAACATTAGTCTTATCTTTAGACCATTTGTTGTAGTAAGCTTGTGCTTCAACATTGAGATTCTCCAACCTGTTTAGAATTTTGTCTTTAATTTCATCATCATTATAATCATTACTATATGAAATTTTCCTTGATTGAGCTTTGTTTAACAAAACATCTTGCCATAATGGTTCGCTCTCTACGACAATGAACAATGAATGCATTTGAGAATGATTATGGTATCTTGTATTTATTTCTTTTATCAAATGTTTTGCTCTCCTCTGCCAAGACCACACCAAATCCACATTAGACATTACAACCTCTTAAATTGTTGCCCCCATACTATCTGATATCATATTTTCTAATATAAAATGTGTGTTTTCATCATCTGTTTGTGGAATAGCCCTTGGGGGGGGGGAGATTCGCTGCCCTGTATTACATGCAAATTGTTTTGTTGAGGCAGAGTAGATTGAATCATATCATGGGTGTCAAACTAGTTACCCTTGTCTCCATTGCCACTATCAAAGCGTAAATACTCCTTGTCAAGGGTGATGTTATTGAAAAGCTATGTGGATGTTACACTTAAAACACCACTTAGTGATAGTCCAGGAAATTTGGTTGTAGCAGGATGAACTATTCCTGCTGACTTTGCAGGAATCCTAATATTCTTTCTGAAGTCCTCCTTTGTGTTTGTACTTAACGTGTTGGAGGAATTGGTGGCATCCTTGTAAGCGAGAACATGCCCTTAAGCCATATTACCTGCATGAAGCAAACAACAAATTGTTAGAATATAACAGTTGGGCTTTGTAAATGATAAAAAATTGTAAGGAAACAAAACATGCAAATCAAACTACCGTACAATATACCTTGCACGAGAGGAGATACAATTGTGACATTTTGATTTCCTCACACTGCAGAATGATTTTGATCTTCATCATCAAACTCGGTAGTTTCGAATACAATACATGTACAAAAGATTAGTAGAAATATTAGAAAACATAATCTATATTAATTGTTTGAATTTGTAATTTATAGAAGAAGATAACTTCATTATTCATACCTGTAGTTAAATGTGATGGTAAACGTGATGTGCATATTAACCCCCTAGGTCACTTTTGATGAGGTATTACTGGTGTTGATTCTGCTGAATCCATGTCAGAATCAACACAGACCTCTGGAGGATTTACCTCTAGCAATTTCCTCCTTATGCGATGTTGCAGCTATAATTTTCTCTACAAAATAAAATCATACAATTATTATTTTATTCAAAATATTGAAATTGAAATCATTATAACAAGTAAACAATAAAAGTAATTGTTACCTGTTTTTCTTCGAGACTAAGACCAATCATCTTATCATTGATTGCAGTAGGAATCTTATGTTGTGTCAATTCATAGTACGCTTCATAATAGAAAGCAAGAATAAAATTACAACAAGAGAATATAGTCCTAGATTTATCAGTTTGATTGGCTTTGTGGGCATGGGAGATATCTGATTTTATTCTATTAGACAAATAACTACACCAATCAAATTGTTGACCTGCTAGTGTCCGTAATAAATATTGAACTACCCAATATGGAATGTCTGTAGATCTTCCTTGTAATACAATCATGACTTGAAAAATTGAAGCAACTGCAATAAATAATTTGTTTGTAATACCTTGTAGAAGAAGGCCTCTTGATGAATGATTAAGAGGAGCTACAATTACAGAAAAGAAATGTTAGAGCCTTTTTGTGGTTGAGTAATGTTAAGAAAAAAATCATTTGAAAATAATAAACTTACCATCAACCTGTACATTGTAATGAGACTCCAAAAAAATTGTCTTCGTCTGTAAGGACAACCTTTGTAATGTGGTGGATTATTTTCGAAAGGTAAACCTGTTAACCGATGCACATCCTCGGGTTCAATAGTAAAATAAATTTAACGACATTTCAGATGCATGAGAAGAACATATAATTATCCATTACTGTCATTGTAAGAGGCGAGAAGGTAATCAAGGATTGATGTATCAGTGTCGAATTGGGGCATGTTCACAAGCCCGAGAAAATTCTGATTTTCTAACCAATCCTTTGGAGCATCTTTTTATTTTAGTAGAGCTAAAATCTATGGGCACATGAGGTTTTTGTATTGAAATTTGGGTGTAGGAATAGATGTGGTACTGGCCATTGTTGAAATTTGGGAGAAGTGAAATTTGGGTGTAAAATTGGAGAGCTCAAAGCACTAGAAATTTACATATAAAAGTGAAAAAATGAACCTTGAAAGGGTATTTATAGGGCCCATGGGTATCATTAATGAACATTAAATTCATTGGTATCAACGCCCAACCCACATGTGTAACTACTCCAAAATTAACTGTCTAAAGACTAAAATCCCTAACCGTTATCGACCAATCCATTAAGCATCTAGACTCTAATAACTTACCCGTTCAACTCACCAACCAACCAAGTGCCATCCAACCCCTCATTCTTCCAACCCTTTAGTCAAACCAATGCATCCAACCATTTCCCATCCAACCATTGCCTATCCAACCCACCCTTCTAACCATTTCCCATCCAACTACGCCCATTCCAACCCCTTCCTATCTAACCCCCACCGTCCCAACCCTTCCGTCCAACCCACGCGTCCAACCATTTCCCATCCAACCATTTCCCGTCCAACTTTGTTCTGTCCAACCCCACCTACCCAACCCTCCCATCCAACCCACACGTCCAACCCACCCATCTAACTCACCCATCTAACCCACTCGTCCAACCCACCCGTCCAACCCATTCGTCCAACCCATCCATCCAACTCACCCGTCCAACCATTGACCGTCCCAACCCACCCATCCAACCATTGACCATCCAACCCACCATCCAATTCACCCATCTAACCTATCCGTCCAACCTACCCGGCTAAAATTTTGAAACGAGGGAACAATGCTCTATGAAATCACCTTTACCATGAAACATTTTTTCAAAAATTCACCAATGATTCGAAATTCAATTTATGAGATTCACCAACGATTCGAAAGTAATTTTTCGAGAGGGTCTTCTTAAAATGAACCTTGCCATAATCTTATGTACAAAATAAATATAAAAAGAGCTTAGCAAATGCTAGTCCATTCCTTTCAATAGGTATTAATGAGAACTTAGAGCGTAATGCATACATTTAAAGAAAGTGCAATCCTTCCATTTATATTTTATAGCTTGTTGAGACATTACCTAGCGACCACTAAGCTCTAAATATCTTACTTTGATTTGTTAAATCCATATAATCCTATCGACTAAAAATGTCCACTACACACATATATCATATCAACTTGGTAAGGAATTACCTAATGCGACCACTAAGCTCTAAATATATTACTCTAATTTTTTATATCCATATAATCCCATTGACTATAAAATATCCACTTGAGACATATTTTACATTGGCTTGTATATAAGAAAATGCTTAGCGACTACTAAGCTATGTTGGACTTTTTTTATTATTGAACTGTCATTGGTGTCAAGTGACATTGATGGAAAAGCATGTCTAGGTGGCATAGGAGTCTACATGAGGTGTCAATCATTAAGAAAATTGAATTTTTATTGGTAGTTTCCTAGTTTGATTTCATAATGAGTTTTATTTGTGAAATACCATGGTGTCCCGATGCATATTGTATGGGTTGATACATGGTTCAAGTAAGCAAAGTGTAGTGAGTGAGCTCAAAAGGTTGGTATGATGTAAAAAAATTTCAAAGAGACGTGTCATAGGTGTTAATGAGTCTATTATATTGAGAAAATTGTATTTTACTTGAGATATGTGGTGATACAAGCCATTCTAGGCCTATTCCTAGACCTAGTGCAAGCATGACATGAGGTATGAAGTAAAGCGGGCCAATTCAAGTTAGTGTAAGCATGTGAGAATTTTTTGAGGCTTCATACCATGTGTGAAATATGTATAAGTCCATGATTTAGGTATATGGTGTATATTCAAGGGCCTTAGAAGAAAGAAGATAGAAGTCAAAGAAAGAAAGTATGGGAAAACCAAGGTTATTGATGATTTTTAGAGGTGATAAGGATTGAATTAAATTTGGAAAACATGGAGGAGATGATTACAAAGGTGTATGAAAATTTTTAGGTCATGGTTTCAATGATAAAGCATGAAAAGTTGTTTTTGGCTCTACCGTGCTCTTAAAATAGCCATTCCCTTCTCGGTGGTAAACTTTGAAGTACTCACTCACATGTTAAATATTTACAAGGGGACCTATGCCATTCATCATAATTGAGGCATGAATTTAAGAGTATTTTACAGTTTGAATGAGGTGAAATGATGTCATATCCTTTATGAACGATTGTTAAGAAGTCGAGTAGGTATAAACCCTCCCTGAAACCCTAGTCTTATAGAAAATGAGAAAATATGAAGTGTTTGGCCATGTTATGACTTAGGAAGTATTTTTTTAAGGTTCAAGAATGTATAAGATTCATCATATCTCATTTTGGTGGTGGTAGCATGCTCCAGGTGTGATGAAAAGGTATAACAAAACCCCTATTTTGTGGAAATTTACATATACAAGCATGTTTTACAGGTGTCATGATGAAAGAGAAATTATGGGAGAAATGTTAGGATGTGTGAAAATGGATCATCGTAAATATTATATAGGTTATGTGCAAGAAATTTTTGAAATATATCTTGCAAGTTGAGCTACCGCTAATGGCCTAAAGAGGCAATAACAAACTAGTCATGCGGTATGAGAAGTTTGTGATGTTTTGTATGTTATAATAGTGATTAATGATCATGGATAGATTGTATAAGTATGATTTGATGTGTTTTATATCTTGGTCTTATCAAGTGAAGTGTTTTCATGCGTTATCCCTAATGGCCTAACCAACCCAATTAGGCTTGTTAAGAAAGGTGGTTGGAAGAGGTATCAAGTGTGGATTGCTTCATGTGACATATGAATGTGAGTTCTTGAGGTGTGTCAAGTCCCTAGTGAAGTGTTTCAAGTGGTGGAAGTTTACAGAAGTGGAGTTTGAAGTTTTATACTTTGATTAACTCAATACGGGTTCTTAAGACTCGTATAAACGAGTTAGAGTGGTTTCATAGAAAAAGGTGTTTTGGGGTCTTGTTACAAAAATCGGAAGATGGTATAAGTTGTGTGAGTTTCCTGAGGATGATATTATTTTTTGGATATTCCATTTTTTCCCTATAAGAGTTGATTTGATATGTGAACCAGATCACTTTTGGGGAGTGATAATTAGGTTCTTGAGACCTAATTGGTGGAGATTGTTTGATAAAGTGATCCATGATGAAGATGATGGTTTCAGATTTGTTCAATATTATTGATGGTGTTGTGAGGTTTTTGGTGACATGTTTAGAGCTAATGAAGTCATGATGGAGCTTCCCCATATCTTTAAAATTCAAAATTATGACCATTGGTGTAGTAACTAGTGTTTTAGGCATAGTTGTGCAATTTTAAATTGTACGGCTTATGCAACCTATATGTTATTCTCATGTAGATTGATAGTGTTTTTAATGAGTGTATTTATCTTTAGATGATAGAACTTGTATGGTGATATTGTCAAATTTTGACCTATATGGTTGTGTGGCATGAATCTTGTAGAAACGTGTGTTGTATTTTCTCATTTTTACTAGTGAAGGAGATGGATGTTTGAACAAGCAAGAGGAGAGTAAGAATAGGTGAGAAGGATCTAGAGAAGAGATTAGAAGAGGTATGAGAAGTTGAGAAGGGAAGATGAGAATAATCTACAAGATCACTTGACCTAATCAGTACTATATGGTGCATTCATGAACGAAGAAGGAGATAGAAATATTAGAGAGGGTTTTGAGTGAAGAGGTTTAAAAGAGTGATCAAAATTAGTTGGTTGATTAAAAATGACATTAAGTGATATTCATATTCAAGTGGCTAGGTGGGTGTTTACTCATCTTGGGAGGAGGGGGGTTGTAGCCTCCTTTTAGATTGGATGCTCTTCTAAATAGGGGTTGGTGCTCCTTGTGGGGTTGGTACCTCACTAACGTTGTAGGGGTTGGTTAACCTTATGAAGTGGGTGCTTCACCAAAAAAATATTTTGCATAGAGTAATATATATAGAAGTTTCAGTGATTTTTCTTCCCCTTGAGGGTTTCCCACTTATATCTTGTGTCATTGTGTTATTTGTTCATGTGTATGTTTGAATGTGTATGGTTTAATCAACTAAATGCTTAAAGGTTTATAATTTTTCATGGTTGATTTAATTAAATTTTAAAAGGACTGATTAACCCCCTCTCGCTTATTGTGCTTCCGAAAATATCCATTACTATTATTTATTATTCCAATTCTACACTTATAATAAACATCATTAGATCTTAGCAGCGAGTAAGATATTCCTTTAAATAAATATTAATGAATAACATGGAATGTTATATGTTGAGGAGAGTCATAGTGGATTGCTAAGCTCTAAATTTTCATACATTCCATTCATACAATGTAAAAACATTAGTGGTAGTATGACTTAAGGATTAGTTCTCTTAATATGAATTGTTAATGTAACCAAATATTCAGATTAAGAAACATTAGATCCTTTTAGCCACAAGGCTATTCCTATGCAAAGATAACATTAAAAAAAAGAACGCATTATGCTAACCATTGGAATATCACATGGGAAAATTAATCAAGTCTTTTGCTTGATACCATGTTGATGGGAGGTCTAGTGGCCACTAAGCTTTATTTTTATTACTATGATTTGATATAATGTAAGGAGCGTTAGAGGTTTACGGATGAATGAAGAAAAAGTTTAATTCTATCATTTTGTATGTCGGGTAGTATAATTAATAGCCACATTTATTTAACATTTGTTTGAGATGAAGCTTGACAACTTCTCATCTCTAGAGTTTCTTACAAAAATTAGATAGAGATTGATTCCACTTGCAATAGGTGATAAAGAGTGATAGAGAAGAGGTAATGTTGCTCATGTGTATGTCAGATAGAAACATCCACGGTAATATTGTGTAATGGATATCTTGTTTAGGATATTCCTAGTGACCACTAAGCTTTATTTTTATTACTATGATTTGATATAATGTAGGGAACGTTAGAGGTTCACGGATGAATGAAGAAAAAAGTTTAATTCTATCATTTTGTATGTCAGGTAGTATTATTAATAGCCACATTTATTTAACACCATTTCAAGATGAAGCTTGACAACTTCTCATCTCTAGAGTTTCTTACAAAAATTAGATAGAGATTGATTCCACTTGCAATAGGTGATAAAGAGTGATAGAGAAGAGGTAATGTTGCCCATGTGTATGTTGGATAGAAAAATCCATGGTAATATTGTGTAATGGATATCTTGTTTAGGATATTCCTAGTGACCACTAAGTTCAAGAATTTATTATTTTAAATTTTTGTTTGCCATATATTTTACTTGACTAATTCCACTAATATGGTTTGTTTCTCTAATCCAGAATTCAAAATTAAAGTAATATTAATAGTGAAAGTTTAATGATATCCATTGTGTGGAGATAATAGAAATTATTGGATTGTGAATCTACTATCTTAATGAGATAATTTGTAGCACTGTTTAGCATAAGAGAATGTTTATTTTTGTTTTTACAAGTCATAAGGAATGACATATGTACTTTTTTAATAATTTTTTTATCACAATCATGTAAATTTATAGCTTGGTGGTCGATAGGATTTTCCATTTTATAATTTGTAAATAATATTAGTAGTAAGTATAATGTTAAATATTTAATAGATTATACGAAAGTTAAGTTGGAGTCATTATCCTTTTCTTGTTATAAACATATATTAACATGGAGTCGATAGAAAATACTAAGAAACATATATGAAATTTAACATGGAGTTGATGGAATGTAGTAAATAATTCTTAGCTTTCTATGTTTATGAATTATTAATCTGCTTCATTCCAATTATAGGTAATATGTCTTTCCGTTGGTGAGACTCCGTTCATGGAAATTCCTTCGATTGAAGGCACAAAGTGTTGGAATAAAAGAGATGAGAATGGTTTTATTGAAATCCATTCCCATGAAAACTACCACACTGACATGTCATTCCTTTTTGTTATTGATGATGTGCAATTGTAAGTCGGTATGATTGTATCCTCAAAAGTTATTAATGCTTTGATACAATGTGTGTTCGGGTTGAATGGATTGACGTTGAAATAAATAAATGTCTTAATATGGATATGGAGTTATAAGTTTCCTTATTTAGGAAACAAGAAATTAAATCCTGAATACAAAACCATATTATTTCATGTTCCAAATATGATTGGAATTTGGGGAAGTTTATAGACTTTGAAAAAACCTATTCGTGTAAATATAATTGAAATTCATAATGATATGATTTAAATTTTCAAAAAACTATATAGATACAATAATACATCTTTTTCATCATTTGAGTAGAAAATGTCTATTTTCTCCTCCAAAACATGCCAAGCTATTTACTATGCTAAGGTGAACTTAGTTTTCCAAATTGGAGATTAACCCATCTAAGTCAAAGTTTCATGGGTTAAAAATAGTAATAAATTGGCGACATTGTTGAAGAAAAAGCATCCATTACATTTGAGAAAGTAGAATCTTCAACTATTCAAAAATTTGATTTTTTTATTTGATGGTGATGTATTTCCAATTGACATTTGTAAGTGACATGTAACACCTATAAAGTATCAGTACCATCACGTAGATGAGGATAATGTTAACCTCCTTCTCCATTCCATGTTGATAAATGTTATTCCTACAAAGAGGGTCATAATTATTCTTCCCTTCTTGCAATCTACAAAGGAGGTTGTGGAACTCGATGACCCAGACACTGAAAGGGATAATGTGCATTTCTACATACTAGACATCCAAAATACAATTTATGCCCAATTTTTGTTTATCCTGAGACATTTACAAGTATTTAAATTCAAGATGCGAGTTTTGAAAGGATCACATTTAGTCTTCAAAAGTATCTAACAAGGCCATTGTTTATATTTATAATCAACAAAACAAAGAAAAAAAAAACATGGATTAGAACAAAGTTTATTTATTTTCTCTACTAGAATCGATTGGTTTGGAATTCAATAAGATGTCCCTAGAGGCTTGGAGTAGGAAATCCAAATTATTAGGAGTGAAAGGTAATGGATTTTAGTTTTATTGCATTAAATAGAAACATCTATTTTCATAATATACACAAAGTAAAATACTCATTGTCCTTTGAATGTAGATTTGGGAAGCAATGTCTTGCTAATTTTTGTGTGTAAAAGATAGAGAGTCTGTATAATAAATGAATTTTCTATTACTTATTGAGGATATATGGAATAAATGGAAAAAAATTAAATTGATTTATTTAGATCGGTGGGCTTGCATGCTATCCTTTTAAGGAAAATGACCCTAAAATTTAGAAAAATTCACCGCAAGATTCACAACCAATTCATTTAGGGTGTAAGAGGAATGACCAATGAAGAATTCTCGAGTACTAGTTGATAAAGTGCAATCAAGTAATGTATGGATAACTGGATCGATTGAGGTTGGTGTCATAACATAAACATTTAAATCTTATTTCCAAAGAGTAAAAGGTGACAGAAAAATGAGAGGAAAAGTTATGAAGTATTTGAAAAATAAACATCCAGATAATATTGTAATGGAAGAATGCAATGAAACTAATGTTATTGCAAAATTTGGATTACATGAATCTCATTACTGATAGTTATCTGTACTCTTGGGAGAAGAGAGAAAATGAAGAAAAAATATGTGTTGACCAATATTTCCCCTTAGGCAAAATTAATCAAACACACCCCTACACAGGAGAAAATCAAAGGGTCATCCGATCCTGCAAGCTCATAATAAATCCAAAATCAAGAGGCGGGTGGATTTGCAAATGAAGGGGAAAGGTTAGCAAAGGAGAAAATAGTCCAAAGAGACTAGAGGCACACAAGAGAACAATGGAGAAAGGCAGCATCCACTCGGGCCCAAATCGGCTAAGTATAATAAAATCAGCGAAAGCTGCCACGTGCCTCAACGACGTACCTCCAAAGGCCAAGACCAAAAGGCGGTCCCCAAATGAGTGTGAAGGAGCCACATGCCTCATCGGCACAATCCCAAGGGGAGAATCCAAAGTGGGGACCCCAAACAAGTGCCTACTCTCCATATGTCCAGAAACAAACAAAGTCACTCCTAAACAAGCAGAAGGGACCCAGCCAAAAAATGAAGGAGGAATAGGCCCAAAATGGCTCAATGCAACAAGGTCAATAGAGGCCTCCACGTGCCTCAACAAGTGCATCTTTAAAGGTCGAACCCGAAAGGCGGTCCCAATGAGCACCAACCCGCCATGTAGTCGGGTCTAAAGGGGGCTCTCATCGGCCGAAATGGCTAGGTAAAGAACAAACCCATGGAGGGTGCCACACGTCCAATACGAGCATATTTAGAAGTGAGACCCAAGGGATATTCCCTAAATGAGTGCGGAGATTCCACGTGTTTAGCATCTAACAAATAGTCAAAAAGGGCAAGAGGCTCATTTAATTGGCTAAGTATGGAAAGGCTTATGGAGACTGCCATGTGTCAAAGACAATGAAACTTCAAAAGTAAAATCTAGAGTGGGTTCCCAAATGTGCGCCAAGCCTCCACGTGTCCAGGGTATGACATATGGCCCCGCCAAGCAAAAGAGGCTTAGCCAAAACACAATGAAACAAAACCGACTAGCAAGAAGGTGCCACGTGCCTCAATGGCACAAATTTAAAATACATGGCCCAAAGGCCAATCCCAAACAAGTGCAAGCCCTCCACATGTCCAAGGTCTGAAAAATGGAACACCCACCATTGAAAAGTCCATGCTCGGGAAAGACTTGTGGAGGCCTCCATGTGTCGCATCTGCATAACTTCAAAGGGGTGATCAAAAGCAAAGACTCAAACATGCACCAGATTATCCATGTGCCTCGGGTTAGGTATAGTGTCTCCTCTAGAAAGGGAGCTTGGGTAGAGTATAAAGGAAATAGAGTAGGTTCGCAGAATTCTCTATGTGTATCTTCTACGCAACTTCAAAAGTGTAGAGAAGGGGAAAAGACTTTGAGATGTCAAAGGCCCCATGTGGATCATGCAAAAAGGACTCTAGATCTGAAATTCCTTCGGTGGGCATATATTTGATCAAAAGCTCCAAATTGAGTGAGAGGGGACGTTTTAGAGAGCTCTTGGCACTGGCTACCCACCTACCACCATTAATATTTTTCCTCGCCATTACTAACGTCGTCAAGTCTCCTACCTACCACCATGATGAAGAATGGGTTTCCCTTCTTTTTAGTAAGGAATAACGACAGGGGCATGGGTGTTGTAGTGAGACCCATCATTGTGGTAGGGGAATTCAATGCCCCTTCAGGGTGGTTGGAACGGGGTTGGATTTTCCGTCCTTTCTCTCTCTCATTCTTCCTATGTATTGTATAAGAGGGACAATTTAAAGGGGTTGGACATTATTTCTTTACGCCCTCCCTTTTCTCTGCTCTTCTGGAAAATTCTTGGAGTCTTAAACCCCTCCATCCAAGTCATAAGGCCATTTCTGCCTCTTGGCTATTGTAATGCACTTTGTATCAATTCTTGGAGTAATAGAATAAGTTTGTGGATGATTTCAACCCCCTCTTATGCTTTATTGTTTCTTCCTGATCCCTCATTGCAATCTTGGTCATCTGTGCATGGATATTGTTTTACATTTTAATGGTTTGTGTTTAAAATAAATGCAAATGTTTAGCATTCCTTTGGTGCATCACCTATGTTAGATTTGGATTCATTTCTTGTATTCCCTTAACCCTGTCTCCTTGGTAAGTTATAGTAGGACTTATAATGACCCTCTGCAATCTAAACGTGTGCACCTAAACAGAGGAATAGGAGTTAGCCTTCATTCGGAGAGCTCTCTTGACTCGTAAAGTCCCACACTTTGAGAGATGCTCCATGTTGTGTAGTCACACTGAGGATCTCAACCCATCAAGTTACAAATTTTAGGGGTGCTGTGATTCTATAACAATAGTTTTGGCACTCCCGGTGGGACCAAAAGTCTTCATTTTACTACAACAAGATTGATGTGCACTTTTTTTAAGTTCCCAGCTTGTAAGAATCTCTAAAAGTGCACATCCGATGACTCCAAAGAGACATAATCCACTTTGGTTTCAGCATTCCAAGCTTGTCAATTTAATGAGAAGGATACAAACAAGGACAAGAACTAGAGAGGAGGGACTAATTTTTCATCTACATTTATCCCCATAAAGCATAAGGAGAGGAAGAGGAGCCCAAAGGTCTCCATCTTTTCCAAATAGGACATTTTCAACACCTCCACTTGGTAGGCCTTGTGTTTAATCGACTAGAGTTCTTCGACCAATCAAGATGGTGCATTCTAACCCCTATGTTAATTTCACTCAAGTAGCCCACACGGTTCTCAATGCAAAAATCTAGTTCTAGTTGCAGCATTGAAGAACATTCCATATTTCACTTTGGAGAGAACCGGACTACTCCCGGTGATCATGTTCAAGACATCGCAAATGTCCAGACAATTCATGAGATTGTTGAAATGGAAATTTTTGTTAAGTTATTAGCATCCTCCTTTAAAGGTAAATCTTTGCAATGGTTTAGGAGTCTAACAGCAAGGTCTATCCAGAATTGGGATCATCTGTGCATAGCCCTTCATAACCAATTTGGAGAAAAGGGGGACAATCTATCCTTGTTGGAACATTTAACAACCATTAAGAGGGCCCGTAACGAGCATTTGATTGATTTCAAGATCAGATTCCCGCTTACATGGGACAGGGTTCCGTGGGTGTAAGACCAATAGACGAAGGTGTTTTTCTATACTTCCTTAGAGCTTTAAATTCTGATATTTCCATGATGATTCAATCAATGGGAGGTATAACTTTACCCACCTCATATAACATTTCTATTAGAGCTAAAAATTACTTAATTCAAGTTGGTAAACTTGCACCTAGACCACCTATGCCTCTATATCTAGAATTAGGAGCTCCAAGCACTATTTAAACACCCACATTAGCTCCCATACCTGCTCCAAGGAATCAAAGTTCAATTGAATCCTCCACCTCATCTTCTAGCACTTCAAAAGAGCTACAAGAGGTTATGAAACAACTGTAGAACCTAGGGAATGAGCTAGTGACTATCAAGAGATAACAAGCTTAGAGTTCTAGGTCGTATCAACCTCAAACCCAATATCAAGCTAGACCCCCATATCAGCAAAATAGACCACAAGCTCGGAAGAAAATCAAAACCAAAACCAAGGAAAACCCCAAGCTGCTAGGCCTTTCTGACCATATGATCCAAACAAAAAACAACATGGCTCAATAAAATGATAGGTGTTTCCCATGCAATCAGCCCCATAACAAGTCGATGTGTTTCAATGGTGCATTAAACAAGGTCTTGATGGTACATACCATTAGTGTGCCCCAAGAGCCTAGTAAGGAGGAAGCTTAGCGAAGAAACCCGTAAAGTGGCACCTCCAAGTGAGACCATGCTTATCAATTGGCAAGCTGAAGATTTCTATGGTATGAATCAAGCACTTCCTCATAGTGTGGCATAAAATACACGGTCCAAGAAGAGGAATATTGGAGAGGGGAAATTCTCTGATTCAAACAGCTTAAAACCCTCTATTTCCCCACAAAGTGTAACTCCCAATTTGCGAGAGTCAACCCAAGCCACCTTCCAGACCACTCGGTACTAGTTGTAACGACCCATATGCAAGAGAAGAATGTGCAAGGAAAGGGGAAGAAAAAAGATAACTCATCCCCATTTAATATCATTGAACAGATGAAGAATTTTTTTTAAACATCTCAATGTGGGAGTTATTGGCTATCCCAGAGTAGAGAGATCTATTGCAGGCTGCTATGGCCAATTGGTCAGTCTCAAATCAGCCCCCCAACCAACAAGAGAAAGTGCTTACCGATGCTGCTCATCCCGAAGGAAATCATGGAGGACAATAAGGTAAGAATCAAGCCCCCTCTATTCTATGTTTCGTTGATCGTTGGGGACAAATTGGTACATAATTACATGATTGATTCAAGATGGCGAGTAGCTCGTTCATGCCAAATCAAATAGCTGATCAGTTGGGTCTTCACTACGAAGTCATCTCTAAGGGCGTAGTGTAGTTGGATGGGACATCGGTAACAACAGATTAGAATCATCAAGGATTTGAGCTTCACATTGCATGCATGCCCCAATGCGACCATATTGTAAAACGTATCGTCATAGACTTGCCACCACACTTTGCATTGTGTTTGTCAAGAGACTTCATAGCTAAAATTGGAGGCTATTTGTCTGCTGATTGGTCAGACATGCTTTTTAGAACAAGGTATAGAGCTAAAGCTACAATCAGATCTGAGCCCAGTGTGGATTTCCATATTGAGCCTCATGTACCCAGCCCAATCAATGTGAATTGTTCATCCTTTGATCAAGAAGACCTCCCAAGCACTTATGAGGTAGATACCAAGGTTGGGTGTATTCTGACTTGACTCTCAACGAATGGGCAAGCAAGAGGCATGATTTTGACCCTTACAAGGAAATGGAGGAATATGAGCTAGGATTTTATTGTTTGCATGAGGAGAATCATCCTCTTCCTAACATCACTAAGACAAGCCACAAAGATGATAATGAGGTATGGCAGTTATTCTTTGACAGCTCAAGAAGTAGACAAGGAGTCGGAGGAGGAGCTATGCTCATTTCACCTCAAGGTATGAAATATTACTCAACCTTATGTTTCCAATTTTCTTGCTTGAATAACACCTCAGAGTATGAAGCCTTGATCCATGGAATGCATTGGGCAAGAAGGATGGGAATTAAAAAATTACAAGTATTTAGTGATAGTGATCTGGTTATGAATCGGAGTCGGAGGAAAAATGCTGCCAAGAATGATCTGTTAAAAAACTACAAGAATTGAGTATGGGATCTCATTGAATATTTTGAATCTTTTAGCATCAATTCCATCCCAAGGAAGAAAAATGAAGCAGCAGACATATTGGTAGCAATCGGGGTGACATTTGATGTAGTAGAGAGTATCAAGAGTGAGAAATCTCAGCCCCATATTAAAGTGGTTATGAGACCAGTTGTTCCAGATAACAATACAAGTTGGCAAGTCTTTGAGAATGATCAACAAATTGTCATTTTTACAAGAATAAGTTGAGTTCTCTACCAAAAACCAAGACAAGTTGGAACAACGGTATGGTGACCAAGTGGTGCAACTGAGAACCAACAAATTACCAAAGGGTCTTGTAACTTTGGAGTCAATATTCAACCCAAATGATCAATTCTGGAAGGAGAAAGAAAATATTCAGGTAAAGGGTGAAGATTCAGAGCCCATTTCCATAGAAGAAGGCAAAACATTGTGAATTGGCAAGGTGAGTACTCAACAAGAAAAATCTGAATTCATTCAACTTTGTCAAGAATTCTCAAGCAGAGGAATAGGATCCTAACTTTATCCCGAGAGATCTCTCGACTCGCAAAGTCCCACACTATGAGAGATGATCCATGTTGTGTAGTCACACCGAGGATCTCAACCCATCAAGTTCTGATTTATGGGGTCTTTGTGATTCTACAAAAACAATATGATTACCAAGGAAGCGAAAAATTAACAAAAATAAAAAATGAGTCTGAGGTAGAAGATGTTCTTCGCATTGAGGCATAAATAATTTTAGAAATATATTTTATTTCAAAGGAAGAAGATGTGCAAGCAATGGAGGAAGACACATAATATTCTACTTGTCAATGTGCATATCCCTTTCAACTTCACGGCTATTTTGTTGACTACTCCATTAAATGTGAAATTTTTAATAATAGATTTTTGTAATTTTTCTAGTGATATTTATTCCTATGTAATAATGGACATGCTTACACTTGTCAGAACGAGCCTACATAATTGTATTATTATTATTCTCTTACCAATTTCTTATATAAAAATGGTAAGATATACAATAAATAAGACATAAAATAATGTGAAAGAAGCAAAGGAATCAATTTAATTGATGGTTACATATTATTTGACATCAAAGGGAAATTTGAATTTTTTTATATTATGTACACAATAACTCATGTATACAATTATGACTTTCTAACGATGATGAGAGAAAAGAAGTCAGCGGTGATTGGATGGAGCAACTACCACAACAATTTCGAGTTGAAGTGAAATCACCCTATGGGGAAAACGCATCATTTTCATTAGGAGATATCTTATGCATTATATTCACAAATTTTCACATGATGTTTTTCTATAAATTATCCAATAATAGTGCTTTACGAATGTAGTGTTGCATTGCGTGCATTTGTTGACTCTGGTCTAATTGTTATTTTTATTTTGGAGACACATGATCAATAAATATTTGTAAATAATTACTAGTCTCATTTCAAAAATATATGTCGAGAAAGACAACTTGAACATATCATTTTGTTTAATAACTTTTACTAATATATGCTACTAATACATTTGATATTTATGTAGGAAACGAATAAAGAGAGGAAGTAACAAAAAATCTAAGCCACTTCAATTTATTGGAGACAATCTAGTAATTGATATAAAACAAATTTAACTTATTACACTATATGTCAAGTACATAAACAACTGATAAATCTATACTTGGTGATTAGACTTTAATTGTTTTATAAAAATAATCATTGTGATGTGTCTTCAATTTCCATGGTTTTCATTTATTTAACAATAGTATATTTTTATAGTGTGATGATAAATGTGAAGGGTTTCAACATATCATGCATGAATAAGAAGTCATATATGGGTATGTTAGTCATGTGTATTTATAAACAAAACCATTTATAAGCCCCAAAAATTTATAGGAAACCATAACAACTAACTCTAGTAGAAGAAATATTTTCTATGGAGGAATAACCAAGTATCTTATTTTTATATTCATTTGATACCATGTCCATAAAAAACATAGCCACCGCTAAGCTCAAGAAATTTATTACCATTCAATAACTAATAGATATTATTTTCAATATGTGATGTATGATATAAGAGAGAGTTTAAAGATATCCATTTGTAAGTACTATAAGAATTTAAGGAAAACTACATAGCTTAGCAGAGGTTGAACATCCACGTTCATATAGTAGTTGTAAGGCTTGGTGACAACTAGGAATTTTTCCCTACCGCAAACTAGCTAACTACATTAAATTAAAATTGTGTTTCCATGAATGAAATATTTAGTACTTTTAACATCATAATAAATATAAATATGTAAGTTTTGATTCTGCTTATGGATATATAGTTCAAAACTTGTCTATGCTCATCAAAGGATGACAAGGAAAGAGTATTCTAGCCAAGAATAGTGTAGCCTAGTACTAGCTAATCTACATTTATAGCTCTGAAACATTTTCCAACAAATGGTAGTCCAACAAATACTATCGTCGCCTAGTGGTCACTAAAATTCATCCACGACTCGAAAAACAATTGATATTGAACTATCCATATGATATCAGATGCCATTACACTTTTTCACACTAAATAATGCTAAATTAGTTTTTATATACCTTAGCATGAAATTGATTACAAATTATATAATGTTTATTTCAAAATGAACATGCATCGTGCATGCATTAAAATAACTAATAGTGAGCGAGGATAATGTCAACAAAACCACAAGCTCAATCGGTAAGTGATAGCCTCCAAATGTGTTATTTTATTAATTGGTTAGAATTGAATTATGGTCAATTAAAAATAAAATTATTTACCTCCCTATTGTTAGCCAAAAGGATTATTTACTTATTTTAGATTTTGAGGGCTTTTTATATAAGAAAAACCAATCCCATAAGGAGATGACATTCAAGTTCAACAAGGAGACTATCAACCTGAGAGGTGGCCTGAAATAATTTTTAAAGTTATTATCAACCAAATTTGAAGTGGGATATTGGTCTAACAATCTCACTTCTATTGAGGCTGAAAATTTGAAAAAGGCTTTAATTAAAAAATTAGTAGATGAATTGAATCCAATACTTACATGGAGAAAATAACAATACAATATACATGATGCAATTGTAATAAAAGATCTATAAAGGGTTTGTAGTACGATGATATTTCTTTCAATTCTAAAAACAAAATAAAGGGAAACCCTCTGGAAAATTTTATGGTTGGCGGAGAATATGTGGAGGAAATTGTTCTAAAGATATGTTGTTAGTAACTGATTTGTATAAGAAAGTATCAATAATAGTGTCTCGGGGTTTGAGTATTGCAAAGGGTGTAGAAAATTTGGAAAAATTAAATACTAAATAACTATTTCTCATAGAAAAATATTTGTATATTGTTACAACTTAATATTGGAAAGAATATACGTTAAATACGTTTATTTTTTAATTTTTATGTCGAGATACTTGATTAACATTAAAATAGAAGATACATACCAATGTTCACTATTTATTTTAGAAGATTAGATTATAAATTTACATTGATATATCTTCTATATTTATAATTTAATATTATTTATATATTCAATGTTTTGAGTTGTTTTTATCAATCAAATTGGGAAGGATAAATTAATTTTGATTTTTTTAATAGATGAAATTGGGAAGCCTATGAAATTAATGGTTTTGGGAGTTGAAGGTTTCCTATTTGGAATTTCTAGTATTGGCAATAAAATACCTCCCAATAGGGTTCTAGATTTTAAACATGGGATATGTACGTAATTTGAATGATTCTTTAGTCCTCGATTGATAACAACTGCAAAATAATACTTTTACATCTACCTATTTTCTACATGTTAGATTCAAGACTTGTGAAGTATAGTTTTATTAACAATATTTGTTGTCTTTGAGATATCCGCTTTGTGTTCATTTGGGGAAGTCAACAATGTAAGAGCGAACAAGTACCACAAGACATACTAGGGATTTTTAGTAATGTCTATGGTGAAAACAATATTATTTTGATTGATAATGAGAGATTCATGTATTTTGAGGTTAAAGAGGAAATTACTCTCAAAACCCCAACTTGTTGGAGATTTGATGGAAAATATATGACTGATTCATTGATTTACACTCAATTATGTACATGGCTGAAACATGCAGGATAACACAAGAACATGTGTAGATCGTTGAAAACCTTCAAACACACTATTGGTGCTTGAATAATATTTTGTGCTTCCAAAACAAAAAAGTGTATAACATATTTTTATGGAATGAAATAATTAAATTAGAGTTTGTAAAGATTAAACACCCACAAACATTTCATTTAATTAAAAAAAATCAGCAAACAGGCATTCCTAGTATAATATGAAAAAAGGGATGCATGTTTATTTTTAAATTAATTCATCTCCCACAACCATTCGATTCTATTTTGTCATTTGCAGATAAGAATGTATGCAATATGAAACTGATAATATTGGGTATAAAAGGTTTTTGGTAGACGCCATCCATAAGGTTAATTTTTCACATGAGATGTCGAAATGCTTGGTGGCATCAAACTAAAAATAAATACTATTTTCTTAGACCACATGTCAAAGAATTATTAAAATGTTGCAAAAAAAATTCAAATTAGCACTATGGACACGGTGAAAAGTCAAATGTTAATGACATTATGCCTTCATTTCCTCAAAACATTGGCTTAGATGTTTGTAACTTTGAGTTTATATTTACACAAGAAGATTTCATTGAGTCCAAACTTAAAAATTACAAAGGTTTTGGGAATCCAAATATTTCACAAAAATCTTAGCATCGTTTGGTCCTAGTTAAATGTATCTTAAAATTATAAAAATATTGTTCTTATAGACAACTCTTTAGAGAAAAAAAAGTTCAACGATGTGGGGAACTACATAATTGCTAAAACATTTAACATAAAATATAAATATACAAACAACTACTTTTTAAATGATTTGTGGCCTTTGTTGCAGCCATTGAAGGATGTGGAAGACATTTGAGATGTTATTAAATCAACAACCTAATTATAATTATGTAATATGTCTCTAAATTTGTCAAGGCCACTTTTTTTGTAATTTTATTGAGTAATTTGCAAGTCTATCTTCATGAAAGGTATTACAATTAATTTAAAAAAATGCTTAAAATGTTTTACTATGATACATGATTTCATTTTTAGTAATGGTGTTATGATTAAATTCATATCCATATTTAAATATGTAAATATATTTGGGATGGTTTTACACTTAATTGCATTACAATGTTGATAACAAATAATTGTATAACTTTGTAACAAAACATTATAGAATTTGTTTCCTTAATGTGCGAGTCTATCTTTAGTAATGGTATTATAAATAAATATATCCTATCGAGGAAAATGGTAATACAATTTCATAACCATGTTATGAAAAAACTTAAAATGTAAATATATAGTAGGTGAGTTTTTCTTTAGTAATGTTATGTTCTATAATGTTTATGTCTATCTCTAGTAATGTTATAATATGACAAAGTTTTATAATGTTTATTTATCAATAGTTATGTTAGTATACAAAAGAAACTTAATTTTTTTATCTATAAGGTGAAGTCTACATTGAGTAATGTAATTTTATTTAGTGTTTGAGTACATCTTTAGTTATGTTATTAAATGTTATTATTTTATTTAATGTTTCTTTTTATTCTACCTAGCAGCCATTAGGCTTTATTTACAATTTGAAATATGGTTCTTTTAAGTTTTAAAATGTATTTAAGATTCAAAATATGGTTATTTGAATAATTAAAATGTCTAGAAACCTAGAGGATGCTAGGCTATTGACATACATTATGACATAAAAGATATGTGGAGAACAAGTTGGTGTTGCTTTTGGATTATGAAAATTTTGATCTTATTTAGTTTATTTTACTTATTAGGCTCAAAATAGTTCAATGTGCTCATTTGGCCAAGATTGAGGATGAAATTACAATGGGAGAGCCTACGTTTGCTTCTATTCTTGAGTATAAATATGATATAAGGTCCACTTCAAGGAATGACATAAGGATTTTCAATGTAGCATCGGGAGGAAGCTATTGAATTAAGAGATGAGGGTTGATATGAAGAGAGGAAGAGGGAGTGATAATGAGATAAAGAAATGGAGAATATTTTGTTAAGAGGAAATTATCAAATGATCGATTTGGATATAATTTTATTCTGCGCAAAGGGAATACTGATGGAATTTTTTTTTGAACTACCTCTTGGTTCATTTACAATGACCAGGGAACCATTATGAGGAAGCTCCTTTCCTATATTTGAAGCTAAAAACCCTTGCGAGAATGGGATGTACTTGTCAAAATATTAAACATGCCGATTAGGAAGATCTAGAAATTGGGAGAATGAAGCAACTCAATTGAATGCATTGTAAAGTGTATGAAATCGCACTTTTACCACTTAGAATTTTCTTTTTCTTGCCCACAGGCATCGTAAGACTAATGTTGGCATGTTAACCATACCTCAATAGATTTCTCTCAATAGGAGTCTAGATGGTTCCATTGATTTGATTAATTTTAATATTATTTAGTTGACACTTATGAAAGCATTGGTTATCGAGGTGGTTGGGAATTTGAGGGTTTTAAAATTCCCTGACCAGCTCTATAAATATTGATTTCATAGGTGCCATGCAAATAGCCTTAAACTTACTCAAATCAACGGAACCATCTAGACTCCTATTGAGAGAAATTTGTTAATGTATAGTTAACATGCCAACATTGGTCTTACAACCACCTATGGTTGCACACAAAATAAAATTCTCAGTGGTAAATAGTGAACTTTATACACTCTACTCTACGCTTTATTCGGTTATTTCATTCCCATGAATGTAGTCTCTGCCCAATTTGAAATGTCATATATTTTAACTAGTTCCTCCAATTTTGAAAGGGGTTTCAGCTTTAAAGTAGGGATATAAACTTAATCGTAACATTTCCTCACAATTCTAAATGAAATTTAAGGTATCTCAAATCTCTTGTTTTTCATTAGTAGTCCCTTTATGTGGAATGAAATGCCATCCGAGATCCAACATCTTACACTATCCTTTTAACTAGCTATTCTTTGTTTCTTTATCACCAGTAACACCATCTCCTCTCTAAACATCCACCCTCATCTACAAAATTTATTGCTTCCTCCCGATGTTAATCTAAATATTCATATATCACATTTTAGTAGTGGTCATTGTAGCATGTAGTTATTCAAGGATAGTAGCGAGGGTTTTCTCCCATTTATTGGTGCTCAAATTAGTCTCACCTAGTTTGTCCTTGAAGTTATTTGGTTTGCGAGGCTCTATCATTTTCTCTATCTCCCGTATTGATGCATAAAAATTTGTACTCCATTTGGTTTCCATGATCAGTCCCTTCCTTGGTTGAGGATCACTTACAAGTCCATTTTTTTTTCATTCCTCTGTCCATGAAAAAGATCCGTAACTTGGACGTCTGACTCGGGTTTTTTCTTTCCTTCTGTTTTCCACAGTGACGTTTTGTTGTCCCTATCTTTTTATCCCAAATATATGTGGAAATGTGATTGGATGCAGCTCAGAGGATCATATTTGGACCTCATAACATTTCCAAATTCTTCGTCCTTGAAAAAGATTCATTTCCTGGGCTCAAATGGTGTTTTCACGCATTTTATGGTTTGGGTGTATTTTTCCCGGTCCAGGTTTACTTCTTAGCATCAATGGAAACATGGCCTTTTCTAGTTGGATGAGGCTCACCGGGACACTTTAAAAACTCTAAGGCTCACTTCAACCCAAAACTTTTCCACGTGGAGGAACGATGCTCATTTAAAATATCACCTTTTCGGTTTGGCCATGGAGTTACGCCAAGGAGACACGTGGATGTTTCCGTTGCGTTGCCTTGACTTAGAAATTTTTTTCGTGAGTCCAGTAAAGTTTTGGTGGACAATGCACACATGGAGGGCTGGTGCTCATTTGAGGATCCACCTTAGGGTCCCACCTTAACAATTTTGACAAGGATACATGTGGAGGCTTCCGCCAGCTCCGATTTATACTTAAACATTTGAAATAAATTCTGAAAGGCCTAGGACACGTGGAGGGACCGCGCCTATTTGGGGACTGTCCCATAATTTTTATTTTGAAGAAGTTCCGAAGGAAACTTGGAGGCTTTTGCTTACTCTGCCCTTTCCTTGGACTTTTCAACGGCCAAGGAAAAATGTTTTGGACCCTAGATGAGCACGTTGTGTGTCATTTTGTACACAGGGAATAGGTGTGGCTTACTCTTTGTCACTTAGATGTGGAAAAATGGGTAGCACCCTTAATAGGATTTTATCTATGCTCACTACTTTATGGTTGTGCCTTTGAACCAGGGTGAGAGGACCCTTTTGTAGCTTATTTTGTTTATGGAGGAGATGGAGATATCCTTCTTTGCAAAGTTATTAAAAGGAACTTGAACAAAATATGATCAATACAACAAAATCTAACTCTCACGAGTTGTCACCCTAGATAATTAAGATATTTTTAAGCAAGTTTCAAGCCACTAAAGACTATGAAAATTTGATTGCTTCTGTATGTTTTGGTAACATAAATTATGCATTTGTGCACACATAGGACAAACAGGGGTAGTATGGGTATGATTGGTTGTTTTTAAATGAATTTTGGTGGGAGGTGAGGCAGAGTGGATTTTGACTCACCAGATCTTTGAGAGATTTTACAAAAATGGAAGGCTTGACCAATAGAATGCTTCAGAATAGCTAGAATGTTCCTTTAACTAGAATGTGTGCTTTCAATGGAGGCCCAGATCAACACATTTTCACACAAAATTTAAGGATCCAAAATGAAGGCTCAAATTGAAAAACTTAATTAAACACTATCAACCTCTATTTTATCATGCCTAAGATACCCTCAAAGGCTAACAAACAATCTTAATCATCATGCTAGGAGTAAAGTGATTTTAAACTTGTTTATTTCACTATCAAATGAAAGCTCTTCTGATAAATGAAATTGCAAGTGCCACCAAACTATCACAAAGCTAAGATCTTGTGTGATTCAAAGAGATATTTCAATGTAAGATTGTAATGGGAACAAGAAACTATTTGTAGACATTTAGAAATGAAGCAGACACAATTTTTCTCAAAATAAAACACAGATTTACTCAAATTTGATTAAATTTATCAGCAGGGGAAAGTTTCTAGAACAATCTCAAAGCTTTTCAATGGTGAACAATCACAACCACCTTGACATGATGAAATTTAACACAAAATAATAAAAACATCTTGCTCAGATAGTCTCTCAGAAAAATGGGCTCTGTCAAAATTTTTCTCTCAGGAATTAGCTCCCGACCTCTAACACTCCAACCATTTGCATGAAAAATTCATGCAATTTATAACACTTCATTTATAACAAAGTTTTCCCCCAAAACCAAAAACATTCAAAGCACCATTGCATGTTATGACCTTGATCATGACTCCCAGAATCAGATTTGTAAAAATTTATCAAGTGTGTAGGGAAAATCTCTCCAAATATTTCCAACATTCAATTCTTCACCTAGTAAGTCATTCTTCATCTCTTGCACCAACTACTTCTTCCTTCAATCTCAAATCTGGTTCTTTGCGTGCCAAGGAAGGAAAAAATAGAAAATCAGATCGAGGCCAATAGTCAGATCACATCTTAATGGTAAAAGATGTTTTCAGATTTTTTTCCCACCAAACCAAGATATCAACAGGTCTCTTGCGCCAAGGAAAGAAATATCAGGTCAAATCCGATAGTCAGATTACATATTTAATGGTGAAAGACATTTTCAAGACCTCCCCAAAAACTAGGATACCAATTAATGTTCCTCTTCATTTGGCATGTAGGAGACTCCAAGAAATGATTAAAAAACCATGTAAAAATTTGCATCCCCAGAGCTTTGGAGTAGAAATGGTAGAAAATCATATACATATGCACAGTTGTTGTTGATCTCTCTTTTGAATTTGGACCATCCATGTGGGAGATCCAAGTTAAGATGGGCCTGGGGTTCCTTTTTACTTTTTACACCTTTTGGAAAAATGCAAAATTTCTCAATTTTCTCCGCCCCTCCACCTTTGAAAAATGGGCTTGACACATGTCCCAATGTGGGTCCCAAAGGAACCACGGCTAAATTATGCTATTTACCTCTTTTTTTGGAAAAAGAAAATTTTCCAAATTTTCCCCGTAGCTCCGCCCTTTCGCTTTTAGTTTCTATGTGGGTCCCAGTGGAACCGTGCTTCCTTTTACACTTTTAACCCTTTCTCCACAAAAGGAAAATTTTCCAAATTTCCCCCTAAAAGTCCACACCTCTGCCATTAATGAAGAAAATTTTGACTATTCTCTATTAGGCTTGCGGGTCATTTTGATGATTTTAATCTTTTAGACAATAAGGGGCAAAAAATCCAAGTTGCCTCTAATGGCCCGCCTCCCCACCTTTTGACTTTTCAAACTGCCACGCGTCTCAATGGCGCATCTTGAGATGGTCCCCAAAAGTAGAGACCCTGAATGAGTGTGGGCTCACCACATGTCTCAGTCCGAAAGAGTCTGCTAAAAGGCTTGAGAGTTCAATGGAAGGCATCATGTGTCCAAGGTCCGAGACAATCTTCTTCGGTCGTTGAAAATTCCAAGCAAAAAGGGAGAGTGAGCGGAAGCCTCCAAGTGTCCTCCTGGTGCTTCTTCAAAATAAAACTCAAGGGTCGGTCCCCAAACATGTGTGGTCCCTCCACATGTCTTAGGCCTTTTAGGAAGTTGCTTGAAAAAACTAAAAATTTCTTTAAAATGAAGGAAGACTCGATGGAAACCTCCACCTGTCCCTCTGTCGCATTTTTTAAGGTGGGACCCTGAGACAGATCTTCAAATGAGCACCAGCCACCACGTGTCCATGGCCCGCCAAAACTATATCAGCTGCATGAAAAAAAAATTCTAAGTCCGGAAAAGTAGTGAAATCCTCCACGTGTCCTCCCAACGCAACTCCAAGGCCAAACAAAAAGGTGAGTCTTCAAATGAGTGTCGTTCCTCCACGTGGACAAGTTTTGGGTTAAAACAATCCACAAAGTTTTAGAGTGCCCCGAGCCGCATCCAACCAAAAAGGGCCACATTTCCACTGATGCAGAGATTTAAAATTGACGGAGAAACACACCCATCAAGTCTGTAAAAATGCAGGGAAACCACTTGTTTGAGCCTAGAGATGAAATTTTCTTCAAGGAAAGAGAATTTGGAAATGTTGTAAGGTTCACACATGACCCTTCGAGCTATATCCATTCACATTTCTTCAAGTACCTGGGACAAAATGGCAGGGACAACAACACACATGACTGCGGAAAATGGAAAGGAAGGAACAACCCAAGTTTTATGCCCAATTGACAGACACCTTCATATGGACATAGAGGAACAAATCAAAAAATTTAGGGCTTTTAAGTGACCTTCGACCAAGGAGGAACTAATCATGGCAACCAAATGGAGGACATATTTTTCAAGTACCAACACGGGAGACAAAAAAATGTGATAGAGGCCACAAATTGAGGGATTTTAATGGAAAATGGGGTGAGACTAATTCGAGCACCAACATCAGCTCGACTGGGGATGGGAACTCCTGTGAGTGCCACAAGAACAAATAACTAACCAAGTGCCAAAAACATCCATTGGGAAAAGGAGTTCAACTTTCGAGAGAAAAACGAGAACCATCTCCTAAAAACAAACCGAAGAACTAGAAAAACCAAGTCATCGAGGACAAGAAATGAGCAAAAAAAAAAAAAATAAAAACAAACAAAAAACTATACACTATACAAATGATGCTCACCTTGATTCTAGGGAATCAATCCAGGAAATGTTTTAAGTGTCCTGCCATTAATAGGAAATTCAAGCAATTCACCATCCAAGTCTTTCAAGAAGAAGGTATGTTCACTAATCCGAATGTCAATGGAGTAAGGGCCCATCCATAGTGCATCAAATTTACCATGCTTTCCCTTGTCTTCATGTCTACTATCCCACAACACAAGATCTCCAATGTTGAAAGCTTTAGTGACCTTCTTATCAAATAATTTCTTCAATTTTTCTCTGAACTTCACATGCCTTTGGTGAGATGCTCTCCTTTCTTCATCAAGTTCAACAATCTAGTTAATGTGAGCCTCATATGGACTAACTTCTTGATCTTCCAATTGTTGAATGAACTAATATGAGGATAATTGCATATGCAGGGAAGTAGAGCTTGAGTTCCATATACCAATTCAAATGGACTTTTTCCAGTGGCTCTTTTAATAGTAATTTTGTCAGCCCAAACAACAAACTTCAATTGCTCACCCCATTTCCTTTTGTTTAGCTCCAAGGTTCTCCTGATGATTTTTAATAAATTTTTATTACTGGACTCTGCTTGTCCATTGCCTTGGGGGTTGTAGTTGGAGGCATATGTCAAATTGATCCCATATTCTTTACACATTGCCACCAAAGGTTTAGCTCTGAAGCTCATGGCATTGTCAGCAATAATTTTAACTGGCACTCCAAACTTGCAGATGATATGGTTCAGCATGAAGTCCATGACAATTTGGTGTGTTTCTCTCTTGGTGGGGATTGCCTCCACCCACTTAGTGAAGTAATCAGTGGCTACAAGAATCCACTTATGGCCAGCACTTGAAGGGTATGAAATCTCACCAATGAAATCCATTCCCCATTACTTGAATGGGGATTCAATTGATATAGGATGCAAAGGAAGGGAGCCTGAAGCTTTCAGTCTTCCAAAAAAACACTGGAAACTCTCACATCTTCTAACCAACAAAGTTGTATCCTTGAAAAGAGTTGGCCACCAATAACCAGCCCTCAAGATCTTGTGTGTTGTGACTTTTCTAGCAAAATTCCCCCCACAAACTCCTCCATGGAGATCAGCAATTATCTTGGGGGCTTCATCTTCAGTAATGCACCTTAAGAGGACTCCCTCAGGGTTCTTCCAAGCTAACCCAAAATCAGTAATGACATATTTAGGAAGCCAACTTAAGAGATCTTTTCTGATTTTTACTCAAATACTCAGGGTAGTATAGATGTCTGAGATAAAAAATTATATCTTTGTACCATTTAGAACTCACCAACTTTCAAGGACATCCACCCTTCCTTCTTCTACCTCATTCACCTCAATAGTTTGTAGGTTGCTCTCAGCCATAAGTTTAGCTAAGCCCAAACCTCTTACCAATTTTGTGGTTTGGATATCCATGTCATATTCTTGTAACTTGTTCACCCATCTGCATATTTTTCTTGAGACCTCCATCTCTGATAAGACATCTTTTACCATGGTGTGGGAATAAGAAACAATTTTAGAGCTCAAAATATAAGGTCTGAAAACCTTTGTTGCTTTTACCAAGGAAAATGCTTGCTTCTCCATAATGGTGTATTTCAGCTCAGCCCCTTGCAGTGCCTTACTAAAAAGGAAATTGGCCTCTTAGCCCCTTCATCATCCTTCTGCAACAAGACAGATGCAATAGTGTTCTCTAAAGAAAAATAAAACATTTGAAAAGGCTTCTTATAATCTGGAGCTGCTAAAATAGGGGCATGCTTTAATGCTTCCTTGATCCCATTGAAATCTTGAATGGAAGCCTCTTCCCATTTGATTACTTGGTCCTTTTTTAGCATGCAAGTAATTGGAATGGTCAACTCAACAAAGTTTGATATGAATCTTCTGATAAAATTTATTTTCCCAAAGAAGGACTGAATTCCTTTCTTGGTTCTTGGAATTGGGACCTTGCTGATGGCCTCCACCCTCTCAGGATCAATCATGACACCATCCTTTGATACAATGTGACCAAGAAACTTGGCCTTTTACACTCCAAAATGGCACTTCTTTGGATTGAGTGAAATGCCATACTCTCTGCATCTTATCAACATCTTTTCTAAATGTTGTAGGTGATCACTTCTCTTCTAGGAAAAATTGTCACATCATCCTGATACACAACAATGAAGTCATTTATATATCCTGAGAATGCTACATCCATTTCTCTCTAAAAAGTAGCTCCAACATTCATCAGGCCAAAACGAAATCCTCACATACACATAGGTACCCCATGGAGTAGTGAAAGTAGTTTTGATTCTCTCTGATTGCTTCACAACCACCTGGTTATACCCAAGAGAAACCATCCAAAGTAGAAAACAACTCAGAACTAGTCACTAATTGCAACATGTTATCCATGTTTGGTAAAGGATAATTATCCTTCATTGATGCTCTATTTAGATTTCTAAAATCCATGCACAACCTGATATCACCATTCTTTTTTCTAACTGGCACTAAGTTTGCAACCCAAGAAGAATACCTTGTTGGCTAAATGATCCCTCCATCTCTTAGCTTTTTAACTCATCTTGCATCTTCACAGAGAGGAGTGGATTAATCAGCCTCTACTTTTGTCTGAATGGTTTTGCATTAGGCTCCAAAGGAATTTCATGCTGAAACAGATCCTCTCTGTATGCCTTCAACTCTGAATAAGACCAAGCCAAGCAATCCTGATACTTCTTCAACAACTGGACATAGGACTATTTTTCCTCCTTGTTCAGATTGCTTCCCAACCAGATCTTCCTTGGTTTCTCCTCTGTACCTAGGTCATGCTCTTCAACATCCCTTGAGGCTATTATATGCCTATTAATAATGCAATCAACATTATCAAAGTTTGATTCAAGAAAACTAGTCCTCTAGGGATGGTATTAGTTTTTAGTTGGATGATATCCTTTCCAAACAAAGTTTCTTTACCCTCTTGCACACACCATTGGCTCCAAATCAATATACTTGATCAATGAAAACCCTTTTTCTACAGAAATCTTTTGACCTGAGCATCATCATCAAAAATTTGCCAATGTTTAATGTTGTTAGGGACAGATGGCCTTGTTAACACTTCAACATCATATTCACAATATGGGGACATTGCACAATTATCAAACCGAGATCCCAACACTGCAAGCTTTTCTTCCATAACATTGAACTTCCTATCATGATGCACAATGTTAAATGAATCAAACATCTCAATCAAGTCCCATACTGCATGTTTGTACTGTTTCATTCTTTGATTTTAATGGCATACAATTTTCTGATTTGTTTAACAATTAGTTCTAAATCTCCCTTAACAATGATGTCTTTAACATAGTATTTCCAAGCAATTCTCAAACCTAACAACAATGCTTCATACTCAACAATGTTGTTGGTACACTCAAAGTTAAGTTTGAAAGAAAAAACAAACTCTTCCAAGCTTGGAGAAATCAGAACTACACCAGCACCATTTCCAAATTTGGAGCAAGCTCCATCAAAAACAGTCCATGGAGAGCCTACTTGTTCAAGATTCTTACATTGATCCATTTTTTCTCTTTCCCATCAACAAACCCAATAAAGTTATCAACATCAACACTTGTGTACAACACTTCATAAGATGCATTATTGGGGTCTTCAATGAGGTGCAACATCTTCTTTTCCCCATACAACTTGACAAGGCTTCCCTCAATTGGGATGGTGGCATAGGACATATCCATTTGAACACTCCCACCAACACTTACATCCCATTTTCTAGATAACAACATACCCCACTTGGCTATGGGCAATCAACAATAACAACATCAAGTTTTAGGTTCCTTCCTAGATAAGATACAAGTTGTACCACCAAACCTTTCACACATCCCACCACTAGAACTTCTCTGGAATCCATGGTAGTACACTTCCCATATGTTGTTGTTACTTTGATATCTAGTTCATTCATGACTTCCAGAGGCATAACATTGCATGATGCCCCTGAATCAAACATACAATTATGTAGCAATCTATCCTTAATGATTAGAGTGGTGAAGAATGGATCCACATTTAGCTGAGACTCTACCAAGGATGTTCCCAAATAAACCTCAGGTGGTTCATCTAGCTCTTTCGATGTTGGTGGTGTTTCTAGCTCTTCAATGATTGGAGGAGTCTCCACAATGTTTACATTTCTTCTGGGGTACTCTTCTCTTCTTTCAATCCAAAATACTCCAATGCCCTCTTCTTGTGCTCAGGAATCCTAAGAAACTCAAAAATTGGAACACTAACTTTGATTTGACTCAAAACTTGGGCAATGTCATATGGAGCAGACTTTGGCAAGGCAACATTGGAAGGGAGATTGACAGACTCATCAGATAGTGTGGGTTTTGATAGTTTGGGCATGAGGAGAAGTATGAATCTTGTTTGGGAAAACAAGGCCTTTGGAAGGTGTATCTTTCTTAGGAACCTCTTTAGGAATATTTGAAGCAATGGAGTTTTAGGTTTGGCTTGAGGCCTGCTCCTTTAACAACTCTACTCCTAGTATTATAATCCTTTTCTTGAGCAACAACAATGTTCATCAATAACTTGCCTATCCTCCTCAGATGGGATTCCTCCATCATACTTATTTATCATTAAAGCTCTTAAATATTCAAATTCATTATTGGGAAATTCAAAAGCTTGTACAGTATCTATTTCTAAAGTATGAGAGGAGGAAGAAGAGGTACTGGTGAATGCAATCCCAAAAATTAGCAGTAGTTCTAGCACTTATTACCTCAGTTGAAGTTTCTCCTTGCTGTGAGCTTATAGACACTCCATCATGCATGCATCATCATCAGTGTTATCATCATCAACTTCCTCTTCTTCTTGCTGATCTACTTCACATGGAGCATGGGGCATGAAACACCTATCACACCAATCAATTACATTTGTTTCTTCAATAACAACTCTAGAAGCCAAAGGATCAGGCACCATTCTATTTTCCCTAGCTTGGGGATGTCTATTTGTAGATCCCATGGGTCCCTTGCCTCTATCATCAGATCTCTACTCATTTCTAGGATGATTGGTAAATCTATCTTGGCCTTGTTGCTTATGCTTGACCTTGTGAACTCTGCCCAATTCCTTTCTCTTCCTAGGCTAATTTGTATGAGATTTCTTTGACAGCCCCTACTAGAGTTTTAACAACCTCCTCAAGATCCACACTCTTTCTTTCTTGAGGTTTTTTCTGGGTTTATCAGTTTAACACCCTCCCTCTTAGGAGGTTTTCTAATGGCCTTAATGTTGTTCTCAATTTGCAAAGCCATAGTAAAGGCCTGCCTCAAATTGGTAGGGTTTTTGTCCCTCAAGTAGTAAGAAAATTTCTTATCAAATGCATCTAAATACTTTATAAGACAAGATTCATCACATGGCCTTAAACTTATAGGAAATCTCCTCAATGTCTTATTAAATCTAGTGTTGAAGTCATGCACTGACTCATTAGGATTCTTTTTGATATTCTCAAATTCTGATAGAAGAAACCTAGGATCCATTCTGTCACCATACTATAATCTAAATGCATTATTCATCTCAGTCCAAGAATCAATGGAATTATCTAGAAAATATTTATACCATTCCTTGCATCTTCCTCCAAAGTATGGATAAACAATTTGATATATACATCTTCAAATTCAATCTCAAAGTCTTCCATCATGTTGATAAAGAGCTTTAGATGTTGATCACCAGTTATAGCATTATTTCCTTGGAACTTTGGTAGTCTATTTCTTACATCTTGGGGAACTGCATTTGGATAATCGGTCCATCCCTCTAAAATTTATAGGACCAAAATTATTTACAACAAATGGAGGTCTAGGTGGGGGATGGGCCATGTTGTTTTGAGGAGGTGACCTTGGAGGAGAATCAAACTGATAAGGGACAAGGGGTTTTTGAAACACAAGAGTATAAATTCCAAAATGGATATCCCCTAAAGGCTCTATCTCTTGGAAAACCCTATCAACTTTAGAAAACACAAGAGAAGAATGAGAAGAAAAATTTTCAAATTCAAATGAAGGCCCCTCTCCAGATGGAGAATTTAATTCCACAAAAAGACTACCTGATTCAGAATCACTTGAATGGAAATATTCAATGATAGGCTGATCACCTTCATCAACAGAGATCTCTTTTCTTGACTGCTTTGATCTCCAACAACTCTCTAGGATCTTCTTCCTTCTAACTTTTTTTCCTAGCTCTAGAAATAATGTCCTAGTAGGATCCCTAGTGAAGAAAGATCTTCTTCCTTCCAGCTTTGCAAAGATTAGTAACAAATCTCACTTGACAAAGGTTAAGACATTGGTATTTATAAAAAATCATACCAACACGGAGTCACCACTAAGGATTTCCACCTTAGTTGTGCAAATGCACTAAAAATATGATCTGTCAAATGTCTTTCAACACTAAAACTAGAAATGGAAATGCCTGACCTTCCTTTACCCAGATTTATCAATGAAACTTAGTGTAATAACTGTAGAAACTAGAAATATTGCACACAACACTTGTAACTTTGAACACTTCTTACAAGCCTAAACACAAGATGATGTTGAAATAATGTACTAGCACTTAGAGCATATAATAAATGTTTACCAGGGCCTTAGTATGAACTACAATCACAAAATCAATCCCGAAAATGGCACCAGAATGGTGTGTTGGTACCCAAATTGATTCTCCCTCAAAAGCTGAGCAACATCATAGTTTTGACAGGAAGCTTAGAGGCAAGCAAAGCACGTTGTGTGTCATTTTGTAGGGGGAATAAATGCAGCTTGCTCTTTGTCACTAAGATGTGGAGAAATGGGTAGCACCCTTAAGATGATTTGATCTATCCTCACTACTTTATGGTTGTGCCTTTCAACCAGGGTGAGAGGACCCTTTTGTAGCCTATTGTTTGTGGAGGAGATGGAGATATCCTTCTTTGCAAAGTTATTAAAAGACCTTGAAGAAAATATGATCAATACAACAAAATCTAACTCTCATGAGTTGTCACCCTAGATAATGGAGATATTTTCTAAGCAAGGTTCAAGAACCTAAAGACAATGAAACCACTGATTGCTTCTATATGTTTTGGTAATTTATGCATTTGTACACACAAAGGATAAACAGGGGTAGTATGGGTATGATTGGTTGTTTTTAAATGAATTTTGGTGGGAGGTGAGGCAGAGTGGATTTTGACTTGCTAGATCTTTGAGAGCTTTTACAAAAATGGAAGGCTTGACCAACAAAATGCTTCAAAATAGCTAGAATGTTCCTTTAACTAAAAGGTGTGCTTCAATGGAGGCCCAGATCAACACATTTTCACACAAACTTTAAGGATCCAAAATGAAGGCTCAAATTGAAAAACTTAATTAAACACTATCAACCTTTGTTTTATCACGCCTAAGATACCCTCAAAGGCTAATAAACAATCTTAATCATCATGCTAGGAGTAAAGTGATTTTAAACTTGTTTATTTCACTATCAAATGAAAGCTCTTCTGATAAATGAAATTGCAAGTGCCACTAAACTATCACAAAGCTAAGATCTTGTGTGATTCAAAGAGATTTCAATGTAAGATTGCAATGGGAAAAAGAAAAACTGTTTGCAGACATTTAGAAATGAAGGAGGCACATATTTTTTCAAAATAAAACACATATTTACTCAAATTTGATTAAATTTATTAGTAGGGGAAAGTTTCTAGAACAATCTCAAAGCTTGTCAATGGCTGTACACTCACACCCACCTTGACATGATCAAATTTAACACAAAAGAGATAAACATGTTCCTAAGATGATTTCTTAGAAAAATGGGCTATGTTAAACTTTTTCTCTCAGGAATTAGATCCCGACCTCTAACACTCCAACCATTTACATAAAAATTCATGCAATTTATAACACTTCATTTACAACAGAGTTTTCCCCCAAAAACCAAAACATTCAAAGCACCATTGTGTGTTATGACCTTGATCGTGACTCCCAGAATCATATTTACAAAAAAGTTATCAGGTGTGCAAAGGAAAATCTCTCCAAATATTTTTAGCATTCAATTCTTCACTTGGTAAGTCATTCTTCATCTCATGCACCAACTACTTCCTCCTCTAATCTATCAAATCTGGTTCTTTGCATGCCAAGGAAGGAAAAATTGGAAAATCAGATCGAGGCCAATAGTCAGATCACATCTTAATGGTAAAAGACATTTTTATATTTTTTCCCACCAAACCAAGATATCAACAGTCTCTTGCATGCCAAGGAAAGAAAGATCAGGTCAAATCTGATAGTCAGATTACATATTTAATGGTGAAATACATTTTCAGACCTTCCCCACCAAACTAGGATATCAAATTAATTTTCCTCTTCATTTGGCATGTAGGAGACACCAAGAAATGATTAAAAAAATTATAAAAATTCGCATCCCCAAGAGCTTTGGAGCAAAATGGTGGAAACTCAGATATAAATGCACAAGTTTCCATTGATCTCTCTTTTGAATTTGGACCATCCACATGGGAGATCCGAGTTAAGATGGGCCTGGGGGTTCCTTTTTACTTTTTACACCTTTTGGGAAAAATTGCAAAATTTCTCAATTTGCTCTGCCCCTTCACCTTTGAAAAATGGGCTTGACACGTGTCCCAATGTGGGTCCCAAAGGAACCATGCTAAAATTCTCGCTATTCCACCTCTTTTTGGTAAAAGAATTTTTTTCCAAATTTTCCCCATAGCTCCGCCCTTCTACTTTTAGTTTCTGATGTGGGTCCCAGTAGAACCATGCTTCCTTTTTAAACTTTTAACCCCTTTCTCCACAAAAGGAAAATTTTCCAAATTTCCCCAAAAGTCCACACCTCCATCGTTGACTGAAGAAAATTTTGACTATTCTCTATTGGGATTGCGGGTCATTTTGATGATTTTAATCTTTTTGACAATAAGGAGAAAAAAATCCAAGTTGCCTCTGATGGCCCGCCTCCCCACCTTTTGAATTTTCAAATTGCCACGCATCTCAATGGCACATCTTGAGATGGTACCCAAAAGTAGAGACCCTGAATGAGCGTGGGCTCACCACGTGTCTCAGTTTGGAAGAGTCTTCTAAAAATCTTGAGAGTTCAGTGGAAGGCACCATGTGTCCAAGGTCCGAGATAGTCTTCTTCGGTTGTTGAAAAGTCCAAGCAAAAAGGGAGAGTGAGCAGAAGCCTCCAAGTGTCCTCTTGGCACTTCTTCAAAATAAAACTCAAGGGCCGGTCCCCAAACATGCATGGTCCCTCCACATATCTTAGGAATTTTAGTAAGTTTCTTGAAAAAATCTAAGGAAAAACCTAGTGGAAACCTTCACAATGTCCACCTGTCCCTCTGTCGTATTTGTTAAGGTGGGACCCTAAGACAAATATTAAAATGAGTACCAGCCCACCACGTGTCCATGGCCCACCAAAAATATATTAGCTCCATGAAAAAAATTAAGTCTCGGGCAAAGTAGTGAAATCCTCCACGTGTCCTCTTGGAGTAACTCCAAGGCCAAACAAAAAGGTGAGTCTTCAAACGAGTGTCGTTCCTCCACGTGGACAAGTTTTGGGTAAAAATAATCAAAAAAATTTAGAGTGCCCCGTCCGAGCCACATCCAACCAAAAAGGGCCACATTTCCACTAATGCAGAGATTTTAAATTGATGAGAGAAATACACCCGTCAAGTCGTAAAAATATAGGAAAATGAGTATTTGAGCTCGAGATGAATTTTTCTTCAAGGATAGAGAATTTGAAAATGTTGTAAGGTTCACAAATGACCCTCTGAGCTATATCCATTCACATTTCTTTAAGTACACAGGACAAAATGACAGGATCAATAACACACAACTGCACAAAACGAAAGGGAAGGAACAACCTGAGTTTTACACCCAATTGACGAGAGACACATTCATATGGTGGAGAGGAACAAATCAATAAATTTTGGGCTTTTAAGTGACCTTCGACCAAGGAGGAACTAATCATGGAACCAAATGGAGGACAGAGTTTTCAAGCACCAACACGGGAGACAAAAAACATGTGACAGAGGTCGTAAAATGAGGGATTTTAATGGAAAATGGGGCGAGACTAATTCAAGCACCAAAAAGGCTTCCATTGGATCCTTTTCATACCGAGACTTTTCAAAGGCCAAAAGGCATTTTCTTGGGCCCAGTGCATGTGGAAGGCCCACACATGTTTTGAAACTTGCCATTTGTACTTCTCCTTTGCAGTAGAGCCAAGGAAACACATGGACAGTTGTAATATAAAGTAGAAAAGGGCGAATCAATGGTTGTTGTGCATTTCACTGTTTTTCCACCTTTTTCTCCATTTGGAGATGCAAATACACACGATTTTTCATCATTTTTGATGAAATTCATTGTCGTCTCTATTTGTAAAGTGCACTTGAATGGATTCGAAACTTAATTTGTGAGTCCAAGGATTGTTAAGATCAATATTTTGAAGTTGAAATTGCTCAGGCACTTGCAAAGTGGGAATTACCATAGAAGCTAGATGCGGGACAAAGTTGTAAAGGAAAGAAAGGAAAAATGATGAAATGATGAAGGGTGCATGTGCAAAGATGAAAAAGGTGTTTCCTCAAGAGCAAAATGGATTACCTACAAATCCAACTATGCGAGCCTCTAAAAATGATTAAAAATGGTATTTATCACATGAAAAAATCATAATGATTAGAAGGATTGGCAAAAGTTGTGGCATGACATCCTAGTAATTATCCGAGGGCCCAAGAAACGTGATCAATTTACAATTGGCCCACCTAGCAGACTTTCGATTTGAAGTTATTAAACGTCATTATCTCAAATGCAGTTTGTAAACAAACAAAGGTCCCTCGTATATTCTTCTCTTTTGGGGGATAAATTTGAGTGAGTGAAATGTATAAATGAAAGGAGAATACTCTTGCAAATGGTCAGGGGTTGAATTCTTAAGAGAAAATTTGAGAAAGTCGTCTTCCAGAGAGACCAATCCGAATAACTGTTTTTTTTTACATTAGATTTTCTATCATGTCAAGTTTGTTGCAGATGTATATCCATTGAAGAGCACCGAGATTCCTTGGAAGCTTTCCCTTGCTAAAGAATATACGTATTTTTTAAATTAATTTGTGTTTGCTTTGTTTCAAAATGTCTGCAAATGGTTTCTTTTGTTCATATTGTAATCTTACATTGAAATCTTTGTGAAATCACAAAGGATTTTGTCCCTATGATAGTTTAGTGGTATTTGCAATTTCATTTCAAGAAGATCCTTCATCTTGTGATGAGATAAATAAATTTAAAATCAATTCATTGTAATTTGTTGATAAAGATTATTTGCAAGTCTTTGGGTGTACCTTAGGCATGAGTGGTCCAAGATTTTGGTGTTTAATTGAGTTTTTAATTCGATCCTTTGTGTTAGAATCTCAAAGATTATGTGAAAATGTGATGATCTGGGCCTCCATTAAAGCAAACCTTCTAGTTGAAGGAACATCTTAACTATTGTGAAGCTTTATGTCATTGAGTTGTCCATTGTTGTGAAGTTTCTCATAGACTTGGTATAATCAACTTTATCCTACTTAATATCCCACTAAAATCATTCAAAAACCATGAATTCATCCTAAACTACCCCGTTTGCACAGTATATCCACAAAGGAACAAAATCTATTTACGGAAATATGCGAACAATCATGATTTATTAATTTCTTGATAAACCTTAGCCTTATGTTGGAATTATCTCCATCTTTTAATAGTGACAACTCTTAAGAGTTAAATTATGGACTATTGACCGTATTTTCCCAAGGTTTTCTTGAGAAAATTTGTGCAAAATAGCGATATCTCCATCTCCTTAATCAAATAGAGGTTACACTAAGGGTCCCCTAACCCTAGTTGAAGTTGCATAACCTAAAGTAGTGAGGAAAGGTCAAATCCTCTTAAAAGTGTTATCCATCTCTCCATAAATCGAGTGAAAAAGGGCTAGTTAGATCTCATCCCTAGCTACAAAATGACACACACTATAATCTATTTTTCTCTAATCTCCCTCACAAATTTTTGTTGCTTTTCAGCTTGAAAAGGAGAATGAATTTGTATACCAACACCATTGACATTTCGTACTCAATCCTCTTCCTTTCTTTATGATCTTCTACCCTGGATAGATGATTAAACCAAATTATTTTGATCCTATTACATAAAATCGATTTAATAAGATCAAAATTTTCATAATCCAAAAGAATAACTATCTTGTTCTCCACACTCTCATCATTTCCCTTTTCCACTTTCTTTAAAACATGCTCAACAAGTGTCTTCCTATGCTAATGGTCAATCACTTCATTCTAAATGAAACTAGATATGTCTCTCATATCTTGTATGCCATAATATATGTCAATATACTAATGGACACTAGGCTCCTAGAGATTATAATTATTCAAACCACCATATTTCAAACTTAAAGTAATTTCAAAACTGAAAAGAACTATAAATCAAATTGTAAATAAATCCTAGAGTGTGCTTTAGGTAGTACAAAGTAGAAATATGTTTTGTTTATTGTTTTGTAGTTCAATATTGGATTCCTTGAAATCATTAAATGATTTTTCCCAGATTCATAAATATAATTCGTAATCTAGTATATTGGACTCCAAAAGGAAGTATAACGGGTTCCAATATTTTAATTTTCAAATTCTAATATCTGTAATTTTGGAGTATAATGAATGCCAATATTTAACGTTTTGGACTCCAAAACCACTAATATAGGATTGCAATAAGAGATATATATTTTTAGCTTCTTAGACTAGAAGATGTCCATATTTACTAAAATAATCAATTTTATATCAATAAACACAAAGTGTGTTATTTATCGAAGTAAAACCCCTACTCAATTTCTCTACTTTCTCCATACACACACCTCTCCTCATCCTCCTTTTTGCACATGGGTTTAGTGGAGAATTCATGTGTGATCCACAGTCGAAAGGCCACCTATGATTGTTATAATAGTGTATATATTTCATATTTTCAATAAATGGAGCTTCCCCATTTGTAAACAAAGGGACCTAGAAACCTGGAGAGTTAGTGAAAATCCCTAATTTATATTATTTTTCAAACAATTTTTTGTGCCAAAAATGGTGCAAATTTTGGTGTCCCACACGCTATAACGATCCAAAACATCCTAAAAATTAGATATACCAAAAATCAATGAAAAAAATAAAAAAACATGAAACTTGATGCTTGAAAGATACTACTATTTTTCAGTTGTTTCCTTTCACCTTCTTGTTGTAGGTTTTATCATAAGCGTGATGGAAAGATATGCACCGATTGGATATATTGAGAGGTAATGTTGATCAAAATTTTAAATCATTTCAAAGACAAAAATATCATATCCGAAGCAATCCATATTACTTATCTCAAGCATCATCTCCATCTAGTACATTGAGTGATACAACAATAAATCTAATTAAGATTCCTCTTGGATCTCCAACAGCACCACCACTAGTTATTCTACCCCTAGAATAGGAATCAAAATAAGAAATTGAAGAAGAAATGGATAAACCTAAAACACCTATTCTATGGGTAAGGAATACTAATCCAATTTCTACTACACCACCTCTCCATGAATTTCCAAAGGGATCCCACAATAATTTTCCCAAATTCAAAGGTGATGGAACCCAACTTCTTGAAGAACATATTACATCTTTTATTAGTACATGTGGAGTTCTCCGACTTGAACATGAAGATATTTCTATAAGATTGTTCATGGATCCAATTCAATAGAAAGCAACTGAATGGATTTACCTCTTCCCTCTCAATCTATTAAAAATTGGAAAGATATTGAAACCAAATTCGAAGAAATATTTAAATCAACTAAAAATACCAAGATCATGTTGTTCAATTGGTCCAAATGAAGAAAGAATCAAATGAACTAATGAGAGGTTTTTTCATCTGATTCAATAGATTGTTGAGTAGAATACATGTGGAAGCTTCACCATATGATGATAAAAAAAGAGATTATTCATAAATACACAATTACCCAAGGTCATATTTTTCCTATGGAGAAATCAACCTTGAACTCTTGAAAATTCCCAAGAATATGCTATCAAAGTAGAAGATGGCTTGATTTTTCTTGGGAAAGTGAAGAATCCAAATATTAAGAAAAAGTGTCAAACCTCCAAATAAGTTTCCACTAATTCTCTTTCTCAAAAGTTATAAAATGATGTGATTTCATTAAAGAAGAAACTTGGACAAGACACATTTACAAGGGGAGGTTATCCAAATAAAACATATAAACAAAATTTGTGGAGAAGAAATAAGATTATCTCATGAATCACCTCCTATTATTTCCATATCTGAAGCAAGTCCCGAAGAAGAGTATGATGAAGCTCAACTTGAAAATGAAAAGGATGAAGGAATTTTTCATTGATGAGATAGACTCTACTGGAAACATTGGCTTCGGATGAAGAAAATGATGAAACCATTTCTAATATGAATAGTCACTCTTATTTGGTTTTTACTCATCCAAAGACTCAAGAGATGGATAATTATTGCAAATACAAATTTCCTCAAGGGTGAATTGATAAAAATAATAACAAAAGGATGATAACTTCTACCCTCTCCCATGCAATCAAAAAGAATAAGCCCAAATTATCTGTAATTTCCTTTATATATTCCAATGTTGGTAAGCCTACCTCTCCTTTTTAAAGTTATACCCTATTTCTACGTTCAAATGTAATGACATGAATTAAAATATTATCAATTTCATTCCAAGAAGTAGTGAACATCTCATTATGTCATCTACACCGTCACCCTCCTTTGAGTCTCATTTTTACATAATTGAACATTCAAAGAAGTATAATGTCCAAATTTATGAATTTAATTATTTAAGAAGTCATCTTAAGAAATTCGATAAACTTTTCCATTTTATGAAAGGAAGTTATTCAAATTCATGTTCTAAAAACCTCGGTGTAAAAGAGTCACCTCCCACTCTTAGAAATGTTTCATCTCGTAACCTTGTTGCATCCACATCTTCCTCTTCTCAAAAAATTTAACCCTTCTACCTTTCCATACTTGGTCAATAGATAAAAATGAATAATTGTATTAATGACTCTTGTGCCTTGGATAACATCATGTGTACAATAGTTTCACATGCTCTTGGTCTCACCATTGTCCTGGTGACTACTGCTCCATAGAGATAAAAGAAGTACCTCTCATTGGTGAAGTTATAAATTCTCAACTATCACTTGTGGAATTGCATGATAAGAAGGTAAATGTAAAAATACTAGTGGAAGACATTCTAGATGCATATGGGATGTTATCGAGTTGAAGATTCTGCGAGAGACATTCATGGAGATATAAAGATGGATTGGTCATATGCCACCATACTAGTTAAAAGTACCATGAAGAATTTGTTTCCAATAAGAAGATAAAATATATTGTTCAAGGAGAAAATGACCCAAGGGATGACATTGTGTATTAATATTCAAAAGGTTATAATTATTTTATAACATCAAAATAAAATGTTGAAATTCATATCTTGATGGATGAGATCCCAAAGGTGATGGAACCAGTTAAGGAACATGAGGATAATTTGATGTATCTTGAATTATAAGGTGTGACCTTCCCATTCAACACGAGATATTATTTCTCTATTTGAAAATGATGAAGATTAGGTATTCCTTGATATGATAGAAAGAAACCCCAAAATCATAAGAAATGTGGATGTTTCAAATGAGTTTTGGCCATATCATTTCTAGGTTTACAATCATCTCCCTAAGACCCAATGTGAAGGTTTTCCAAATGAATGTGAAGTTGATTCATTTTCTTTTCAATTTTGTGAATAATATTGTGTTCATGATGAATAGAAAAAAATAATATTTGAATCTCATGTTGATGCTTCATTCATGAGGATAGTACCTCCATCACAAAAGTTGATATTGAGTCTAAATATGAGTTGGTGTGTGTGAAGGAAAAACATCTCGGTGTATATGTTGAACATAAATCAACAAGAGGTATATGATGATGTTGAATATTTCAAAATATCTATGAAGAATAGCTCTACAAAAACAACAGTCATGAGGAACATGATAAGTAATGTAAAATTAATAGCTAGAGAACACAATGCTAGTTGTGAACATGGTGAGCTCCGGTATAATCAAGAATCAGTCTGTGATAATTTTAATCTATAGAATGTGAAATCATAAGCATGAGTGAACCTAAAAATGGATTCGTAACCTGAAATGGATTTTCAAGGCATTGAGAAAAGTTTTCTATTCATATTGATATTTAGTTACAACAAGAGTAATGTTGAATTTTTCAAGTGGAGACATGTATTATTATTCTTTCTAGGTACCGAAGACCTCTTGAAAAACCTACCATTCTAAATAATTGAGAAAGGGGTCATAATTCATCGAAATAGTGAATGGGTTCATAAAAAAATTCATTTGGAGCTACACATACACTTGTAACATCCAGAGAAGAAAAATAAATATAGTGAAAGAGGGTTGTCCCTTGCATATACAATAGGTGATCTAGGATATGTTTCCCTTTTGGTTGTGTTTTTACCTATTGTGTGGTGTGTTTCCCTTTTTGTCATGTGTTTTTTTCATTATTTCTTGTCTGCTATGCGACTCTATTTCCCAATGGATAAGGCATTGGTATGCTCCACAATGAGATAACTGAGGTTTATGCTTGCTTTGTTTACCCTTTTTCTAGTCTTAAACAAGTACCCAAGTAAGATCATCTGTTTTCATCGTAAATGTATATCATGAAAAATTTACAATTTTGGTAATGAAAACCAAACCCACAATTCGATCCCATTTCCTAGTCATTGTAAACCTTTCATCTTCTTAGTGTTTCAACTATGTCATCCTCATTCGCCAATTTTGTAACATGATATTCAAGTTTATTTCAGGTGTAGAGAAGTGCAACTATCTTGATTCCTAATGACACTAATATTTAAGAAAAAATAGCGCTCTTGGAGGCTTCAAAAGGGTTATTTTTGGTCTTCTTGTCATAAGACGACATCATCTGGAAGCTAACTCTAAGGTAAAAGTACATCTAGAGGTTTTACTCAAGAGAATTGAGATGACATAAGGTTTTTAGGAAAATTCTATGGAGTCATGAGAGGTCAGGAAACTTTCAAGAAAAATCTGGTCTTTTTGGGTAAGGCATTGTTTAAAAGGAGCTATTCACCTTTTTTATAGGATTTAGGAATCCTCGGGAGGTCTTGGGAAGCCGAGATCAAATGAATTGGAAATATAAAAATCTTAATTCACAATTCTATTATCAAGATAGATCTATGGAAGTATAAAAATGATGAAACTGTCATCACCAATCCGGCACTATGATAATTCTTCACCGGGAACTCCTCGTGCTATGATTATTTACTAATGCACAACCTTTAGTTTGGTGGATGTAATCTGGAAACAAAACAACAACATAACACAAGAATACCATCGACTATGATAAGATGGAATGATGACAAATCTAAAATATCAAAGTAAATTATAATATTAACATGAAATCATTACAATCTCACCCAAGAGGTACTTCAAGTGTTATTGAATTCACTTGCCTTTCACCAAAACTATGGGAGAAACTTTACAATCACACCTCTTAATGGCTTCTTCAACACACCTTTAAACTGATGGCTTCCTTCTCACACTTCCTACAATATTCCTCACTACTTCTTTCTATGCTAAATGAGGGGGGTGGCCTCTCTATTTATAGAACTTCGAGGCTTATCCATCTTATCTCTAAGATAGGATAAGAAATCCACTCGATGAATCATATTCCATACCTTAACTCTTATCTGTACATGTAAGCTTATCTTTTAAGATAAGATAAACCTTATCATTTTACATGGGTTCCACATTTTTAGACTTTTTACAAATAAAATATACAAAATATTTATGACCTCACTCCTTGTCCTTATTACCAATATAATATTTCTAATTCCTAATCACATAGACCCTACTTCTCTAATTACCCAAACTTTGATATTTTAACATTCTTTGGACCACTTACGACAAATATTTACTTTTTACAACATTCCTATTGTACTTTAACTGTTACCATACTCCACATTATTGGCAGCACCGTCATCGACGACATCGTTATCTTTTATCGACGCTACTACTAATTATACTTAACAACAAAGATATTCCTAATACATACATTAATGAAATAGAAATTACGGAGGAAAATTTTAGTGTCGACATCTTCCCCTTCCTAGCTTCTACTCCGTCCTCGAGTAGACTATTCTGGAGCTTGGAAAATCTTCAACTTGTTGTGGTTGACCCATTTCGTAATGGGAGTGCCATCCAATTCCTCCGATCGGTATGTACCATTTTCATGCACACTGCTTTCTATTTTATAGGGTCCCATCCATTTCGGAAGAAATTTTCTCTATCTTCTTTTTTTTATCTAGAATAATATACTAGAACCAAGTCATTCACATGAAATGAAGACCACCGGATCTTTTGATCAAAGTATTCCTTCTCGCTTCATTTTCTTCTTATGGCTTGTATCCTTTGCTATTTCTCTCATTTCCTCCAACAAATGAATATGTACCAACCTTTCTTTTACTGAATCACTTTCATCCATCCTTTCATTTTTCATAACTCTCACAGTGGGAATATCAAACTCAATAGGAAGAACTGGATCAATGCCATAGGCCAACTGAAATGGGGAGTATCTTGTTGCTGACTTTGATGTTGCCCTATATGCCCACAATGCTACATGAATCCTTTTATCCCATTTATGTACCTACAAGGCTGCATCTTTTGCTAGAATTTGACACAACACAAAATTTGTTCGTTCCACCTATCCATTTGTGCTTGGCTTGTATGTTGTTGCCTTCCTGTGCTTAATAGAAAACTTATTGACTAGGGATTCTACCACCTCATTAATGAAGTGGATTCCTTGATCTATTACAATTTCTAACGGGCAACCAAATCTGGTGACAATGCGTTCATACATGAACCTTGCCACTTCATCCATGGAAGTTGTTTTCAATGGCCTAGCTTCAACCCACTTGGTTAAATAGTCTGTGGCAACTACAATATACTTATTTTGGCATGATTTAGTTGGAAGTGGACCTACAATGTCTATTCCCCACTTTTAAAAGGGACCAAGGGCAAGAATAGGGCATAATGGAGCTGATGAAGTCTTACGGTTACCATGCATTTGACAAATATCACATGTCTTACAATAATTATAACAATCTTTAAAAAGAGTGGGCCGGTGAAAACACCGCATCCAAGATCCTTCTTGCTCTAAGTTGTCCAGAGAAGTGCCCTCCACATGTACCATTGTGGAATTCTTCTAGCAATTCCTTCCCTTGATCACGTCCAACCGCCCTCTTATACTATCCATCGAGTCCTATTCGAAATAATAATCCATGCGAGAATAGAATATGACGACCACTAGCTTGAGTAATCTTTCTCTTAGTTTTGCATTGGCACCATCGGAAACTTGAATTCATTCGAGATAATTCCAAATATCTATGTATTCATTAGGGATTGTGTCAAGGATAACAATGTTGCATCGGGGAAATCATCATAATCACAAGATGATCCTAAACCATCATAGGCTCGAGAGAGTGCATCTGCATTGACATGCTTCTTTCCTGGCCTATCTATAATATCAAATTCAAATTCTTGTAGCAAAATTATCCATCTTGCTATCCTCCCTGATGGGTTAGGCTTATTTACAATATATTTTAGAGCCTGATGATCTGTTACAACTAGAAATTTTTTCCCTAGCAAGTAATTTCTAAACTTCTTTACAGCAAAAATGATAGCCAGAGCCTCTTTTTCAGTTACAGTATAATTTACCTCAGCACTGCTCATTTGTTTGCTCCCAAAGTAAATTGGATGTTCATTCCCATTTTCATCCTTTTGGCTCAAAGTACTTCCTAGTGCTGCATCTGAGGCATCAGTGTACATAATGAATGGCTTGCTCCAATCTGGATTCTTCAAAACAGGTGAAGACACCAGGGCTTCCTTCAGTTGTCCAAAAGCTTCATGCGCCTTATTTCCGGTTCATAAGTAACATCCTTCTTTAAGAAGCGGGTTAGTGGTACATGCAATCTTTGAGAAATTCTTGATGAACCTTCTATAGTAACCCACATGGCCTAAAAATGATCTCAACTTACTTCTATTCATAGGAAATGGTAAATCTTTGATTTTTGAAACTTTATCAGGATCAATACCAATACCAATTACCATAGTTTACCGTGGTCATTTCTATTTTACTGTAGAAAGGTGTAAAGTCACTTTCTAGTATAGTGATTCCAATTATTTGTGCACATAAGTCTTGTTGATTGTACTTGTGGGTTGGTATTTCACGGTGGTTACTTTTGAAAATGGGAAAGATTCCTATTTTTTTAGCTCAATCTAATGAAGATGCTTCTTCTTTCATTCAAGAGTTTAAGTGATCTTGTATTTGTAATGGCCTTATAAGAAGGGAACAATGGACTGAATTTTTTCCTACCTTTTTGGATGGTTCAGCACTTAGGTGGTTTGAAACACTAGGTGATAATGTGAAAAATTCATGGGATTTATTAACTGAAAGTTTTCTTGAAGAATTTGGTGAACAACAGAAATATGCAGATCTCATGATCGAGATCACAAAGCTATCCCAAGGAGAGAAGGAGAAGATAAGGGATTATCATGCTTGTGTTCTAGAGCTAAGGAGGAAGCTCGATGCCCAGATCCGGAAGGAAGGATTAGCGGATGGGTTGATGAATGGCATGGATAATATCCTCTATAAGCACTTCATTCTTGGGATGAAGACAGAGATCAGACAACGAGTGAAGTATGACCGCCCGACCACCAGTGAACAAGCAAAGGAGATTGCAAGAAGGCAAGAAGAAAGCATGGAAGAGGAGCCCAAATAAATTGTTACTAAAGTAGAGCCTACACCAGCACCTTTGGTCTAGAATCCACAACCACTCCCGGTGAGCACAAATATTTCTCCTAGTACATCTACTGAGTATGAAGATCTTCTCAAAAAGATGGGTCAGTTAACTATTAATCTTCTTCAAGGAAAAGAATTTAGTTCTCAGGGAGGAGATAGAGGTCCAAAAAGAAATATTTCTAAAGTTGTATGTTATGGTTGTTATAAAAAGGGTTATTATAAGTATAATTGTCCACATAGAGCTTCTACATCTGGTAAAGGAGATAATGATAAAGGAAAAGCACTCGTGAATTCTTTTAATGTAGTAGATAAGAGAAGAAATAATGAAGTAGATGTGTTTGTAACAAAAAGAAAGAAAGAAAAATATAATCAAGATGGAAATGATCCTAAGAAGATGAAATAAGAAACTAGTAAGAAACATAGGAGCAGAAAGTTGGGTGTGCAGGATTTTCCGATTTCATAGGGGCAAGGACCATACTCCATCTTGGATGATCTATCCAAAAGGCCTGTAAATATTACATATGGTCAACTCTTGGCTATGTCTTTTGAGAAGAGGAGGGAGTTGCGAAGTGAACTCAATGCTCGACGAAGGAAGGAGGTTGAGGTCCCTGTTTTAGAGGCAGAGATGAAACAAAAATGTCATCACAAATCCGGCACTATGATAATTCTTCACCAGGAACTCCTCGTGCTATGATTATTTACTAATGCACAGCCTTTAGTTTTGTGGATGTAATCTGGAAACAAAACAACAACATAACACAAGAATACCATCGACTATGATAAGACAGAATGATGAAAAATCTGAAATATCAAAGTAAATTATAATATTAACATGAAAATATTACAATCTCACCCAAGAGGTACTTCAAGTGTTATTGAATTCACTTGCCTTTCACCAAGACTATGGGAGGAACTTTACAATTACACCTCTTAATGGCTTCTTCAACACACCTTTAAATTGATGGCTTCCTTCGCACACTTCCTACAATATTCCTCTACTTCTTCTTCTATGCTAAATGAGGGGGTGGCCTCTATTTATAGAACTTCCAGGCTTATCCATCTTATCTCTAAGATAGGATAAGAAATCCACTCTGACGAATCATATTCCATACCTTAACTCTTATATGTACATGTAAGCTTATCTTTTAAGATAAGATAAACCTTATCATTTTACATGGGTTCCACATTTTTAGAATTTTTACAAATAAAATATACAAAATATTTATGACCTCACTCCTAGTCCTTATTACCAATATAATATTTCTAATTCCTAGTCACATAGACCCTACTTCTCTAATTACCCAAACTTTGACATTTTAACATTACCGGACCACTTACTTACGACAAATATTTACTTTTTACAACATTCCTATTGTACTTTGACTGTTACCGTACTCCACATTATTGGCGGCACCATATTGACGGTGCTATTATCTTCTATCAGACGCTACTACTAATTATACTTAACAACAGCATATTCCTAATACATACATTAATGAAATAGAAATTACGGAGGAAAATTTTAGTGTCGACAGTACCTCCAGTTAATATTGGGATATTCCATTTCCAGAGTAGGTGAAAGCCCCCGGTCAATACAATTTTCTACTCTCAAAACCTCATTTTCAATATTTTCTTATGAAAACGTAGAGTGCGGGAGCAGTGGGGAAAGTTCAGGGTCACCAAGCCTAAGAAGTCAGACTAATGGTTTCTGGGACAAGATCAGGACAAGACTATCATTTGTGACTCCATGCCTAATGTATTCAACAAAGCAACTAGTCTCTTCATCTAATAGGAAGATGCCATCGTGAGTCGCCAAACTATTATCCCAATTTCGCCCCTAAAATTGATCAAACATGACCTGACACGGAAGAAAATTGGAAGGGTTGTTTCAGTCCAGCGGGCTCACAATTAATCTCAAATCTAAGGGGTAGGCGGGTTAGACAATGGAGGATCAAACAACGTCAAAGGAGTCGAGAGCTCGATAGGAGAAAATTGGAGACTGGGCTCGAATTTTTCAGAATTTTTACATACAAGTCGAATCGGGTGAGCAAATGTACTCGTTGAAGGCCTCATGTTTCATCTCGGTGCAATTCCAAAAGGTGCATCAAAAAGGTAGGTCACAAAGATGCATCAACCCTCCACGTGGTCGAGCCTCAAAAGTTCAATCACCATTGAAAATTGTAAAGCCAGTGGAAAGCCTCCACGTGTCATCTTGGTATAACTTCAAAGGAAGAATCAAGATCAGGTTCCCAAATGAGTGCAGGATTACCACGTGGTCCTAGTAAATAAGGGGAAAAATCTAGACGCGTTGAAACGACTAAGTATGAAAGGGCCAAAAAAAGTTTCCATGTGTCTCAACGGTGAACCTTTAAAGGTTTGTTGGTACCCAAATTTGTTCTCCTTTTTCTTCTGAGTAGCATCAAAGATAATGCATGAAGCTTGAAGTTAGATAGATCATGATGTGTGTCATTTTGTAGCTAAGGAGGTGATCTAACTGACACTCAGATTTGTGGAGAGATGGATAGCACTTTGAAAGGATTTTGATCTAACCCTCACTATTTTAGGTTGTGCCTTTCAACCAAGGTAAGAGAACCTATATTGCAGCCTCTGTTTTATGTAGGAGGTGGAGATATCCTTATACTCGTGCATATTGTATGGAGATGGCCTTGGGAAAACATGATCAATCTTCCATTATTAAAACTCAACAGAGTTGTCACTAGTAAATGATGGAAATGCTTTCGGACAAGGATGAGGTTCTTTAGAGACATAGTGTATTCCTGATTTGCCTTGTGCATTTTTGTAGATGTGTTAGATACTTTTGTTGACACACAATGCAATGCAGGGGTAGTATGGGTAGAATTAGTTTTTTTGAATGAATTTTTTGGTGGGGTGTTCACAAGACAAACTGGGATATATCATATCTTTGACAACCTCTACAATACTTGAACAACTATCAGATAAAATGCTTCAAATAATCAAGATATTTTCTCAACCATAAGAGGCATAAATGGAATCCTAGGTTGCACTCTTCACACAATCTTTGAGAATTCACCATAAAATCTTGAAGTGAAGAACTCAATTAAACACAAAAATCCTTGATCAAACCATGCCTAAGGTACCCCCAAAGGCTTAAAAGCAATCTTTATAGTCAAGGAAGGTAAAGTGATTTTAAATTTTTTTATCTCTTTATCGGATGAAGAATCTTCTCAAACATGAGATTACAAATGACACTAAACTCACAACAAGAAAATGGAGATTACATGTGATTTCTAAAAATTTTCAATACAAGATTGCAATAAGAACAATGAAAACTATTTGCAAACATCCAAAAATGATAACGAGACATCATATTGCCAAAAAAAAAACATAAATTAACTCAAAATCTTGTCGATTCATCAATAGAGAGTTTCATGAACAATCTCATAGTTGTGTGATGGCTATACACTTGTAACCAAATCACACACATGAAGATCCAACACATAAGAAATTATTCTGGTTCTTTGGTGGTTTTTTCAAAAAAATGAGCTTTCTCTCAGAATTTGCTCATGATTTTCAACTTCTAACCCCCTTAAAATTTCTCCAAAAATGCATTATATATCTCTTACCACATTTGATCCTTCTTCCCCAAGCAAAGAATATGCCATGGGATCAAGTTTGTTACAAAACAATCCTCATGATTCAATGAAAATGACACCAAACAGAAAAACATTCGCAGGTTGCCAGGTGTGCCAAAAAGATTAAATCATTACAAATATTTGGATCATTATCCATCCTGGAGGCATGTTTTTCATCATTGAGGCATACAAACACCTTTTACTCATCATTTTCACCTTTTTTACCTTTTTAAATTACCTCTACAACTTTTGATTTTTTCATTTCACGTGTTTGCTCGGGCTGAGTAAAAATTTATTACAAAAACACCTCAAATCAAAGAATTAAGCCATGAAAGTGATGCCAATGATCCTGGAAGGCCAAGACGACACAAAATCACTATAAATTTGATGAATTTTGATGCAAAATTTGTGATTCCAAGCTTCTGGAGGAAAAATGGCAGCCAAAAATGAAAATGCATAGTTGCCCTTGATCTACTACATGTCAAACTATGATTGGGAACAAATTCAGGCTTATTTTTGACTTTTTGACATTTTTGAAAAAATGGAAAAATTTGAATTTTTCCCCCGCCCCTCTGCCTTTGAATTTTGGAGCTGACACATGGCACATGGTGGGTCCCATTGAAATCGCGCTTCAATTCTGCGCATTTTGACCTTTTTTGGAAATTGGGAAAATTTCACTTTTTTCCCATGGGTCCATACCTCCGATTTTTCCCCTACCACGTGTTGCTTTCTCTATCACTAGTGGGCCAGTGCATCAAATTTTTATTTTGAGTCCTTTTTGTAAAAGGGAAAAAATTCCCTCCTTCCTCCACCGGCCTACTGACCCACCATGCCCTCTGCCACGCGTCCATCTTACATTTTCTGAGGACCCACGAGCTTAATCTTCTTTTACTCCCTTTAGGCCAAGGAAAAATTCTCCACTAAATGTCTCCATGGGCCCGCACCTCTCGAAACTATCCCTACCACGTGGCGCTCTCCTATTCGCTGTGGGTCCAAGTCTCCCTTTCTTCCTTCAAACCTCCCTTACAAATTTTTGAAAATTCACAAACTTCAACGTTGACCCGCACCCCTCTTTGACCCTTAAAATGTTACACGTGTCTCACTTGGATTGGTCACGGGCTTCGGGCCAAAATTTACTTTAACCTTTTTGTGAAAAAGGGAAAAAATCCCCTTTTCCCTCTGCTGGCCCGCCAACCTGCTTAGTGATGTAGTGCTGCCACGTGTCCTCCTTTGATTGGAGCAAGGGAAAAACTGGTTTTGAAACTTTATAGAATTAGAGCCAAAAAACTCTAAGTCCCCCTTGTCCCACACTTCCATTTTTAAACTTTTAGGACATGTGTCCTCTCCCGATTGGCTGCGGGGTTTCAGGATAATTTTTGACTTTAAATTTTTTACAAAAAAAGGTCAAAAAACCTTAAGGGAATCCAACCACCTACCTTCGGCCTGCCAATCAGAATATGCCACGTAGGTAAATTTTGAAAAAATGGGTCCCTTAGCCCGAAAATGCTCCATTTTCTTGAAAAGCTAAAAAATGAAAAGTTAGAGTGCCTCCCACCTTTCCTCAGCCAATGCAAACCTGCCACGTTGCGTTGCCATGCCTTCGAGGATGAATTTGATAGGAAAATGACGCTCATTTGATGTTAAAATGTAAAATTTCTAGGGATGCCCTAGAGTTGAATTTTTTCACCAAGGATGACAAATTTTTGATTTTGAATCAACTGAACCATATTTTTTATAACAATCTTGATGTAGGATTTGGATTTTCAAATACAAACAAGTATGAATTGATCAATTTTGATTTTTCCATGATCTAGGAAAGGGAAAAATGACATAGCCCACAAAAAATGGAAAAACTAGGGCACAAAAAAGGGCAAACTTGGATTATTCTTTCAAATTAGGGCAAAACAACAAGTTTACGAGCATTTTTAAAGCATTTAATTAGAGGGGAAGAATTTCAGACCATCAATTCAAAGGGAAAAATGTTTTTGAGAAAATACAGATTCGGAAAATTTAGGGCAACATGGTATAAGCTAAAAAATGGCACCAACAAGGTCAAAGGAAAAGGTGGTCCCCTAGACAAACGTCATCTTTCCACATGTCCCAAGTCTAAAAAGGAAATAGAGCTAGTAGTTGAAAAGTCTCAAACCAGTGGACAACGCCACATGCGTCATTTGCAAAAATTTAAAAGGTACAGCCTAAAGAGAAACCCCAAACTTGTGTCATCCCTAGATGTGTCTAAGGTCTGAAAAGGGGAGACTGATCATTGAAATTCCAAGCGTGGAACAGGCCAAATGAATCCTTCATGCATCATCTCAGTGCATCTTCAAGATTAAAATCCAAAGGTAGTCCCTAAACGAGTGCTAGCCCTCCATGTGTCCAAGGTTTGAAAGGGGGACACCGACCATTGAAAATTCCAAGCTTGGGACAGGCCGTCGGAAGCCTCCACGTGTCATCTCGGAACAACTTCAAAGAAAAAATCTGGAGGCATGTCCCGGATGTGCGCCGAGCTTGCATATTTCCGAGGGTAAGACATGTGGCCCCACCAAACAAAAGGGACTTAACCAAAACACAAAATAAATAGAGAAAGGCCGTGGAAGGAGCCACGTGTCTCTTCGGTGCTCTTTAGAGAGGCAGATCCAAAAGTGGTCCCTAAACATGCACCAGCTCTCCACGTGTTTTGGGTCAGGAAGAACATCTCCACCAATTAGAGGGACTCAAGAAGAAGACAAAGGAGATAGAGCAGTCCACACGAGATGATGCCACATGTCTCTTTGGCACAATTTAAAGACCGGGGAAGGGACCGAATCTTCAAAATACCTAGGGCTACCACATGGACCTTGCAAAAATAGACCCAAAATCTGAAGTGCCTTCGAGAAGGCCATATATTTTGATTGGAAGCTCAGATTTGAGTGGGAGAGGACTTTTTGGAAAGCTCATGGTGCTTGCTACTCACCCACTACCATTAATGATTCAGTCCACCATTTTTGAGGCTGTCAAGTCTCCCACCTACCACCATGATGGAGAATGGAATCCTTTCTTACCCAGTGAGGAACAACACATGGAAGCATGGGTCTTGCAGTAAAGCCCAACATTGTTACAAGAAGATTTTAATTATTTTTGGGTTGGTTAGAGTAGGTGGATTCAATGCTGTTATTAGGGTGGTTGAAGCAAGATTAAAATTTTTCCCTCTCTTCTTCTCTTATTCTTCTATATATTGTAAAGGAGGGGCATATTTCAAAAGGTTGGTCATTGTTTCTCTCGTATGCCTCTCTCTCTTTCTTCCTTAGGGTAGAATGTGGAGTCTAAGCCTCCTCTCTTAGCTCTGTAATGGTATTTTCTCACCTCTTTCCCACTGATGATGTACTTGTGTGAACTCATGGAGCTTTAAAATCTATTTTGTGATGCATTTTGTCTATCATTCCATATTTTATTGTATCTTCTCACCTCTTACCGTTTCAGGGTGTAGTGTGCATACTTCGATGTCTATTACAAGTTTTAGGATCTATGTTTAATGGGTTGAAGTTGTGTTCCATGTGAATTTTATCTCATGTCTATGGTGGATCTTATCCACACTCTCCTTTCTCACCTCTCTCCATTTTAGGCAATCGGGATTGTGACCAAAGCACTCCCCTTTTCTTGGTGCTATCACCTTGTTAGTGTAGGATTTCCTCTTTATGAAATTTCTCTCTTCCCGTATCCTTGGTATTGTTAGGATTGATGTAGTTAAACGTCATTTCTACATTAGGATTGTGAAGAAGATGCCTACTTTCTCTGGAGGTCCATCTCAAGTCCGCAAGTCCCACAACTTGAGAGATGGTCATATGTTGTGTAGATCACACCGGATTTCCAACTCAGATCTAAGGCCATTCAGGGGTGTTGTGATTTTGCATCAATAGGAATTGAACATGAGACTTATCTTGTCTCTGACCATAAATATGTTCTTGATTCTATCCTCTTCCACCTGAGCTCTATGAACTGTTGTCTCGTCCTCGAGATGGACTTCTTCCTCTACCTCTTGGGCTGAAACTACCTCTTCTTTTGCCACGACCACCTTATATCTGGGATGTAAATGCTTGATCTACACCTGCATGTGATTTATTCATCCTCTATTCATGATTCATTAGTGATGCATGTAACTCATCAATAGAAAATTGACTCAGATCCTTAGTTTCTTCAATAAGCAACAACTAAAGGAACAAATTTCATAGGCAAAATCCTAAGCAATTTTTCAATAATCCTTCTATCTTGAAGAGTCTCACCATAGGATTGTATTTTTATAGACTAACCCAACTACATAAGTAAAAAATGATTATACTAAATATGAATCTTTCATTGCTAAATTCTCAAAATCTCTACAAAGTAACTGTAGCTTGGAAGTTTTTACTTTCTCCTTACCTTGATATGCAACTTGTAAAGTATCCCATGTAGTGTTTTCTTGACTGGGTACTTGCCACTCTAGGAAGAATGCTTTCCTGCATCACCTTATGAATATAGAAAACATATTTTCCATCCTTCTTTCGTATCTCCTTTGAAAGTATCTTTCTCTTCCGAGAAAGTGGAGTATATCTTCTTTACATCTGTGGGATCTGTGTACCCATCTTCAATGATCTCCAACACGTCTTGAGATTTGAATAGTTCCTTCATGGTCAATGACCAGTATTCATAATTCTTTCCATTAAATTACAACGTCTTCAAGATGGATGTATAATCCATAGCATGCTACCAATTTAATAAGCTACTGGAATAACATGCTCGATACCAATTTGTAGAAAATTTGCAGTCTTATATAGCAAACAACATAAAATAAATAAACAGAACAATTAAATAACTTGCATAAACAAAATAATATTCAAACCAACACTTGTTGTGTGTAATCTCCATTAATTAACTCATACTCAGAGCTTCAACTCAAATTACAATGAAGTCTGTGCGTGCAACACTTCTCTAATTCTCCTGTGCAGATTTCACACTTCTATGTGTGCATACAAAGCAATTACAATTGTTGTTATTTAAATAGAATAACTCACCCACTAATAGCTCTTCAACTGAGCATTCTAAATTTAAACTCATGCTTTAAAATAGTTGCATGTTGTGCATGAATTAAAGCATATTTATTTGAATTAAATATAATCCTAAAAATAGGATAAAGCTAAGTTAACTAAAGCAAACTAAAAAAACTAAATCTATTTTTAATATTCCTAAAAATCTACAGTTGGAATTACATGCATATTTCCAACACCCTCTAAATTACTTGAGATCTGATGGTTGGCTCCAAGATCAAAGAATTCGAAAACAAGAGTAACAAAAAATAACAAAATAAGATTAAAGGTGTTGATTTTGGGGTGAAATTTACAAATATCAAAGAGGTGGGATGTTTTAATTGTAAAATTATTAGAGTGGACACTATAAAGAAGTCGGGTTTAAATACATGCAATACAAAATGTCTAAAAAATAAGGAAATGATTGCAGAACAACTAAACGAAGAGGGTTGTCTAAGTAACGTAAAGTTGACATGATAACTCGCAAGTTAAAAAGATGAGTTGGTAGGAGCCAGAACACACCAAAAATATACGCTAAACGAGAAGAAAATCCCTCTACAAGGATTTTATTCCTTTTAATATCTTCCATATTGCTTTTGATTTTCATTCGTAGATTACTTTTGACTTGATTTTTTCCATTTTTAATTTTGACCCCTATAAGGGTAAATTAAAATCATGCCAAAAAGAGGAGTTGATAAAACTGTTTGAGTTATGGAAAAGGTGTAGTACATAAATGTATTTAATTTTCTATTTTTTATTTCTAACTTTCCATTCGTGTATTCATCTTTTCGAAAAGATCATACAACATCCAATAAAAAAACTATGACGTTGTAACTAAAATAAAATAAAATAAAGCAAAAATCGATTGGAACATAAAATATACATGTCACTCATATGAATAATCACGAGAGGGACTCAATTATAAATTATTGTTCACACGTAACTTATTTTCCTATAATTATTCTTGTATTTACTATAACCTAATACTTGAAACAGGGCTACAAACCGTTTCACGAAAAAAACTAGTGTAGTTGGGTTTGAACCCGAAACCTATAGGATTTTCTAAATTTTTATTTTGGCCCATTTAAGCTTGAACTTCACTCACGTGAATAATAGAGTCTCAATATAAAATGTTTTCTCACCAAATGGATGGATCGAGCTATCAATTATTGTTCATACATCGTGTGTTTCCCTATACTTACTTGAACATAAAATTTAAAAGGGGGCCTAAAAAGTACTCCAAGTAACAAGCATTGTAGTTGGGTTTTTAACATGGAACATATTGGATTTCCACATTTTTATTTAGGCCACTTTAAGTACATATTATAGTCACATGAATAATGTGAGTCATACCAAGCCAATAAAGTGGAACATATATTACACATATTATTTGGGTGTTACAATTTCTCTTGTGGAAATTATGTATAGTACATGTAGGTGTTTAGTTTTCAATTTTTTATTTCCAACTTTCAATTGATTTATTTTAATTATCTAACAAATAAAGTGACATCCACTTTAAAACCTTGAAGCCATAATTATTTTTAGCAAAGATTAATTGCAGATAGAATCTACCTTCCACTTATATGTCCAACTACTAAAGAGCTTGATTATTGATGATTGTTCAGGCATTACATGTTTTCCACAATTACTCGTGCTTAACCTAGAGGGGGTCAATAAATAATGATTGTTATAATTTGAGTGAATTCAAGATGATAACGTAGAACATAAATAGTAGATATTATTTGGGTAGGAGAAATATTAGTTGTGGAATAGATGGGATACATGCAAGGTTTTAGTTCCCATATTTTTATTTCCATTTCATATTCATGTCTTAGTCTTATCTAACAAATTAAAGATCATTATATTAATAACCTTGATGCCAAAAAAATAAAAATAAAATAAAAAGGCCATTTTATGTATTTTTCCTACTATCACCATTAGATAACCATTAGTGCATGCCGAGAATAGTTTTCCTTACATCTTATCAAAGTATAAATAAACCCATTGATGAAGGACATGTAAACCATTTATTCCCTAACTGTGAATAAAAAACAATGTCTAAAGTGTATTCATGTTTGTGGGACAATATTTTCAAATTGTGGAGGATGTATGGTTTCAAATGTGGAGAGTCCTTTATGGCTTAGGGTGGTGCCATCAATTCCATCGCCATCGAGCCTGAAATTTACTATTCATTCGATTCTCATATTGTAATGTTAAACTACATAGGAGGCTCAAGACCACCCAATATAGTGTTCTCACATTTCTCCATGCTTTGGGGTGAAGGTTCATGAGTTTTAATTAGATGTGGTTGTTTACACATATCATACTTTCCTATAATTACTCAAGCGTACGATTCATAATGACACTAAAAGTTCTATAAGGAGAAAGAATTGTAGTTGGGTTTAGAACTAGTAACCTATTGTATTTTCCCCATATTTTATGACTGGAAAAATGAATACCGTCTTTGTTACCATGATTTCTAGTGAGAAACCCTAATTGTAATTATGTATGGATATGCTACCCTTGGATGAAAAATTCACTCCATATGTCCCTATCTCTAAAATTTCCCATGAAAATGAAATTGAATTCCTTTAAATGTATGTTTGCTCCAAATACCAAATAATTTTTTTCTTAAATTGTTGACAACAACTACACCGACATTGAAAGTATTGATGGACCACTCCTTGTGTTCATCGATATCTCCAAAATATGATGTGTTAAGGAATATTATTGTCTCCCACTTGGTGGATAAAATAATTTTCATATCTTACTAGAACAACAAGAAACACCTTCATTACAAAACATTCCATCATCAAATAGCCCTTTGTAGTGAAAAATAAGGAGTCCTAGTGAGATTTATAATGTTGAAACAACTAACTCTTTTTAGTTTTTGCATTGTTTTCTCAAGCTTCAGATGCAATATAATTTGAAGATCATATGAACAATGAATTATTTTCTCAAGCCATGGATGATAAAATAGAAACCATGGAGAAAAATCAGATGTGGGAGATAATAGATATTCTATAAGGAAAGGACATGCTAGGAGTGAAGTGGTTCTATGAGATAAAATATAGTGCTAATGAAAAAGTATAGGAACATAAAGAAAAGACGGTTGTAATATGGTTTACACAACAATATGCAAATATTATAATGAAACATATGCACCAGTAGTACGTTTGAACATGGTAAAAATGCTTTTAGTGATTACGACTCAAAATAAATGGCATATATATAAGATATATGTAAAATAAAAATTCTTGAATAGATTTGTTAAAGAGGAATTTTATGTCAATGAGAAAAAAATTTATGAGATTAAATTTTATGAAGAAAAGGTGTAGATGTTGAGAAAAAGTTCTCTATGTACTCAACAATTGCCTAGTGCATGGTACAGAAGAATTGATTCTTATTTGATTCAAAATGGTTTCAATAGGATCAGCAGTGAGCCTACCTTATACATCAAGATAAATGAAGAAGGTAAGATTATAATGTGTTTTTATATGTAGATGATTTATTCATTACTAGAGACCTATCTATAGATTCATTCAAATCAACCATGAAGAAAGAATTTAAGATGATAGATATAAGTCTCATGCACTAATTTTTGGGCATTGAAGTTCAACAATCAAAGATGGAGTTTTTATTTCATTAGAAAAGTATGCTAATGATGTGTTGAAGATATTTATCATCTTGAATTTCAAGCTAGCACCAAAAATAATTATAATCGGTCTGAAGTTAAGAAAAGAAGATAACAGATCATTTGTGGATCCAACATTGTTCAAAAGATTAGTTGGAAATCTCATGTATTTGGCCAACATAAGGCCTGATATTATGTATGGTGTGATCCTCATATCAAGGTTAATGGAATATTCTAAAGATTGAAATTGGTAAGATGGAAAAAGGATTTTGACATATGTATTTGGAACTAAGAATCATGAAATTTTGTATTCAACATCGGATGAGTTCAAAATCATAGGCTCTATAGATAGTGATAATGCCAACAATATAGATGATAGGAAAATCACATCTGCTATGTTTTTGACTTTGGAATACGTGTAGTTTAATCGGCATCAAAGAAGAATCCTATAGTCACATTATTTTCAACAAAGTTATAGTATGTATCGTGACAAGAGTTGTTTGTCGGACTATTTGGATTAGAATAAGGTTTAAATATTTGAGACAGACTTGGGAAGATTCTACTCAAATATTTTGTGACAATAACTCAACAATAACATTGTCCAAAAATATTCTTTCCATAAGAGGAGAAAGAATATAGACATGAGGTCTCATTTCATAAGGAGTTGGTTAACAACATAGAAATATGTCTTGAGTTTTGTAGATCTGAAGATCAGTTTTATGATATCTCTACAAAGACTTTAAAAAAAAAAGTTTTTGAGTATCTAGGAAGTTTTTGGGTTCCTATGATCAAGAAGAGATACAATTTCAGACTTAGATACAAATTGATAAATCTTAGAAGGTTGAAATTAATGAGTAGTTTTGGAAATACATAATTTCTTATGTCAAAATCTACATGATTCTATTCTTGGAGAATAATGATGCATGCATATTTTTTTTTGTTTTTTGAAATTTAAAATAACATTTTGATTTATTCCTGTTTTTAGGAAAAGTGTTTAAAAATAAAATTCATTTGTTATGTTGCATGCTTTGTTTTGAGATTTACATGTTCTTATAACAAAATCCCTCTATAAAATATAGGCAATTGTAACCATTGTTTAAAATATAAGAGACAAGAGAGTTGAATCTTCAAGATAAGAATATAATTGATGTACATAGAATTTCCTCTTTTCTAGTTTAATTTCTAATTTTAGTTTACACTCTTCCTTTTCCTTTTTGTTGTTTTTATATCCTAATATTATACAAATCACTTGTCTCCTCTTAGTGTACCTTTGTATGCATATCATAAAAATATCAAATCCATTGAATTTTGATCAAGGATATGGGTATTCGAAAGGAAATTTTTATGTAATCAAGTCAAGCTTTTAAATGCCTTAAATTATGTAAGATTTAGAAAGGCTTCTCCCATTTAATATTGAAGACACAAAATCACACACTTTGGGTAATTATCTAATCATGATTACATACTACTATTCATATGATTCCTAAGTAAGAAAAGTACTAACTAACCCATGTCTTTGGCCACCTTTCTTTTCTTTATGTTTCCACTTTTGGTATTGCACCCTTGCCCCATCTTCCATTTTATACCTCAACATTTATCATCCTAGACACTAAGCACCCAACCAGACGCCAACGCTAGTACCATCGTCCCCTCTAGGTGCCCCTCACCCCTTTTACTTTTTCACATATTTTAGGTCCTTTCTAGCATTTGAGCATCTTATCTTTTTAGTAGTCAACATTTTTAGGGTTAATTAAAAAATTCAAGAAAATGAATCATATGAATATAAAGTTATGTTATAATAATAAAGGACCAAGAACTAAGCATCATGGCTATCACCACCTAAGGTTGCATCCATCAAGTATCTAAGATCTCCATTTCATCTATCTAGCACCATCCAAGGGATGAAAGGGCTGGTTATTCTGTATATACTTCATTGGAGGGAAGTTCATTCGTTTCCATGCACATATTTACTACATTTATTTACATCTAGCTACTTTTCTTGCAATCAAGTGTGACATGCAAAAGACATACCTAGGGCATGATTCCATACACATACACACATAGAACTACATTAGGTATGAGATTTATTGAAATTCTCCATCATAATATGACCATTGGGATACCTAAGGATAGTCGACTCCTCATTTTGCATTATTCTTTTTTAGGATTTAATGTCTATTTGAGGATTTTGTAGGTCAATACTACATTGCATGATTCTAATGACTTCGTGATCATTGTACGACCTCATAAAGAACAAAAAAACAATTTGTGACCACTAAGAGGAGGTTTTATGAGCATTTCCATAGAAAAAAGTGCCCAGAAATAGGCTTAGGGTGCCTATAGTCACCCCTGTCCCTCTATAGGCACCCCAAGATAGGAATATCATCATCGGTACACTTTTATGAGGCTCTGTATGATGCTTTTGCATCCCTATTCATCTTGATAGCACTTTAGCATAGTCCAATATTAATTTTGAAACAACTAAGTCATATTATCTCTTCTTTTCACTTAGCGATTCATATTTCTTAGCTTAGTTTTCTGGATTAACTTATGTACTTAATTATATATTCAATTACTTTAGTGCTAAAATATCAATCAGATTAGGCACGTATATTTCCATATTTAGATTAATAATTTCAGTGAACCAAACCATTAAAACCCTCCTATCTAAGTATGGCTTCCCTTCTTGAGTTATGGATCAATCCCCTATCCTAGTTTTGATCCCACCAGGGGTTTCTAGTATAATTAGTACTCCCTCTAATTTCATGCAATTTTTACTTAGCATCCTTCTCGATTTGTTATGCCTATGGCTGATCCTTCTATTAATGTCATAACTACTCGCCGTACTCACCCTCCTACCACTCAACCCATTTCTATTCCGCCTCCTATTACTTCTACAAACTCCTCCTACTTCTAAGGGCTCTGATATAATTGAACAACATAAAAACACACCAACCAAAATATCTCCCTATGACTTATTACGTAATGCAACTAGTATTTGACATACTCTGAAATCCACCCTTCATTCTATTCACATTGAAAGTTATAACTCTTCAGTGATATTCGCACATTTTATCTAGTTTCTCTAAAAATTGTCACGTGTTATATCATTTACTAATGAGGACATATCACCATTTTCTCTTGATAATCCATGTGCACCTTTTCTTATCACTGATGTTATTGGAACTACTTGTATTAAGTGCGCGTACTCATTGACATTGGCTTGGTAGTTAACTAATGTGCTCATTCTCTTCTCAAATAACTTAGTAATAAGGAAAATCTAATTTCTAATAATTCTACTCTTATTCATGGCTATGACTCAACCACTTGCTCGTGTTTAGGAACCATCACATTACATATCAAATCGTCCCTAAAAATGTCCCTACAAAATTATTTGTTATTGATACTTCATTCCAATTCAATATTTTATTACGAATACCATGGACTCATGCAATGCAAGTAGTTCCATCCATTGTTCATCAATGCATCAAATTTCTACATGATGGATATGAACATACCATTACTGTGGATCTGAACCATTAAAATTATTTCTTATAGACCTGTTACTACCATGCCTATTCCTCCATCACATCCTATTCCATATAATAGTATTGATAGATATGACATTAGTTAATCCAATGCCTCACAGTCTTCTTCTACCACTCTAAGAAATCGACTATTGCTACTCATACTACGCCATCATTTAACCCACCATGTCTGCTCCTATAAAAACTACTACTCTAATCATTCGGTCATCTCCCTCCCTACATCTAGTGTGCCACCTACCAACACACTTGACAAAAATATACAACATGACAATACCAACACAAACGATTATGAGGATTCTGATGATGAATTCGATACTATTGAACTTATTGATGAAAAATTGTGTAATCTTAACTTCACTCCTATCGATATAGATGAATCATATTTTAATGAAACTTTTTTGATTGATGGTCCCAGTGAATAAAAACTAAAGGACCCTCCTACTAATGATATGGTTATTTATCATGGGTATTTTCACCCCTTGGACATTTTTTTCCCTCTCTTGAACAGTTTGCATCCTTACCATCTCCTTTTACATGCATGATCTTAATCAATAACTCTTTTTGGCATCATATTCTTGTGGGTCATACTTGCACTAATACTATTTACACATATAATGGATTTCCTAGGGTGGGCTAGACACTCAATGATATTCTACCACCACCTCACTCACCTCATTTTTATCATCTTCTTCCCAATTATAGAGGTAGGACAAGGATTTTGACCTAAACAGGGGCATGTAGATGGTATGTGGTTCTCATAGACTAGTTTCTATGTGATAGTGGAGAGAGTGGTTCTCTCATAGAACCATGGTCCTTGTTATCTCTCAAAAGTGCACCATATAGAGATGGTTTCAAGTTTTCTAAGCTTTCACAATGTATCTCTCTTTTCGTAGATACAATGGAAACACGTCAGTGCAATGGGTATACCTATTTTGAGGTGAGTCTCTGGTATTAAGGCCAGTTCCTTATTGGTGTATTCTAAACTGATTTCTGGGAGTTTGAGAGTAAAACAAAACTGAAAAATAATTAAAATTAAGGTGATACACCAAAATTATATGAGGGCTTTGACTAAGTATATGCAAAACTGATTTGGGAAGGATTCTTGATGCATGAACCAATAGTTTTTCTATAGAATATCTAAGGGAAAAACACTTGATTGTATTGAGGTAGAATCACAATAGTACTAAAAAGTTAACATGCACATTTAAAATTAAGCAGAAAGACTGAATTTGCAGCAGGGTAAGGTGGTTGATTAGGGAATTTGCATTCACAAGATTAATATAACATACACAAGACTACAAAATAACTTGGAAAGGCAGAAAATACTTCACACTCAGAGGAAAAATTGGCAAAATTTGCTTCAATACTCATATATCCAAAAGTCCTCTCTAAGAATCCCCTATGCTTTGTAAAGGCACACAATATATAGCAAAATAAATTTTCCCACCCTTCCTAAAAATAGCCTAAGGCTGTACTTGCCCATGCATCCTAATTTTATCCTTTATTTAATAATAAATAAAAGGATAAAATAATACAAACTAGTACAAGAGGCATTAATAGCCTTTTATTACATCTTAGTCAACTGAAATTGACTATTATATTTTTAGTAAGGATGGGTGAATAATGTTGCCAAAAATAGAATGCTTGCCAAGAAAGTTTCTCTCCATAGCATGCAAATCTGTCTTCTTCTCTATTCTGTCATGTTGTGAAGGCATGCAAAAAAAATTCTCTGCCTGTGAGTAAATAAATCAAAATATTTGCAATATTTGCAAAGAAAACACTCAATGTGGGGCCACCTGCCATGTGTATATATTCTGATGTTGACATCTCTTTTGGCTCCAAAAGGTCACAATAGTGACATACTGCCAATTACCTCCTTGAAGTGGGGACCACCTCCAATCTGCTTGGTTTGGCCACCTTGGTGGACTTAGCAATATAAAAGGGTCGACCATTTTGATTAATAGGCATATCTCTCCACCACCTTTTGGTTAATACTTGCATGTATGTTATTTGGCCTTTGCGTTTGAAAGTGTATAGTTTGATATCTCACCTTTTCAGTGATTATTGATGACATGATTAGGTCGGCATTTGAATTTGAAAGCATACACTATGGTTAGAATTTTTGAAATTCATTTGCAATAATTATTTATTTGATGACATGGGCTGGCCCCTTCTCCATGATGACTCACCCCTCCATGCATTTTGTTGGGCATATGCAACTCAATGTTGAGTTTGCTTTGAAATTGTTGATCATTCTGGGCCATTGATTTCATCTCTTTTTTATCACGAGTCATTGATCTTGCACCTGTGGTTAGGGTTTCAAACTGAGCATTTAATTTGGTTGGTGGGAACTAACCATGGTTAATCATTTTGAGACTTGAGCTCTATCCTCGGCCTTTGATCTTCATCCTTGAGCTTTCTGATCATTGATGCTTTAACCGTGGTAGAGTCCTGTTGACTCATCTCTTGAGTTTGCTTGCTAAAGGGTGGCTTCGACCATAATGATCACTTCATTTGGTTTTTGTGATGCGGGAGAAGCCTTGGAAAAATTTTTCGATGCCATTGTTGAGGCTCACTGAGTTTAGCTTTAAGCATTTCTCTAGTCTGTGGGGCCCTGTGACTTTGTATCTGGTATATTTCCAGCCGTTCTTTCTCCTTTTGAGATTTCTGTGCGAGATTATGAAGGCGGCCGCCATTATTGTTTCTTCGAGCTCAATTTTCATCATTCTTTGGTCTCTGTGATCTATTGGAGTTCTGCGAGGGTTCTGAAGCTTAGTTTTTCTTTGGTCTTGCATCAATGCTTGATGAGATTGGTAAGTTTTTCGATCCTTGAGTTTTCATTGGTATTTGGTTCTTACCACTTCAACTTTCAAAAAATGATACCCATTTTCTTTTGAATTCCTTTGTGTGATCTTCTTGGATGACTTTGGTCGTTTTCGAGTTGAAATCATTCTAGGCCTGGTCATTTTAGTTCTGAGCTCGATGATATCTCAAGGGTTTTCTCCACTTCAATTTAACCAGTAAGTTTTTACTTCTTTCTCTGACTTGGTACCATTAATGGGTCTACGATTTAAAAAAAAAGGATTTGTACTTTTCTTTCTTATACTACAATTTGAAGGTGATTGACCTTAAAAGAATGTTAACCTCTGAAATGCTTGAATACTTTTCAATTCGGATGTGTGTGCCATTTGACTTAAAGATTTTCTGTTTGAGCCTGTGTTCTGAATAATAAATGGGTATTCTTATTTTCTCAAACATGTCAGATCCGAATGTTTACTGTTATGGGTACTCGAACTCCTTCGTTCCTTTTAATTTTGCAATCTGTGATTTCATTCAACCATTAATATTCACCTAGTCTGTGATCTATTCATTTCACCAAAACACTCAATTTTTGTAAGTTGATTCCTTTTCACTCTTCTCTATATAAGCTTTCCGCTTCATCATTTGAGCTAAGGTTTTACAATAATAACACCCAGTATTTACAGTGGGGTCCTCAGTTAAACATTACTATTACATCCTTTGATCATGGGCCTTGAGTTATTATTTCCTTTCTTACTCTGAGCTCGAATTGGTACACTCTTCCTCAGCTATTCTTTAAATCTAGGTTATTATGACTTTTCGTAGCCCTGAATTTGATGGTTCTCTGAGCCCTTGTCATAACTCAATGTTAATTGGTGAGTTCTGTCTCTTATTCTGATTTCTGAAGCTTTGTATTTTTGAGCTCAAATTTCGTTTGGGTGCTCATTCTAGCTGTAGATGGCTTTATATTCACTTCAATTTCCTTGTGACTCCTCCAAACTCAGAAAACTAGTTCTGTCGTCATCTTGGGACTTGTTTGAAACTACATCTGTATTGTTTGACTCTAATACCTAGATCTGGGATCTCATATTACACTGATTACTCAACCATTCCTCTATACTTTTCTGAGTATATAGTGTCTTGATTCGAATCCTTTCTGGGTTGGAACCTTGCTAAAGGTTTGTATCCTTTCCTTTTGAGACTTGATATCTGATTGTTTGACTTTTCTGCAACTCTTTAACTTGGATATGAGAGCCATTTGTGTGGGTATTTGTTTTTATTCTGAAGATGATGATTTGATGCACAATTTATCCTTTCTACTTTGAGTTTGATCTTTTCCTGGAGTAGGTGATGATGTTCTACATGTTTCCCTTATTGTTTTTGACAGTATAAAATACTATTTACTTTAGATGTAAAACAAAACTCTGAATTTGATAATCTGTAAAAATGAAAGTTTGAACTTGCATTCTTTTGTATTTCTTTATTTCAAATTCTGAAATGGTCCTTTGTAATCTTATAAGTGGCTTTCTAGAAATTGTAAACAATTATTCACCTGCTGTAACACCATTTTTAGGAATAAGCCTTGATTCAGATGCTTTATTTCCTTTCTGTAATTTTTTCTTACTTAGATGCTTGCTGGAAATTTTGAAATGTTGATTTTTATTGCAAATCCTGGAAAATTTTTTCCAGAATATTTTCTTTAATGTATTTCCAGAAATAGTAGTTGTATTTTCCGATCCAAAATATAGAAAGTAACACTTTTCTTGCTGAATTGATATAGCAATTGAGGACTGAAAATATGTTAGCTATTTATTTTGATCATATGATGCTTTTCTGCTTCTGTATCACTTATTTGATTTGCATAGTTCCTTTAAAGCATGTAGTAATTGAAAACAACATGATGAAAAGTTGTAAATGTCCATTTTACATGGCGAAGCCTTGTCAAAATTTTCCTAGAATCTTCTCTCTCATCCTGTTTCAGCTGTAATCCCTTCTTCCCATTTAGCTTCAACTTCTTGAAATCTGATTCTCCCTCTTCTACTGCAACTAGAACAAGTGTTTCTATCTTCCACTCTCTCTTTTGTACTATAACCTCTTCCATTTCAGAATAGTTGTTGGAACTTTTAGTTACATTCTTCCTTTTATTACATGCACTTATGACTTGTCTATTTTCCTTTTTGGCTACAACCTGTACCTGCACACTTAGGAAAATAGTTAGAAAATGATTAGGATTTTTGGCCTCTCTTATGTCCATGTTTTCTTCTTTCTTTTCACTTTCTTCCTTCTGAGTGAATAAAGCATGTATGCAGTTTTTCCTTCAAGTAGAATACATCTCCTGCTTAGGGAAGATTCATATGCACGAAGTAGGATAGTGTAGGAATATGGTTTGATCCCTGAGCTCGTAACTGACGGTTAAATTTTCTTCTTTTTAGGTACAATGGCTTCTACAATGAAGATGAAAGAGAAACAAAAGATGGAGATGAAGATGCTTCAAACGAAGAACAAAAACCCCAAGGCAATGATGGGTTCACTCATACTCCTTTGCTTTCTCTTTCATGCATGTGTATCTTTCTTTTCAGATGTGCTTTACTTTTCAATTACATCCCACGGCTTGTGTGGGAAACATTTAACTCTCCTTATGAATAAAACATTGAATTTTGTAAATGAGTTGTATATCTCTTTCTGCATTTCTCATTTCGTATGGATTGTATAATGAACTAAACAACTCAGTAACATAATTGAATGTCTTAATCATAAAGGAAAGAACATTGAATAGAACTTGTAACATTCAGTAATGAACTCTAATTTTGTGTAATCTGCACTTATGTTTGCTTGTTCCAAAACTTTACACTTCACCTATTCTACAATTGGATGTCCTCATCAAGACAACACAACTATCCTTTGGGGCTTGTGTTCTTTTGCTGAGGATGGTCATGAAATTGCAGACTATGTGATCTGTTACGTTTTGTAACAGCACACATAGTTGTATATTTCATGTAATCTTTTAAATAAATCAGCAGTAATGACATAATCTGATATAATCTCCCCTAGCTTAGGTATACTTCACCAATGCTATCCATCGTAACAAAGTTTCGAGTTGCCCATTTTTACACAAGTGTAAAAATTTTAAACAGTCCTCCTTACAGAGTGTGAACAAGATATTCTTCTAGTGACAATACAAATAGGAAATTCTTTTGGATAAACTCTTCAACCTTATCAAGTGCTTCCTTTGACTATTGTTTGTTTTATCTTTCAATTTTTCCCTATTTCACTTTCTCCCCTATTTTTCTTGTAGTACTCAACAATGACCATTTTCATATAATCCGAACTACTCATCTCATTTTCCAACTCTATTCTAAAATGGTGACGAACTTTGTTGGCCTTTCTACCCCATAATTCATGTCCTTCCTTTTGGGCCATCTTGATGATGCTAATAGGTTCCTATAAGTATATAGATAAAAGAATTCTGAAATGCATAAATAGATTTAATTGTTCATTTTTTAAATTTTTTTCTAATATGTTATCTAGGTATCTCTAGTATGTGTAATATTGATTATGCATTATTATTGTACATGATATATATTTAATGTTATTCATATGGATTAGATCTAAGACCCCAAGAACTCAAATTGCACTCTATACTAAATTCCGATATAGTTTATTTAATACAAATTATATGATTCATCATAGGGTTCACGTGAAAAATAAAATGGTTTCTCAAAATGAGGCCCAACCTCACCTTGATATTATACCAACTTGAGAATCCTATAAATGATGATTCTTTGAATGGTTCTTGAAAGGTTATACATTTTTTCATATTATTGATTGAATGTTGACTTGCATTAAATGGAAGTTGAGATTTTGTTCAAGACATTATAACTCGATAACAATGAAGGCATAATATGTATGCCTTTTTTATTAATTGAAGGTAAAATGTTTGGGCGGGACCTTACCCAAAAGTACAACCAAAGGCTCAGGAGCCAAGATAAAAAGAGTATAACAATGTGGTTTTTTGATCCATAGAGGCCACCCCAACCAAAAGATAAAAATCAGGAAAAATCTAAGGCATGGGCCATGTACCTAAACATATCCGTACGAAAAACCAACAATAACAAAACTAGAGCTAAACAACAACAATAAAAAATCTACACCAAGAATAGGAGACTACAACACTAACCAATAGATTTGTTAAATTTTTTTAAAGAAACTCTAAGGGCCTGATGGAGTTTTAGAGCAATAACAATAGTGGGGTCCCAGTTTGAAGCTTTAAAATTTTTGGTAATCTTTTTGTTCTTCCATGTAGAGGCTAAAATGATACTCGTGTCACAAATCTAGTGTATGTGGACTTGCATGAGATCTAGAATAATGTTGTGCATGACTCGATAGTTGTTGTGTTTTTCGTCAAGGTCTTTAAGCTTAGACTCAAGAGTAGCAATTTTCTCTTTGAGTCGAGGATAGGATCAAGATATAATAAGTATGTCATTAACATCCAATGTTTTTATAAATATTTAAAGGTATTCACGACAAATTAGGATTTTGGTGATGACGATGGCGGTGTTTTGCTAGCGGCTCATCTTGTCCCCTTCCCTATTTGAGTGGTGGTCTTATTGCAAAGGTGGGAGAAATTTTTTGTGTTTGTGCCATTGGTGGGTAGGGGACATGTCTGCTTCCCTTTTCTAGTGGCAGGCGTTGTGGAGATTGGGCAAGCACCGATTCATTACCCGGAGGATCCATTTCTATGTTTGGTGGTGGTTTGAATGTTGGCAAGCTAGGGAAAATTGGGAGGTCGGGCTCCTTGTTTCTAACAACTCGCTATGTTCCTTCGACCACGACTAGTGTTGGTGGCACAAATTCTACTAGAGGGTCCGAGGGTGATGTTTTGGGTGTGCCCTAGCCTCTAGGTGGAGGTCGTGGTGGTAGATATTTTGGTGCACCATACGGGGAGGTTCAGATTGTAGATAAATCACTCATGTTAGTGGCTAAATCTAGGTGTAAGCCTCTTGCTAAACCTATGGTAATGTAGACAAATTCTAAACAAACTCAATATAATGTAAATATTATGAACTCCTATAGAAAATAAATCTCCTTCTTTGTTATTGAATCATGAATTAAATTTTTTCCTAAATAGGAAAATAAGTCACAACTCAATTTTCCAAGAAAACTCTAACTAACTTTGAATAAATCAGTCCTAAGGTAAATGACACTATTGAATATTTCAAAAAAGAGGGTTTGATTTGTAGGTTCAATAATGGCTACCCTAGGCTCCTAGCTTTGCACAACCGGATCTCTAAACATTGGCACTCCCTCATGAAAGGTAAATTTAATATTTATCCTTTTGCCCATGGCATATTTGTTGCATTTTTTGATAGTTCCTCTAATAAGGAGATTATTTTTGGGAAAATTTGGGAATTCCAATCGCATCTCCTTCTCATGAAGCCATGGTTCCCTCAGTTTAATCCCTCAACTGAAACATTTAATACCATACCAGTTTGGATAAGGTTACCCTATTTGCCCCTGCATTTCTGGAGTGAGGATTGCTTCAGAGCTATGGGTGACGTGTTGGGTAAATTCTTAGCTATTGACCCCAAAACTGACTCCTTTGATCATACCACTTATGCTCACATTTTGGTGGATATGGACATGATTGCTGACTTTCCAGCCACTATAGAACTCAATGTCAAGGATTCAATATGGACACAAAATCTAGATTATGAAGGGTTCCCTTTTAGATGTAGAACTTTCTTTTCTCTGGGACACCTTGCTTTTGATTTTCAAATGGTTAAAAAATTAAAGGAAGGGTTTCTTGGTAGAAGGAACTTAATCTAAATAATCTTATTATTCTTGGACTTGAGGAAAATGACATAGAGAATATTTTAGATAGTCTTAAGGATAAGCAGGTGGAGAAGGTGTGTGAGGTTGTTCCTTCCCCCACTAGTGTGGCTAAGTTTTCAAATCATAAAGTGGGCAAGGGTGGGACCTCCACGCCCCATTCTCTAAGTCCCAAGATGAATCAAAATTGTAAAAACAAGGAGGTTCTTGAAGTAAGGCTACCTGTCCACCATGTTAAGAATGTGGGTTATAATGTGGGTGATGATTGGAAGGTGGTGAATACCAAAAAGAAAGGAAAACATTGAAGTTCTCTGATAAATATGAGCCTTGGATCTCAAATAGGTTTGTTCCAAGGTAGTTACGCTTGCACCTTGGGAGTGGCCAAGCCTCTTTGACCTTCCTATTTTTGTAACGCCCGCATTTTTCCCACCAAAATCCTCGAGAAAACCCAATCGCAAACAAGAAAAATTCTGGAATTTTTTTGAAAGGATACAAGGCCTTAATTAGGGTTTTAATTAGATCACGTTTATAAAATAAATAAATAATACTCACAAGACATCAAAACATGATTGTCAACTAATTAAGATTGCCCCAATTTTTCTAAAATTAATATTACGTTTAATCCTTTCACTAACAAGGCTCCAATACTTTAGTTAAATAATCTTCATTATCTTTTCAAAACAAAACTCCATTAATCCCTTTTAAATTAATTTTATTTGAGGTACAAAATCAATTTTAAATTAAATCATACTAGGATAATAATCTTGCATTGTTAAAAGCATGCAATATAATATAAATTCTTTATTATAAAGGGGCAAGTGCACAACTTAGTCTAATCACTTGGCCCCATTTAACATTACACACACACATATTTTATTAAAAACATTCCCACCTAAATACCCCATCACTTGAGTGATGTAGGGTGCATCCTCCACCATTAGATCTAATCTTTCTCCACCCTTAGATCTAGGTTGCACTAAAGAAACCCTAGAAATCCTTATGGGTTTTCTTATACTCATTTCTTAACCTATCCTCTCATTTCTCTTGTTTGTTTTGCAGGTTAAGGAAGAAGGGAGGCCATGGAAGGAAGCTCAAGCTCTTGGGTGAATGCACACAAGAAGATGAGCTAGTTTTAGCATCCCTCTCCTAGGGTTTTCTCTATTTCTAAATATCATTTTACCCATTGTTTGTACTTCTTTTAGAGAGAGGTTACTCTTATTTGGGTTATGGATTTTATCCATTGTTGTTCTGGTTTAAAAGAGGAGGAAACAAAATAAGAATATTGGTGTATGTATGTGTATATACACAGAAATATAAATGTTTTATCAAACCCGAAAACTTCCTTTCTTTCTTTTTTTTGGTTTGACAATCTTATCTGAGTTGTGGGTATTTACCCATTTCATTCTAATTTATACCAGAAATTTATTTATATTGCAGACCCAAAAATAATCACTCTATGAATATACCATTTAAGTGTGTAATTATATATGTAAATTCGTATATATATTTTACAAATATATCTTTATTTGATATATTTCCTTATCTTTTAATTCCCATTTTAAATGGTATTCGGTTAGAAATACATTTTATAAACATTAATTATATATACATATAAACTCCAACATGGAAAGGATCAAAGTGAACAAGGCCACAGTGATTGAATGCATTAGAAGTTATACATAGGCCGCAAAAGTTACATGGCCATTTATATTGTTTGATGGGGTTACATTGTTGTGGAGGAAGTTTATAATACTTTTCCCTTTATGGCCATGAATTCCTTAGCCAATAAACTCAATGCATTTCCTCTTTTATTCTGCTGAAGGCATTCCCCTATGGGAAATACCTCTGTGGGCATTTCTGCGGATGAGTTAAATTTGATGGTTTGATGGCTATCTAGACGTTTTCACATTTTTAACGCTTTTTGGGCATTTTCTCATTTTTTGTGGCTTCAATCTTGTCTAATTTTCTAGCCTTAGAAGTTAGGATCCAATCATTTTACTTTTGTGATCATGAAAGTATCCTCAAAAAGGGTTTTTCCTCGGCTTTTGGAGAGCTGCGAATGAGTTTGACATGGGAATGTTTGCTTTGTCGAAGTTTTAAGATCTTTGTCGTAGTTTTTAAGTTCCCATTTCTCGACCGTATGGAGTCCACCTAGATTTTTTTTTTATTTTAATGCCTGCTCTCCTTTGCTTTGTTTCTATAGATTGACCATAGTAACGTTGTGCTTTGGGGCATGTCTTCAATAGGTGACCAGAGGCCTGGCATTTGTAGGTAATGTTTTAGCCTTCCACTTCTTCATTTTTTACAAGTAGAATAGAAATTATCTGATTTACAATCTTATTATCTAGAACTAGATTCCCAAACCATACATTCAACAAGGAGAAATGAAATTGTGTATCAATTTTCCTGCATCCATATAGTTTATAGAAAGGTTCTCACTCACCTCAATGAACACTAGCAGAGCTCCAAACTTTGGTGCATTCTCAAACAAACAACAAGTTTTAGTTGCAGCAAACCCGTCAATTTTACCCTCATTACCAAAGTATAAACAAAAATGGGAGCCTTCTTCTTTGCCCACCCCAATGCTTGTCATTTATAAGGTATCTCTGTTGAAAAACTTTATATCCTTGGGGTCTGTATGTGAAGTGATCTAGAATCTGAGAAAAGTACTGGGTCTCATATTCCACCAGGGAATGTTCTCTTTTTTTTGCAGCATAGAATTTGATCTTGTTCTACTCCTGCTGAAAATACTTCTTCCATGAATACCCAACAGAGGAGGAGGAGGAGCTCTAGCACATAGGCTACCTATTCCTCTAGCTTCCAAGCACGAAACAATACAAGGAGGCCTGCATGAATACTAGCTATTTAAGATTTTAAGATTTTATCCAATCATATATTAACATTTTCTAATATCTTAATAACTCTTAAGGATTTCTTCGTGGGTTCTTTCCACAAGATTTATGGACTTAAAAAATTTGTAAAAATCAATATGACAACAAAATGGAATATATCTTGAGAATTTTTGCAGAATATTTATTTATCATGTTAAAATCTTATAATATGAATAGACAAAGTATATGTATCAACATTTTATCCTTCTGACTAATATTTTTATTATATATTAAAAAGGCTTATCGATAAATTGTGTACATAATTTTTTATCTTATTAACCTACCACAACATTATAATATGAAATTACATAAAACAAATATTTTAAAAATTAATAATCTCATACCAATAATTTACAAGAATTGTGAAAATACAACAAATTTGTAGGATACAATAACGAAACGTTTATTCAATAACAACATAATACAATACGGTATTGAATTACTTCACACATTAACATTTAATTTATGAAATTATAAGAAATATATCATGCTAAATAAATCAATTGATAAAAAATGGCAAAAATATTGAGAACATGACTTATTGTAGTGCCCAACTCATTAAAATAAAAAAATAAACAAATAAATAAGTTAGAATTTAAAATAATAATACAAATAAAGTGTGTTATATTTAAAATATATATGTTGAATGTAACTTTAAAGCACTATTGTATTTAACTTGGGAGTGTGAAATCTTAAATTCCAAGCTATGTATTTGAACGATTAATATTATTTATTGAAATTAAAAACAATTTAAAAGAATAAAATATAATGGTAATAATATTGTTACATGTTCGGATAACACGTTAGGCTTTCTTTTCATGATCACATTCGAAGAACATTATAATAATAATCAAATTTTTGCAAGTGTCACGCGTAATACCTGGTTTAGGGTTGAAAGAGGGAGTCACTATAATCCATAGAGTAACTGTTTTTTTATAATAATAACGACGATAGTTAAAATATCAAACAAGTTTTTAAAATTTTAAGATTAATAACAAAAATTTAATGATAATTACGGGGAACGAAGGCGTTCCCCCTATGGTAAAGGACCTCCAGACGTTTCTAACCGCGGCCAAAGCATGGCTGCAAAACCTGACTACGGGCAAAATGGACCCAAGGGAGATTTTGTTTGCTCAAAACCTATCCAACATCATACGCCTGACGGCTCTATACATGTACGGTGGTATCGACATTGATAGCGATGTCATAATCATGAAGAGCATGTCTCGAACTCCGCAATGTCAAAGGAGCGCAGAGCACGATGATTCCCAGAACCTGGAACCGCCTCAACAATGTTGTTTTGATCTTCAACAAACACAAATTCCTAGATAATGAACTTTGACATTCTCATCTTGCCTTACAAAACGTTCAGAAGCTTCACAATTTTTTTTTCAAGTATCATGTACAATAATACAAACTTGTTTGCTTGAAGTGAATATGGCATTGGAAGTCTTGCTTTGTTTGGTCACTAGTCACTCTCCACTTTGCAGCCACACGTACAAAATGTGTTCTTTACACTTTTCACAACGAAGGTACTCCATTCTGCAACATGGGTCCCCTCCCACATTTATCAAATCCCAAAAAAACAAATAAGTAACTTACACCATTCGGCAATCACATTGCATTGTATACATGCGATTGCTAGTTTATAATACTCCTTTAAACAAAACTCTAGCCCCTTTTGTCCGACCACACAAAAACACTTTCACTTTTTATTAAAAATGCCATTCCCTTACTTATTCCACTAAGCTGTATAAAAACAAAAGGGTTTATATTTTAATGTTACTATTAATTCACATATTGACCACCACTTGGCCGACCACTCCATTTTTTATGTTTTTTGTTTATTTAAACTTATTTAAACTCTAACTTTCAAACTAGCCGATTTACAAGGCTAAAGAAAATATTTAATTCCTAATATTAATACTACTTTCCATTTCACTTTAGCCGATTTGAAAGGATTATAAAAAAATAATATTATAATTCTTTTTAATCATTTTCGTGTATTAATACAAAGATGAATATAAAGTATATATATTTTTAAAAATTTCACATGTATTAATAAGTATATAATTATAATATACACTTATATTCATATTATGATATTTGTTAATATTAGGTAAGTAATAATATTTATATGACTATATTAATTTCTAATCATATTTTTTTATGTAATATAAATTTTGAAATTAATCAAATATATAACAATTAGATTTTTATTAGTTAAGTTTCTCATTAAATACGAAAATAGGAAATCGCAAATAGTTTGAAAGAATAAATGTTGCAATTTTGGAATTTATATGGATATAAATTTGCATGCACCAGATAATTATAGTGTAAAAATTGGTGCATTTGTCAAGTTTAAACAAGTTATCACTTTCAAATTTATTTACATAACTATTTAAGGGGTAATCTTAGTTGTGATATACTCGTTTACTTTACGATAATTTTTATTGCAAAAAAAGGAAAAGTATATTGTAAAAATAACTCTAATTATTCCTTCTTGTACATCATTGGAATAGAAAATATGAAACATACTTAGTTAAAGTTTTACCTCATTCAAGGAGGGTTGCCAATAATGTAAAAGAAATCAACACTCTCTTTCACCCAATAGCATTAATCCCTTTCAAAACAAATTTACCATACAACTTTCAAGGAAAAATATAGATTTGAGAATCTTATCATTTTCATACCACCCAATACAAGTTTCACATTTCATTTGAAGCAATGCAAGTCCCAATAACTCATTTGCAAGATCTAACCATAACATACAAGATTACATCCAAGGTTTCATTTGTAAAATTTACAAGTCACAACTCCACATGTCCTTTCCAACAAGAGCACTTTTTCTATTGAGCTCCACCATCTCCTCAAGAGCCAAGCACATAAAAAATGGCAGAGTAGGCAACACTCTCCACCCAACCAAAATATCCATTGAGGGAGAGAAGCCTTCTTCCTCATTAGCCCCGAGCCCCAACAAGGAAGCAATGAGAGCTATTTAGACAACCATGACAACTAAAAAATGGCTTCCACACACACACATTCAATCAAGAAAAACAATGAAAAACACAATACAAATTTTACAACAAATCAACAATTATAAAACACAAAGGCTTCATACTAAAGCCATGGAGGAGAAAGGAACATGGGGGTTCTTCTTATGCCTCCCAAGGGCTTGGGTGTCCACCTATGAGCCTCCAAAATTTCCATCACAATACACACAACACTCTTATGCCTCCCTCCAAGAAGATACACCACTCTTATGCCTCCCTCAAAATTCAACCCACTCTTATGCCTCCCTCACTCTTATGCCTCCCTCAAGATAATAACAAGATAAATACAAAACATATTTATCAACAAGGTGGACATCCCAACCCAACTCCCTCCTAAAATCCCAATAACATTTCTCTTATGCCTCCCTCAAGTTTTACCCCATTTCCATTTCTCCCACAACCTAAGAATCAAATCTATTTCCAACAAGCATAACCAATGTAACAATCAACATCTACACATAAGAGCACAAAAAAGTAACAAGGTAAAAACAAAGGTAGAGATCTACCTCACAAATGAAGGGTATCAATCCACAACAAGCTCTAAGCCTTCCAAATTCCTAAGAAACCATCATCTACTCCAAGCTCCATTCTCAAGCAAGATCTCCAAAATTACAAGCCTTCTAGAAAAAAATTCAAGTACCCCCTAAAACAACAATTAAACATGCATATAAAGGAAAAGAGAAGATGAGGGTGAGGTGTCTCCATGTAGGATGCCACATCACTCATCCTCAACTCCACATCCCAAGTCAAACCTCAACCCCAAGGCATAATAAATGGGTGGTTGGGGAAAAGACCACCCTCTTACACACTCAACCCAACCCACACCCCTAAGGACAACAATTAATTACCCATGTAAGAAAAGTGCAATGAATTGCTCTTTTCCTTCATTAAAACACAAAATAGGACCTAAAATAAGTCCCTCACATCATAGGCTAGGTGGGTGGGTCAATATAAGAGGTGTGGGACAAGCTTAACTTGTCCCACAAGTCACCAAAATGGCCTAGAAGGTCAAAATCCGAATTTCACTTAAGAGATAGAGTACAAACTACTCCAAAACAAATTAAATTCATTCTCATCCAAAACACATTAAAGCTACCAACTCACATCCTAATTAACATTAGTTAAACAATAATAATAAGGTGACTCCACATACTAATAAAATACAATACTCACAATTAATAAAATCAACAAGACAAAATCACAAACTTACCCAAGGTCACTATTGAGGTCACCCCCCAATGGGGACCTCCAAACAATACACAACATACGAATACACGAGTTTCCATGGTGACCTATTGCCAATACCCCACATTCCTTCATTGTTGGTCTCCTATCCCCGTAGTTTGTTGTCTATAATTTCCTGCAAAATCCAACAATACCTTTCTGGCCTCATGGCCATATTAATGATGTCAAAATAATAAAACACATGCATGTATACATAACAATTTACATCATTGAATATCATAATTAAACCAATGTTAGAATCAAGTAATTCACCAATTGTTTAATTTTCTAACATTTTGATTCTACCAATCCATCAATTTGCACTAAGATCACAACATCAACAATCATCCGAGAAAATCTGTAACTCATGTCTAATACATTTATACAGTCAAAATAATAATCAAAACACAATCGTAAACATGATGTCCCACACATCTTATTAGTATTCTAGAATACAACATCAAGGTTTAAGATTATAATCAGTTTGAATTTGATAACACGGTTGATTCAGTGTTGAAGAGAAGTGGGCATTACGGTTTTGGGGCCCTTTCTTCTTTTGGGCCTCAATTCTTTGGGGTTTTGGCTTGTCTGTTTGTTTCTTATTTGGCTTGGTTGGGCCTTGTTCCTATTTGTTTATACTTTGTGCGGTGTTTCTTATCTTTCGATTTTGTACAGGGTTCCCGATCCCTTTAAAATTTTATTTTTACCTTATCTAATAAAAACATTAGGATTTAGAACAAGAATAGAAATTTCATAATAATCAAAAGTAAAACCAAAAAAGAAATAATTAAGACAACCTAAACAAAATGATCATATATTTATCAACTTTATGTAATTTATAACATTTTGGTTTTCTATTTCCATACTAGGAGTAAAATAAGAAAGGGAATGTGAGTTTTGTGGATTTTCTTTTTTTGAGATAATAATTCAATCATATTTTTTCATACATGCTTGGTGAAGTGACTTGCAGATAAATTATTTCCAAGATCAAAATTTTACAAGAAGGTATACAAATGTGTTCAACATGGTTCCGATGTACACATAGTCACAAAGGGATAGAATGGACTAAGAAAAGTACAATGGGTCATCATGTATGTCAATTATTGGAGTAGTTAGGATCATGTGGATCATATGGTACTCTCTTTTACCACTCATGATTTGGTATTCAACTATGTATGCACACTTAATGAACCCATAAAAACATCTAATATAAGAATATAACTATAAGTGAGATAATTATTGATGAAATATAAGAATGACATACACATATTATATAATAACAATAATATAATCATATACTCATAGTTACGAATCCATATGCTACATTCATAACCGATTTTTTCTACACCCTTAATGTATATCACATATAAACATATGTTGGAGGCCAACATATGTCAAACTTATCGTTTATATTTTAATTCTTAAATTAGTGTTTAGTTAAAGTCAAATTACTTAAGACAAAGGGGTGTGTCCCTACCTAGCTAAAATCATGTATATAGACAGGTTAACCTATCTTACAATCATCCTATTGTGATTTATTATCTTATTATAGTTTCATGGAAAATAAATCCTTAAAGTGGTCTTATTTAATAATGTTTTTGCTTATTTTATTTTATATTGAAGTAATTCCATTACAATTGGTATCATAACTTTGAATCTGGCAACATTGTGGAGAAAAATCCAAGTTTTCAAGAATAACTCATATCTTGAGCATCATTGCAACTTTTATAATTATTTACAAATATTTTGAAATAATACCAAAAGTATACCCTCCCAATTTCAGTCTTTTTTATTTTTATGAGTGATTTATTATTATACTATTATCTTTCAAAACTTCACTCTATGAGGCAAACATTTTTTGAATTTTTTATTTTTTATAATTTTGGAAAGGCTACAAAAATAAGTTTGGTTATTTATGTTTTTTTCATGTGTATAGAAGATATCACAATCAAAACTAAACCCTAATGTTAAACCTTAATCTTAAACATTGGACCATAAAACCATGACAGATTCTAGAAGCTGAGGCTAAGACAATGGTAATGACACCCCAAGGAAGAATAATTCGGATATGGATTCTAAAGTGGTATTTACTAAATTCTCATTTTGAGGGTTTTTCTCAATATATCCTTGAATAAGTCATCTAGAATATGATCAAAGTGGAACATGAAATCGGTAGTGGTGATAATAGACACTCTGTATGAGGTAGGTTTACATTGAGAAACAACTAGAAAAAATGAAAACAAAACTCATGGATTCCTTTTATAGTTGAAAATCTCATTCATTATCCACTAATTATCATCCATTGAAATGGTGCCTCCAAATAACCCTAATTCCAATTTAGTACAACTACAAAAAATTGGTCATGCTCTAATATAGTGGGTCAAAACATGACATCAAACATGGAGATGTCAAAGTTATATTGAAAGAGCCCAATCACATCGATAAATCAAAGCGAGAGCTTATTTTCCATACATATAACTTGTTATACGCAGATGGTCATAATAACATATTTTGTATTTAAAACAGTTGTAGTTCATTTTGTTAGATGGTTATGTGTTCAACAAGATTAAGATTAAGGGCTTCTTGTTACTTTTTTAGTGATCACCAATGAGATGCAAATGAGTTATTCTAATGTGAAAGGAAACTACTTTATCTAGTTGGCCAAACTATAATGAACACGACTTGTTAAAGATTATATTCAAAATTCCAACACATATCTTTCTGGGTCAAAGATATCACAGAGGAAAACTTAAATTACATTTTTGGTTGGGCTCAAGGATAGTATTCGATATGATGTTCGTATGTTTAATCCTATCTTAGTGTGTGGGTCGATTAATGTGTTTTATTGTAGGGAAAAGGAAAGAGTGTTTGTCAAAAAAAATGCATTTAATACAAATAGAGAATGTAATACTACCGCACCATTGTTACCTCATCCTACCAAATTAATTCCTTAACAAATTGAAGAAAAAATGTCAAAGGGTTTTTGTTTTGATTTTTATAACAAGTATATCGTGGAAAATAAATGTGTTGAGAAGAACTTGGTCTACATTGAAGGTTTCGATGAGGAATTAGGGGGTCTTGTCAAAAACAAATGTGTTGAATATTCTAAAGACTCTAACCAACTACTTCATGCCACAATATTTTAAGAATTAGCACTCCATAAACCTTGAGGTAGTAGGATTTATACGAATCGAAGAGTAATAGTGTTAATTAATTCAAAGAGAACACATAACTTCATCAATTAATTGCCAGGACACTTAAATTGCCTTATTAACTAAAATCTTGAATTTTAACTCACAATTACATGGTTCTCACTAATACCGACCACCCTACTACTTATGCATGGTTCTCCATTTTGGAAAAACAATGTTAAATCTCAAAAATTATCTCGAGATCAATCAAAACTAAATGATTAGAGTGTGAAGGCTGAAAAACTTCCCATAGAATCCAAAGTATAAGGAGGGGGAGATTTATTCAAGTGTGGGTACTAGTTTGGAAAGGATTAGTGCAAGGTGTAGGGTCCGAAACAAAGAGGACACAAGAAAATGGAGAACAATCGAAAATAAAAATATTTTATCTCAAAATTAAAGGGCACAATAAAATAAAACAAAACCAAAATAGATTGTAATCTACTCTTTTAAGTACGTTATGTCGGTGTGCATATTCAACTAAAGTTAGGTGTTTATAACATTTTCCAATGTAGCGCAAATTAATACATGGATGGTGAGAAAGTTCTCTCACACATGTGAGTAATTTTAGGAAACATGTATCGTTAAATGATTTTACATGATATATGTATTTATGTAATCCTTTTTTATGAAAAATAATGTGGTATACTAACTATATTCGTATACTAATGGTAAAGGAAAAATGGATTTCGATTAAATTGAAATAGATAGTCTATTTAAAATGTCATAAGAATAAGTGACAATTGTCAAGATATGGTGATATTGGATTATTTATTCAACCTTGAAAATTTAGGAGAAGGGGAGACATGACAACCCATAAAATGTGGCAATAATGCTTAATTATTAAAAATAATTGATGAGTACATGAAAAACATCTTACATCGTATTTTTTTATGGATAAATTCTTATGATCTATTTTTAGGTGTCTACATTTTGGCCCAATTTGGTGTGTGTTTGTGTGTGTACATGCATGCATATTTTGTATTCATATCAAAGTTTTAAAGAATATGGATATAAACTTTTGTGTGTATTGAACTTACAACAAAATAATTGATGTACCCCATAATCTACAAAATAACATATTTTTTTATATGTGCATGCATGACTAAAGAATTACAATCTATTGTAATATTAAAACCTAAAAAGAATAAACCTCGATTGTCTTGGATAAAATTGGAATATCCACAAAGGAGCTAAGCTCCTCTAAATATATGTAGAATAATTAAAATGCACTTCTAAGTTAAATTTTTCATTAAATTTTAATTTAATGTTTTATAAACTTATTAGTTTTATTTAAAATAAAATTGAATGCAATTCTAAATATATGATTCGTGCTAAAAATCCTTATGAGATGCAGGCCTCCACCTAGCCTCCGCTTCATAACAATTAGTTATAGGGATTTTATTAGTCGCAGGCCTCCAAATTTATCATGTTGAATTTGGTAATGTAAATACACTAGGAGCGCATTTCTTAATGTGATAAAAATGGTATATATACCCCACTTTATAATTTGGGATGAAAAAGTGAAAACAAAATCTACAAAGAAAGAGATTTAATGAACCATGTGTAAAATATTATTTTGATACCAGAGAAATATATACCCTTGGTAGTATCCATGCTCTAAATATGATTTTATAAAATGGGATTTCAACACAAATATGTTAGCACATTAGAAATCAGAGTTAGCGCAACAAATTTGCACGTATTTAGGCAGGTAGAACTAGTTGTTTTCTTAGGTACACTATTCCATTATTTTTAGCATCTTCCTTTGTAATATCTCCTCTCGTCTTGTATAAATGTTGCTCCTCGCATTAATAATTTTATCAAGCTTTTGTATGCTCGGCTTCAATATGGTATTAGAGCCATTTTTCAGCGTGGAGGAGTATTTGGCAGCGTTTTCATTTTCTTTTCTTTGGAAGTGTTTTGCTTGTGGCGCAAACCTGCTCAAATAACCTCAGACCTGCATGATTAACCTGCAAAGTTTGGCACATTTTTTCCATTTTTTAGCATTTAGGTTTTGTTTTTTGAGACGTGGCAACAATTTGTCTACTCTAGCAAAAGTATTTTATTGGCTGTGAGCTGCAAACTTTTAGCTTTTTGCTGTTGTATTGGCGCTTCAAAACCGCAAGAAAAGAACTGCTGCGTTGAAGATACATGATACATCAAAGGAAGTGCTGTTTGGTGGTTTCTCTGCTCAGTAAGCCCCTGCATACAAGCCCTGCCACTTGCCAATTCAGGTGCATGCATACGATACCCTACTCGCTAGCCTCCAATCGACAGGAAGACTTGAAAGCCAGTGAGCCCATGCGTGGAGGACCTGCGTAGCCTGTTTTTGTGTGAAAAGTAATTTGCACAGACCAGCGTGTGAAGAGTTTTCGGCGTTAACAGAAAACCAGTGGAGTGGCGCTTTGGATGTTTTGACATCTTCTGCTGCTAAGCATGGAAATTTTCCTTGAAAAAACTACTGTTACAAAACGTGGACGAGTCAGAGTGACCTGTGTGGAAGATTGCGCTCTGTGGGAAGCCCTGGACGAGCCGCAACTTGCAGAAGTTGTGTCCCACAAAGGCCATCCGCGTATGTCAAGTGTGAAGGAAAGTGTTGGGACTGCTGAAAGCCACCGAGTAAATTCACATGCCATGGAAAACCATCGTGACACTTAGGAAAGCTCCAGTATCTACTTTTCTTTGCTTGAAGCCATTGGTGACACTGACAACCTGCAGATTGACGAGCTCATCGGTAATTGACTTCTGGAATATTTTTGCTCGATGTAAATTGTCAAACAAAGAGAATACGAGCAGAACTTGAAGCTGGATACGACACAAACTGTGCAGATGAGGTTAAACGAGGTGAAGATGATCTAAACATTCGTGAAGAAAAACCACCTATCCTTCATTGAGACAATCACAGTGTGTTGAATCTTGTGAACAATATTGTTTTTCATGAAAGGGACCAAGTATATTGAGGTTAAATGTCATTAGATTCGAGAGAAACTGCTAAACCACCACATCCAACTTCAGTACTGCCCAGTAAATGCTCAAATAGACGATATAGGGAGAGGACCCGGTTGTGGTGCACCCTATCTTTGCACAGTCACTGTGCCACGTCACTGCCACCTGGGCGAGTAAAAACACCACCAGAATATGCAGCACCAAATTCTTGACCTCCAACATTGCTTTGCCACCTCACTGCCACCTCAGCGCCACGTGTACGAGCTGCGTTTTGGGGGATGTCAAAAAAGGCAGTTTTTGCTTGGGACCAGGTGTCGTCCATTCGCCGCGCCAGTTGTTGTCCGGGCTACCGCCATGCATTGAATGCTCACCCACCAGCCGTTAATGTGCGCGGTTTGGTTTATGGAACCTGCCACCACCAAATCGCGCATTGGGATTTCACGGGAAATGGAGACGGAGCTCGTTCAGTCCTGTTTTTCGCGTGTTCAGTTGCAGAGCTCGAGTGACCATTTCTTGGGATCTTGCAGATCGGTGGGTGCGTGGGTTTTCTCCACTCCTGACCGACTTCTTCCTCGGCATTGGCTCGGCCTGCTATGAAGATGAGAAGAAAAGGCAGAGGTGAGAGGGTTCTCACTCAGGCAATGATCCTTAGTGTTTTTAAACACTGCACTATTATGGAAAGTTTGTTGTTTGCCATTCAACAAAAGAAATTTGTTTTTTCATTTGTCTTATTTTACAAATCCAAGCGTAAAATCATTGGTTTATTGATTTATTGGATGTGCAATCGCTGGTTTAGGCCATTTCCAAGTGTTTGTGCCAGTGTCGGGTTTCAATCCAAAAGAGTAACTTTTCGAGTTCAAAAATTAATCGTTATTATAGTGCCGAGTCTCGGGTTTATGAGTGCTAGTCTTGGGTTTATGAGTGCCATGCGTTTTCAACTTGGGTTGCTAATTACTGTTAATGGGATTACTGTAACTTTTAATGCGTTTATGTCTGTTAATGCGTTTATGAGTGCCATGCGTTTTCAACTTGGGTTGCTAATTACTGTTAATGCTAGTTACTAATTACAAAAACAAAAAGTAAGCCTTCAGCTTCCATTACAGACATTCAGCTTCCACCGATACTTCATCTCAGAGTTTCAGAAAACTGAACTTTTACTACAACTTTAATGAAGATATCTAGAAATTATTTTTTTAGTGTTTATATAATTTGAAACAAGAGGAACTGAATAAACAGTATCTTGTTTAGTGCGAGTTAGAAACATATCAGTACCCAATTTTTTTAGTGTTTATATAGAAACAAGAGGAACTTTAATGAAGATATCTAGTAATTTCTGCTTCACCTCTTAGTGTATCCAATTGTTTTCTTTTTGTATCGGTACATGTTATCCAAAGGTCGGGACATGAGGGACGTGAACCGGCCGAAAGGCCGCCAGTGGTGGTGCATGCGGCATTTGGGACATTTGGGACAAAGGGACGTGCGGGACGCGGAAATCCGAACTGGCCGAAAAGTTGAAAAAATTGACTAACTGTTGAAACAGTCCGGGACGCGCGGGACAAAAGTACGCGAATCGCCGATCGGCCGAAATGAGTCAAGCGCTGAATTGATCCGGGACGCGCGGGACAAAAGTACGCGAACCGGCCGAACCGGGTGAATCAGGAAAATTTGTCCCAGACGGTCCGAAAGCAAATGGGACATCTGGGCCGTGAGTACATGAACCGGCTGGTTCGGCCGAAACAGGGAACTTCAAAGCAATGGGACAAAGGGACGCACGGGACGCGGATAGCCGAAGGAGCCGAAAGCCAATCAGATCACGCCACGTGTCACCGGCAGAAAAGGGACATGGAAGCCCATTTCGGGCGGTTCGGAAGAATTTGTCTGCGCAGCACTGGGACATTTGGGACAAAGGGACGTGTGGGACGTGCATAGCCGAAGCGCGGCGAAGGCGGCAGAGAAAAAAGTCAACGCGTTTGCCCGTGAAACTTCAAACGGCCATAACTTTTGACTCTGAGCTTCGATTTTCACAAAATTAGACTTTCTGGAACGAGCACGACGTCCTCTTCGCCACATATTCAGCTCCAATCAGTCAATGCTCATTCCCGTCAAATGACAGAAAACGCCTGCCAGACCCAAAATAGCTGCCCGCACTCAGAAGGCCATAACTTTTGCATTTCTCAACGAAATCGCACAAAATTGGTACCGTTGGAATCGTGGTTCCGAGACCAATGCACAAAAATAAATAAATTCCAGATTTTATCAGAAATTTATTGAGTTTTTAAGAAAACGTGGCCGGGTTCAGAACAGTGTTTTATTTGGTAGCTGGGAGTGCAATTAAGAGGCATGGTCATCATTCTTTCTCTGCTGCAGCACATGGGATAGTATGGGGAGCCTTTTGCAAGTAATGTATAACCATTTCACTCAATTTAATGCCTCTTACAGGTGGTTGAAGGACAGATTTCGGGATTTCCATTTTCCCTTCTCTTTTCCTTCTCATTTTTCTATAAATTGGAGTGTTGGGCTCATTGTAAAGAAGAGAGTTTTTGGGTAGCAAAGCTCTGCCAAAATTTCTTTGTGAAGCCAGTGTGTTGCAAGCCCTTGTAGTGGACTCCTTGCATGGTGATCCAGGCCCTTATCTTGTAATAGATTGAACTGTGCATATCATGAAGCAATAAAATACCAGTTTGTGGATGTATCTTCCCCTGCTGTGTTTTCTTGCATTCTTCTTGCCCCTTTGATCTTTCTATAAGAATATTGTGTCTATTTATTATGTTCTTGCAGGGATTCATTATCATTGTGTATGCTTGGAATATTGTTGTGAATGCATTTTGCTAGATTATGGTGAACTGTCATCACCTCTTCTAGTGTGCACTTTCCCTCTGTATTTCACACATTTGGAGACTACTCTCACACCCTCCTTTTCTGGTGTATCACCGCTTTAGTGTAGGCTTTCATTTTATGCATTCTCTCTCCCTGGTCCCTTGGAAATTTAGATTAGAACAGTTAGCTTATCCTGCATTAGAGTAGATTGTGGCAGGTAGTTTAGGAGCAAGAACCAGCTTTCTCTGGAGGTCTATCTCAAGTAGCAAGTCCCACAACTTGGAGATAGTACCCATGTTATCCAATCACACCGTGAGTTCAAGTATATGCATAGGGGTGCTGTGATTCGGTGATATCAGTACCCAATTATTTTTTAAAGTACTTAGCAAAGATTACCTCATCATTGGACTTAATGTAATCTATTTTCTAATACCCAATTACACCTTTAAGAAATTTCTGGGTCTAATTATAAATAGATTTTAATGGACAGAACCAATTTAGATAATAGGAATAAATATTGCAAATTGTTGAGGGTTGGCATAAAAGCTCACCACCAGAGATAAGATCTCAATTGCTGTATAAAAATGTCTTTCTTTTTATGGAATTTAATTGCTCAAAATTGTTTTCTAGCTTAAACTGTCTTCCTAGTTCCAACATGGGCCAAATGCCTTTTTTGGCTTTCAAAGTTTGAAGATAACTTTCATCATTTTTGGCATTACCACTCTCTGTTACTGCCATTTACATTGTTTTCTGTTGTAATTGCTCGCTTCTGTATTAGCGTTCTCTCGATCTTGAGTCTAAATGTTTCAAGTGTCTTCCCTGGTTCATATATACATGTTGCTCCAACGGGCTGCATTGCTGTAATGCATTGCACCGGTTGTGGTGCACCCTATCTTTGCACAGTCACTACGCCACGTCACTGCCACCTGGTCGAGTAAAAACACCACCAGAATATGCAGCACTAAATTCTTGACCTCCTACATTCCTTTGCCACCTGGAACCTGCCACCTCAGCGCCACGTGTATGAGCCGCGTTTTGGGGGGATGTCAAAAAAGGTGGTTTTTTTGCTTGGGACCAGGTGCCATCCATTCGCCGCGCCAGTTGTTTTTCGGCTACCGCCATGCATTGAATGCTCACCCAAGTCATCGTTAATGCACACGATTTGGTTTATGGAACCTGCCACCGCCAAATCGCGCATTGGGATTTCACGGGAAATGGAGATGGAGCTCATTCAGTGTTGTTTTTGGCGTGTTCAGTTGCAGAGCTCGAGCGACCATTTCTTGGGATCTTGCAGATCGGTGGGTGCGTGGGTTTTCTCCACTCCTGACCGACTTCTTCCTCGGCATTGGCTCGGCCTACTACGAAGATGAGAAGAAAAGGCAGAGGTGAGAGGGTTCTCACTCAGGCAATGATCCTTAGTGTTTTTAAACACTGCACTATTAAAATAGTGAGCATCATCATACTGATATATTAACATAAGTTTGATTGTATACATAGAACAATGGAAAGTATCTTGATTACTTACGCAAAATTTATATCAATATTCTGATTACACCGCCAAATAGTGTGTAAAATATAGTGCATCATCATATTGATATATTAACATAAGTTTAATTGTATACATAGAACGATGGAAAGTATTCTGATTACATACGCAAAATTTATATCAGTATTATGATTACACCGCCAAATAGGGTGTAAAATATAGAGCATCATCATACTTGATATATTAATGTTATCACCGAATCATAGCACCCCTCTATTTATACAAGTGCATATACTTGGACTCACAAAGGTGTGATTGGATAACACGGGTACTATCTCCAAGTTGTGGGACTTGCTACTTGAGATAAACCTTCGAGAAAGCTGATTCTTGCTCCTAAACTACCATCCACAATCTACTCTAATGCGGGTAAGCTAACTGTTCTAATCTAAATTTCCAGGGACCAGGGAGAGAGATGCATAGAATGAAGTCCTACACTAAAGTGGTGATATACCAGAAAAGGAGGGTGTGAGAGTAGTCTCCAAATGCATGAAATACAGAAGCAAAGTGCACACTAGAAGAGGTGATGACAGTTCTCCATAATCTAGCAAAACACATTCACAACAATATTTCAAACATACACAATGATAATGGATCCCTGCATGAACATAATAATAGACACAATATTCTTGTAAAGAAGAGGTTGAAGGGGCAAGAAGAATGCAAGAAAACATAGCAGGGGAAGATACATCCACAAACTTATATTTTATTGCTTCATAATATGCATAGTTTAATCTATTACAAGATAAGGGCCTAGATCACCATGCAAGGAGTCCACAACAAGGGCCTGCAACACATTGGCTTCACAAAACAATTTTGGCAGAGCTTTGCTACAAAAACTACCTCTCCTTTACATGAGCCCAACACTCCCATTTATAGAAAAAATGAGAAGAAAGAGAGAAGGGAAAATGGAAATCCTGAAATCTGTCCTTCAACCACTTGTAAGAGGTATTAAATGGAGAAAAATGATTATATATTACTTGCAAAAGGCTCCCCATACTGTCCCAAAAAGCTGCGAGAGAAAGAATGATGACCATGCCTCTTAATTGCACTCCCAACCACCAAATAAAACACTGTTATGAACCCGACCACGTTTTCTAAAAAATCTCAATCAATATCTCATCAAATCTAGAATTTATTGATTTCTATGTGTTGGGCTCAGAGTCATGATTCCAATGGTACCAATTTTGTGCGATTTCGTTTATAAATGCAAAAGTTATGGCCTTCTGAGTGTGAGCAACTATTTTGGGTGCAGCGGGCGTTTTCTGTCATTTGACGGGAATGAGCATTAAGCGAATGGAGCCAAATATGTTTCTTTTATTTAAATATATCTACGCTTGTTAAAAATAAGAAATCCTGAATATGTTTTTGTGGTGTAGAGGACGTCGTGCTCATTCCGAGAAAGTCCAATTTTGTGAAAATCAGAGCTCGGAGTCAAAAGTTATGGCGGTTTGAAGTTTCACGGGTCAAACATTGACTTTTCTTCTTTGCCTTCGGCCGCTTCGGCTTTTCGCGTCCGTGCGTGCTTTTGGCTAGGATGTCCCGAGATGAAAATCTCTGCTTCGACCGATTCGGGCTTCATTTTTCCTGTTTGAGGTGAAGACACGTGGCGAGATTCCATTATTTGGCGGCTCTTTTGGCTTTTCGCGTCCCATGCGTACTTTTGGCCCAACTGTCCGGACGAAAGTCCCCTGTTTCGGCCAAATCGTCTGTTCACGTCCTCCACATACTTTTGGCCTAGATGTCCCAAATTGTCTAGGACAAATATCTCCGAACCACCCGAAATGGACCGACTTGCGCCAAACCGGCCGATCCGCGTCCACATGTACTTTTGGCCCAAATGTCCCAAACCGCGTGAAACAAAAGACTTAGGAAAATTTTTCCCTCTTTTCGGCCGATTCGGCTTTTCGTGTCCCACGCATCCCGACGTCCCAACTATCCCGCAGACCGCCTGGACTAGGACTTAGCCGATTTTCTTCATTTTTTCGGCCCCAAGCTTGGTACAACGAACCTCAGTACGACCCGAACCCTTCAGACCCGAAATGCCTTAACACAGTCCTGCAACCTTATTTTTGCATTTTTTTATTTTTTTAACTTGTTGGGATTTCTTCTTGGATGGGAGAGTTAGAGAGAAGCCGAGGGGGCCCCAAAAACATGATTTCGGGCCTTGAATCAATCTACTTGCTCAGGACTGAATAATTTGATGCATGTTATCAAAATTACCTTGAGGGGTGAATTTTGGATAAAAATTAACATAAGTTTAATTGTATACATGGATAGGCTGGAAAGTATTCGATTACATACGCAAAATTTATATTGCACTATATAACTTTAGAGACTACATAGAAAGAATTTGGTGAATACATCTAGCAAAATTATATCACCAACAAAATTACTACCATCATCATATGGGGTAATAAAAATTGTTTACGGGAACATGTTCAATATCTTAGTTAGTATAAGTAATATTTCCCTCTTTCAATCTTTGCTTTTGGATTTTCTTTTCCATTGATATAGTGTTTGATTGGCCCAGGTGAAAAGGGATTTAGAATCCCTTTTGATAGAGCATTTGGTTGCCCAACCGATAAAGGATCTGGTCCCCTGCTAAAAAAGGATTTGGTTGTCGCTTGAAAAGGGATTTGCACTATTGTTGACAAAGGAGTTGGTTGCCTGCTTTGAAGCTTGCATCCATGGTGGCATTGCAAATGAACTACTAGGATCTGCTTGAACTTGTACAAAGTAAATGAGGTGCTACATACCAAGATGGAACTATACAAGAGTTATTCATAAGTGATGGAGGTGTTTCAATTTGAGCATAACCTGGAATTTGAATATTTAACATATCTTGAAAAATCCTTCGATTTTCATGATCAGTTGGAGAACTTACATGCATCCTCTTTTCATATTCCCTTAATTGATTTGCAAGTTCCCTCTCCCTCTTCTCTTGCTCTTTCCTTTGTTGCTTGTGTGCCTTCTCAATCTCTTTCTATTTCTCCTTAGCCTGCTTCTCCCTTTCTCTTTCAAGCTTCTCCTGCAATTTTTTTTCTTTTCTTTGCAAGTCTAGCAACCTTTTTTTCTTGTGCCACTTCTTTTTTCCTTAACTTTAGTTTTGCTTGTTCCTCCTTTTTCTTTCCGCATCAACCAATAGCTCCATGTACTCGGGTGCAAAGTCAAAATCATGAATTCCTACTCGGTCTAATATAACCATATGATTTGTTTGTGATCTCCTTGGAAGTTGTAGAAAATGGGAAAGTAACGTATCGCGTCCATCTTGGTTTTCGGTCTCTTGAGGTGTTGAGGTTCATGTTGCATAACTTCTAAGTTAATTTCATTTTTTTGAGCATCCTCTTGAAATTCAACTTCGTCTTGTTCATCCTCATCTCCAACATCTGCATAGTAATGAATTATTGCTTCTTGTTCTAGTCCTTCGAGAAAGGAAGGCAGATTTAAGATTTGATCTTTTGTGCTGGATGGTAGCTTGTAACCCATGTTTTTCATGGCATCCTCTAACCATTGTGGCGGGTTAACTTGACTTGGCAAGGACAAATCATTGTTACTTACAAAATTTGAAGACCCCTCCTTATTGTTGATGATGTTACTTGGGTTTCCAAGAGCACCATTTAGCTCCACTCCATGTGTTGCAGTTGCTTCCATATCATCTCTTGAGTCAACATTTTGCATGAATTGAGTTTTAGGTACCACCTCTTCACTGTTATTTAATTCAGGATTTATTCGTTGAGATAGGCTCAAAATGTTTGTGACAGCATCAACATCTTCCTCACCTTGCATGTCAAATGCCTGGCTGCATGCCATGTCATTTAGGAGAGCATCATAATTTAATGACCCAATACCAGTTCTTTTGAAACCTGTAATTATGTTAGATGGTGTTTGTGACTTTTTTAAGGCTCTACTTGCAAGCTCAGCAGTGTCATTCCTTTTCACATCTGCACATTTGTTCTCTACCATCCATTTGGACCTCTCAGCTCTAAAATATGTCTTCAAAGGGCTGAACACACTCACATCAAGAGGTTGCAACTTATGACTAGTATGTGCTGGTACTATTATCAAATCAATGCCCAATTTGTTTGCCTCCTCCACATTTTGTAATGATACATGGCTGCCATGGCCATCAAATATCAATACGTGTTTATTATTTGGATAAACACCACCTGGTACTAAACGTGCAAAATGACATAACCAATTTAAAAACAATTCCTTTTTCATCCATGCATTTGGATGTGCAGCCATACATGCTCTAGGTTCACAATTTTTAATGTAATTCTTTATCATTTTCTTTCCCTTGAACAAATAAAATCCTGGGATTGACAAACCAGCTGCATTGACACAAAACAATATAGTGATCCACTCCCTGATCTTTGGTATTACCTTTGGGACATTACGAATTCCCCTCTTAGCAATTACACGTACTCCACAATTTCGTCCAGCCTGCAAACCAGTCTCATCACAATTCTAGATTTTATGTGCGCCGTATGAATAGGTTCCATAGCATTTGGCCAAATTATCATAAAATTTGGTTACTATTACAGGGTGCAAGTTTAAAGCTCTATCCCTATCAAGTCCCTCAGTGGTTTAGATCGCAAGGTCTGGATGACATTTTCTGAATCCAGCCCACCATGATTTACCAGGAAACCCATCTCTAAAGGGGTTTTGTCTTGTTTTACAAATCTGAGAAACATTTTCCTTTAGCTGCATTAACTCCAAGCCATGACCCATATCAGCCTTTTTTTGCACCATGCAACAATTTCCTCTTCTTCTTCTTGAGTTAGAATTGTTGGAGGACCCCTCTTCTTTGTGTGGGTGAGACCATTTAGCCAATAGTGTAATGATGTGGGTGGAATGGAATACTTCTTTCTTTCTACTATAACCGAGAACCCATTAAACTCAACATCATCTATCACCTTTTCCATATCTTCTTTTTCAAACCTCGATGACACTAAGCATCTTTGTTGTAGATTTTCTTTGAATTGAGACAATGGGTGTGTTTCTACATTCTGTTCATTACCGGTTGGTGCTGAATTATCCTCTTCATCACTTAAATTATGTGATAATTATACACCTCTCACTTTAGGCCTCCTTGATCTTCTAGTAATAGCACCTTTTCTCATGGTGTAAATAAAATACCCGATTCACAACATGAAAGAAGATTATTGGAAAAGAAACTATAAATATACCAAAAATGAATCTTTGGAATATGATTTTGGAATTGTTGAAGGAAAAATGATTGCTAGAATATGAATGATTTAGTTTCATTTTTAGGAATTAATTGACTGTAGTTTTCATTATGACAATGAAAATTTTATGGAATATGTTGAATACAAAAAGTGCTTGGATAGACAATGTATATTTGACTAAATGAGCACAATGTTGTATAGTTCAACAATGTTGTATATTGCATTTCAGAATTCACTATATTGTTCTTTTTTCATGATAGACCATTCTCTAGTGTATTCGTTGGACTCTTCCTATGTAGTTTTTTTCTGCCATGGCATAAATATGATTGCCTGTAGTGGACTTTTCCATAGTTTTTCTGCCATACTATTCTCATTCTATATTTGTTGGACTCTTCCTATGAAGTTGTTAAAGCTAAGTTGTCATTAGAAATATGGAAGGGAAAATTTATAATGAAAACATTAACGGCTGGTGGGTGAGCATTGCTAGGGGGATAGGCACGGCTATGGTGCGAGGTCCAATAATGGAGATAGTAGGTTAAAGACATTGACTGTATTGTATTTTATTATTATTATTTAAACATGGAAGCATGAAATGTTGAATAAGACAGTTTTTAAATTGGTCAATATTCTCTTATTCATCGATAGAACTAAAAATTTTCCTTCCATATTTCTAACGAAAACTTGACAAACTACGTATTCGTTGAACTCTTCCTATGTAGTTTTTAAATTATGCTTTCAATAAAAAATTTTCACATATGATCATAATAATTTCCAAATTTCTATGTAATCCATCCTTTAGCTTTTATTCTATCATCCTAAATTATGATTGGTTGATGTTAGTTGACATGGATTCAATATGATTGTTTGATCGAATGGTTGAGATTTATTGGAATTTAATCCAATGGATAATATTTTAGTTGGTCATTTTTATTATTTTATGTATTGGTTACACAATTTATTGTTCATATGGTATTGAGTTTTTAAACACTATGAAAGGTGAGCTTGACCATAATTTCATTTATCGTTATGTAGGTGTTTACTTGGGATTGAAGACTCTTACATCAAAAATAGTGCATTATATTTGAGATCTGGTTTAGAAAGTCTTGAGAAATGACTTGTTGAAGTGATGTAATAGATATGATGTACATCTGAATGAAAATATTACTTAATGAATAGTTATTGCATAGATTTGGTTTTGTACACTTGTATATAAATTAATATATATTTTTAGTTCTATCAATGAAAAGATAATATTGACCAATTTTAAAACTGTCTTATTCAACATTTCATGCTTCCATGTTTAAATAATAATGATACAATACAAAAACAGTTAGGTTGTATTAACTTCACATATCATTCAAAATATGTTATTAAAAAGGTGAATGTCTTTTCACCTACTATCTCCACTCACTTGACCCCGCACCATAACTGGGTCCTCTCCCTACTCATCAAATTCCTTGAAAAAGTGAAATTTGAATTGTTTAGGGGAAAAAATGTAATAAAGGAGAAACCTTAGCAGATTAGAAACTAGAGTTAACATAGAAAATTTACGGTATTTAGGTAGGTAAGACTATTTATTTTCTTAGGTAGACTATTCCATTATTTTTACCATCTTCCTTTGTAATATATCCTCTCTTCTTGTATAAATGCTTTGGTCCTTGCGGTAGTAAAATTATCAAGCTTTTGCATGGTCGGCTTCAAAATAATGTGCCCCACATGGACCTAATGCATAATAAATATAACATTTTCATTTTAAGATATATCAATGCAAATTTTAAGACATTTGATTTTTCCCCATGCATGGTTACAGTCATTGAAATCTAAACTTGAGTGGAAAAGACATTGTGCTTGATATATATCACGACATTAAAAAAACCAAACACATGAGTAAAATAGTCATGTTTGGAAACACTCTATTCATATATGAAAAATATCTATCATAAACTTTAGGTGAAATGTTACTCTAATAAAATAATATATTGAAGTCGTACCATGCAAATTTATGGCACTCGTCAATTAATATGTTGATATTTATTGTTCATGTGAGAAAAATTAGCTAATATTTGAAGGAATTGATTATGAGAGGATTGGTATGATTAGGTTGGTAGATTGATTAGGAGGATTTGGTGCATTATATATATTAAGTTGAAGAGGTGTATTAGTTGTACTACCTTCCATGGTTGAAGAAGAAGGGCGAGTATGAAATGAAAATGTGGGAAAAGAAATTCTTTGGATCTCTCAGTTCAGTGTAAATGGATTCCAAGTGGTATTATATTCATCCATGCATTGTTGAATGATTTCAAGAAACCTCCTCTCATAAATTTCAAGAAGTTTTGGATTCAAATTATTACATGGTGGGTGCATATTTTGGATGTAGATGTTATCTTTTAGATTCTTATCCTACTCAAATTCCATGTAAATAATGATATATTTAATGTTTTCCCCCATGCGTGGAAGGAATAATTGCAACTTAAACTTGAGTGGTAAAGACATTGTTATGTAGTAGAATTGCACACTTGTGAGGATTGACATATTTTAGTCTTCTTTCTCCTCACTTCTGTAGATATACAATGGAAACAACTCATATATTGTGGGTATCCCAAAAGATAAGTTGAATCTCTAGATTTAAAGGGTGGGTTCCCTTTAGTGTATCTATAACTAGATTTGACTGGGGGTAAGCATTAGAATGATTTTTAAAAAAATGGGGTGATACACCATAGATTTTGGAGACTCATGTGAGAATAAGAGTGTGTATAAACTAATAAAAGCACTAAATTTACATGATCCAAAGTGATTTGAGTCATATTTCAAGGAAAAATAAGAGCACACTTTGTGAAGGGATAACTCACAATACACAAGTTTTCAGGTTGCATGCACACTAAAAGACACACAAAACACTATTTCTTGAAATAAGGGAAAATAACCTAAGTAATTAACTTAACAAAAAGATGTCAAATAGGGATTTGATTTTAGGAATAATTTGAGATTTATATTACCACCTATTATTGATGAAACCATGGTTCCCTCTTTTTAACCCGGCATCTGATGTATTCTATGTGAAGTCGGTATGGGTTCATCCTCCCTATTTGTCCCACAAATTTTTGTTGGATAGTTTTTTTACTGCTATTGGCAATACTCTAGGGAAATGTTTGGCCGTAGACCCAAAGAATAATGATTATGAGCATACTACGTATGCTATAATTCTTGTTGACACAGACACAGGTCTACAAATTTCCAAGCCACTATTGAACTAAATGTTGAGGATAGAACATGGTTTCGAAATTTGGACTATGAATGTAGTGCCCACTTCCCTTTGACACCTTTTTGATACTAATCATGATAATCTGCTAATTATATTATGGACTTGACTATCGACCTTATTATAATATGATGATAGGTGTTTGATCACGGATTATTGTTGACTTGATTCAGTTATGATGCATGATGATTATTAGAGACAATTTGGATATTGATGATGATATACTGTATGACATGGTTATATTATGGATGTTGTTCAGAAATGTGATATTTGGATATTGTGAGTAGACCTAGAAATAGAAATTATTGGATGATGATATAGTTGTTGATAAAATTGTAAATGATATTGTTAGATTGCTTTGATGTTGTTGTGATTCATATATCTAAATGATTTTGGGGGTTATATTTATATTATTTTGGATGTTCTGATATGGCCATGAGGCCAAAGAAGATATTGGTGTTTTGTAGGTTAAAATATCACAACAAACATCAGGGATTGGAGACCAACCACATTGGAATTCTAGATGAATTCAACAAGGTCACCATGGCAACTAGTATTTGTTTGTGCGTGTTTGTGTGTGTTAGGGATTCCCATGGGGGGAGATCACCTTTAAATGTGACCAAGGGGTTATGTGTATTTATTTATTTGACCCTTTTGTTTAATGTTGCATGTGTTTATTTTGTGATGCATTTTCCCCTTTCTTTATTTATTAAATGTTGTATTAATATTGTGGGTAAGCATGTTGTTAATATTAATTAATTAAAAGATATCATGAGAAAGTAATTAATAGAGTTGTTGGCCTTGAATTAAAGTGTTGTAAGAGATGTGTAAGTGATGTGTAAGTTAACTTTTGAGTGTGAAACACTCCACCTTCTTGGAAATTTGAAATTGTCCTTGGAGACTGATTTTGGAGGGTTGTGGGACAAGTTTAACTTGTCCCATACCTCTTTAATTTAATTACCAACCATACCTACGGTTGGGGAGTTGAGATTAGACTTTTATAATGCTTTCTGAGAAGGTAGATTATAGGTTTTAATTGCACTTTTCTTACATGATTTAATTTCAGTCGTTTGGGGTGTGGGTTGGATTTGAGTGTGTAAGTAAACTGTCATTTTATTCACCCACTTATTTATTATGCATTGGAGAATGAAGTTGACTTTTGGGTTGGGGTTGAAGATGTGTGATATGGCATCCTATGTGGATCTGCCTCATCCTCTTTCCTTCCCTCTTCTATAAAATTCAAATTCCTTTCCTTGTTTGGGTTGCTTCATTTTTGGAGACTTGATTCTTGGGTGAATTCCTTATTGTTTTGAGAGCTCTTGCTTTGAAGAAGTTTTTGGAAGTTTTTGCATGCTTGTGCTTGGCTGATTTGGATTGCTTGCATTGGGATAAAGCTTGTTGTTTTGGAACTTGGAACAAATCCATCATGGAGAGGTAGGAGCTTGGCTCTTGAAATGCTCTTCTTTTATAAATGTAAATGTTATTGTGTGAATGTTTTGGCATGTTTGTGGGTTGTTGGGTAGATGGCCTAGGAATGGTGTAGGAGAAGACTATGGGGTTATTTTGTGGGAGGCACAAGTGTGTTTTAGGGAGGTATAAGGGTGGAGGGAGTTGGGATTTTGGTTCCACCTTACAAAGAAATAACTTACATTTCTTTACTCATTATGGGGTGACATAAGAGATTGGGGAGGTATATAGAAATGTAAGGAATAAGGGGACTTGGGGAGGCATAAGGGCATGTCAAAATGATTTAATATATATATATATATATATATATATATATATATATATATATATATCTATGTGTGTATATATATGTATATGTGTATATATATACATATACACATATATATATACACATATACATACACACACACACACACACACACACACACACACACACACACACACACACACACACACACATATATATATATATATGGTAGTTTTTCTCAAGCGGTGATACCCATTTCCTTTTGGGAGGCATAATCAACTTCTTGCTCCTTTGGCTTGCTTGATAAATCCTTAGTATTGTTTGTCATATTTTAATGTAGTTATAAACTACATTCTATTTTGGGACTGTGTTTTATTGTGAAAATGTTGCTTGTGTGTTTGTGGAAGCCTGTTGTTGCCATGAGTTGGAACACCTCTTTTATTGCATTGTGGTTGGGGCTTTGGGGCCAATGAAGAATGATGACTTCTCCTCTTCATTGGATGTCTTGGTTGGGTGGAGAGCATTGCCTTTCCCCTACTCTTGTTGTGATCAAATTGGAAGAGAAATCCGCATGTTGCTACTCTAGAGTTGAGATAAAGACACGCTTTGACAAATCCCTTGTGAAATGAAATTGTATTATAACCTTTCCCACCTGAAGGAGATGAACTTGTATATGTTTTTAATGGAAATATGTTGTAGTTATTAATGGAAGTGGTTTTGTCTATTCCATATGATATTATTCCTTTGAAAACTTTTGTTTAGCATGCACTATGAAATCCCTGTTTGGAAAGTGGAAAAGTGAAACACGTGAGAAGAAAATGTATTATTCTACCCTGTATATAATATATGATTTTGGAAAGAATAAAATAAGGAAGTTGTAAAGTTGTCTTTTGGAATAAATAAAGGATTGCATAACCTTCCTCAAATTGTATCATTGTATTGAATTTAATCATCTAGATGTGAGTTGTAATCTCTGTTTGAAAGGAAGAAATACTTATAAAGGAAGTGTAATACTCTGTCTTTTGAAATATGTGAAAATTAGAAATCAGATATGTATTTTAGTTTTTGAATATTTGAATTGAATCAAATAAATTTATTAGATTAGAATTGGAACATATTATAATACTTGGAAGAAGAAAATGGCAAATAAACCCTTAAAAATTTGATCTCTATCTTGTATTTTCAAACTGGCAATTATTTAATCCAAAATGCATAGACCAAACCTACAACAATGAAATAACAAACTAAACAATTAAATTGAAGTAGTTTTCCCTAAACGAATCCAATTAGACAAAAATATTTAAAGGAAATCTTTCAAAACCTGGAAAAACTGAGTTCAAAGCTTTACAGTCATTGTCTTTGTCAAAATTGTAAAATTTCAAATTGGAATTCAATCAAATAGATCTACCTCACAAACTTATCCTAAATCCACCTAAGAAAAATTCTCCATGTCTATTTGACATGTTGAGAGAGGAACAAGAACAAATTGAGCAAATTTAATAAGTTCATTTTTACCAGTTTCAACTGTAAAATCCTGCAAATCATTTTCTTTAAATTGACCCCTTAAACTTTATCAAAATTAAAAATTAATGATTCTTGAGTAAATAGGACGTCAACATCTTTCCATAAAATCCTTGTTTTACCAAAAATGAGGTCTCAGTATCAAAAGTTATGGCCTTCTGAAGTTTTCCTTCACTTGGCGTAAAAAAAATAGAATTTGGAAAAAAATTCCTTGGCGAGCCCACTGAATTTTTCCCTTAGAGCTTCAGAAAAAATTTTGGAAAAATTTCCAACTTTTCCCCACTGGCCCGTAGCCAATAAGAGGTTGCTAAGTGGCACCACGAGGTGTGAGCGGAGGACAGATCCCTTTTTTTTACTTAGCGCTTACGGAGAAATTTGGAAAAAATTTCTACCTTTTCTCCACCACCCCATAGGAAATCAAGAGCTATCACATGTCGTCACAAGGCATCGGTGGAGGAGTGGGTTACTTTTTTCCTTTTGTGATTTCGGAAAATTTTGGGAAAATTTTCAAAAGTTTCCCCACCACCCCGCAACCAACTAGGAGATGCCACGTGGCATCCCGAGGTGTTGACAGAGGTGCGGGTGAACTTTACCTATTTTTCATTTGGGGTGTTAAAACCTCCTTTATCCCCGCCACCATGCTTTCCCCACATGGCTTAGGAGGTGCCACATGTACCTTCGCGGACTCACGGGAGTGCGGGTGCAAGTGTGGCTTTCCGCCCCTTCAGAAATTTTTCTCCCCGCACTGCGCAGACTGCCCATGGGGAAATTTTCCTCCCTGTGGCCCAACGACCTGCCCATGGAAAATTTTTTCTCCCCACAGCTTGCCAACCATCCTTGGGGATAAATTTCTACCCTGGGCCCACAAGCCCACTCTTGGGGAAAATTTTCACCCCAAGGCCCATCGGCGCATATTTTTAAAAATATGAGGAGTTAGGAGGACTTCTTTATATCAATTGAAAGGTGAGGAAAATTACTATCCAATGAAAATGATTTAGGGAAATTTTGAGTGCATTAATTTTTAGAAAAATCAATTTAAATCTTTAAATCGGTTAGAGAATGGGTATTGTGAGGAATTACCCTCGAACCTAATTGAACCTTATAACCCTAAATTTTGGACCTTATGAACTCGTAATAAGTGTTAATAAAAGAAAAGTATATTCTAGTGGATTATAATTGATCCGGAAAGTGTTAGTGATAATCTTGTTGTCTTGTAACTTAGTTGTAGACTCTTTTAAACAAAAAGAAAAATTATTCCATAATTTTTCCTAACTAATCCTGGTTTTTCTTAGGTTTCAAGTGGGTTGTTTTAGCAGACATTACACTTGGTATCGAGCAATGGTTGAAAATCTTGGGCCATTGGGTACACTAGAAAAATTTAGACATGAACCTTAAACCTAACACACTTTTAAATGTAGAAAACAACTTAGTTTAGAAATTATATATTTTAGTAAACATGAAAACTGAATAAAACTTAGAAATATGAACTAACTCTTGCCTTGGTCTATGCAGGAGGCACAGATGAGATGAGGGGTATTTTAACATAGACCTAGAATTACCACCACTATATAATACTGTAGCAGCCATCCTACCCAAGATTTTTAGACTCTTCAGGATGTTAATGTCGCTCTACGCAGAGGATCAGTAGGAGGACATGCAACCAGACATGATAGAGTCACTTCCATTGAGGGTCATGTATCTCCTCGACCCAGTGAGGAGCATAGAGGAGAGAACTTGCATGTAGAGTTAGATAGAGAAGAGTCACCATAGAGGGGACATAGTGACTGAGTGTCCAAACATATAGAGAGGTCTCATAGCCCTAGGCTTAGGGATAAGCATACAGAGAGACCTAGAGGCCATCAAGCCATTGCTAAAGATCACATCAGGGAGATCTTGAAGCTTTGGCCATCCCATTATTCTGGTGACATAGGTGGATTTTAGATAGAGACTTGGTTGGTGAGCTTGAGCAGATGTTTCAAGCTCTTCCTGTTTCTACCAACACGAAAGCTCGTGTTGTGATCTATCTACTAAAGGATGGAGTTGGTGTCTAATGGCAGATAAGAGTAAAAGCTCCATGTTGATTTTGAGACAGCTTACTCAGGAGCTCTTTGAGGAACATTTTTAGAGAATATATTTGTCACAAAGGTTCATACAGCAGCGGATAGATGAGTTCCATGACCTCCAAAAATCATATCTTATAGTAGCTGAGTATGAGAGTAGATTTCTAGATCTACTCCAGTATGTTGGTTACATGCAAGATATGTAGGTGCAGATCCACAGGTTCATCCAGGGCCTAAACCTAGACATTGGAGGTGCAGTGTAGATCCATTGTCCACAAACATTAGTTGAGGCCGTCGAGAAGGCCTATATATTAAAGGAGACTCGGGAAAAGACCCAACAGGCTAGAGACCGAGTCCAGAGTAGCATACAATAGATGCAAGAGAGCACATCGAGGGGGTCAGTACCTCTTCCTCATGGTGGAAAGGGTTCAACATAGTCATCTTTTAGACCATAATAGTAGCAGCAGCAATAGTCCCACCCACCTTATAAACCTCCAAATAGGTTTAATGCACGAGAGTTCGGAGTATGGGGCCTCCTTCTAAGGGTCACATCAGGGACATAGGGTGATCGAGAGAGCTCACTCAACAGGAGCTCGCCAGCAGAGACCTTAGCAGACCATAACCAGATCATCAAGATCCACACCATAGACCTCCAGTAGCACAGCCGAACTTGTTACACATGGTAGAGGATTAGGAGATTGTTTTTGTTGTGGTGTTACTAAATTTTTTTGGAGAGACTAGCCATAGAACCCTAATAACAAGGGTAAGACACATGCTCGAGCTTATTGTTGGTGATATGGGGCGTAGTCATAAGATGTAAACAACGACCACAAACCACCTAGTAGAGCATTATAGTATAGTAATTGAGACTTTAGGTAACATTGGTGGTATTCCTACCTCCATTTTGTTTGATTCTGGTTCTTTTGATTCTTTTATTGCACCATCTTTAGTAGATCGATCATGAAGCTAGTGGTAGTTAGGCGGGGTCATAGTTTGGATGTTGAGATGGCTTCTAGATCCAAGATCTCTGTAGAATCCTTAGTTAATGTAATGCCCGACAAAACAACCCACTTGAGATGCAAGAACAACCTAGGATTAGTTAGGAAAATTATGGAATAATTTTGTTTTATTAAAAAAATCTACAACAATGTTACAAGACAACAAATGTCACTAATAGGTTCTAGAACAATTCTAGTCTACTAGAATATACTTTCCTTTTATTAATAATTAATAGAGGTCATAAGGTAAAAATTTAGGGTTAGAAGTTTCAAATGGTTCGGAGGAAAATTCCTCATCATACCCATTCTCTAATAGGCTTGAAGTTTCAACTTGATCATTCTCATACTTAACAGATTAAAAAATTTCCTAAATTACTCCCATTGGATTTGAAATTTTCTCACCTTTCCATTGATATAAATAAGTCCTCCTAACTCATATTTTTCAACTTATGGGCCGCAAGCCTTGGGGTGAATTTTTTTTTTCAAAGCAAGCCTATAGGCCTAGGGGTGAAAATTTGCCCAAAGGGCAGGTTAGCGGGCCGTGGGGAGACCTTGAGAAAATTTTCCCATGCGAGACAAAATTCACATTTAAGCCCATTTTCTTGTTGGTCCACAAGTCCATAAGGGACACATGGAGCTCCCTAAGGAAGCGACGGGAAAAGTTGGGAAAGGCAAGGTGGCGGGAGACATTTTACAAATTCTCCCATGCGGTGAAAAGTCGGCTCTATGCCCGCACTCCCGTGAGTCCGTAAAGGACATGTGGCATCTCCTAGGCCAATGCAGGGAAGGTGGGGTGGCGGGGAGAAAATTGAATTAAATCACGAAGGCTAAGAGGGTACATAGACTTGTGCTTCCGACCACACCTCGCGATGCCACGTGCTAGCCCCTGATTGGGCATGGGCGGATTTAATAGTGGGGAAAAATTTGAAAAGTTTCAAAAAAATTCGACATGCAAAAGAATAAAAGGGATCCATTCCTCTGACAATGCCTCATAATGCCACGTGGCATCACACGATTGGTTACGGGACAATGGGAAAGTGTGGAAAATTTTCCCAATATTTTCTAAAAATGCTAAGTTCAAAAGAGGATCCACCCCTCTGCCGCACCTCAAGGTGCCACGTGATAGCCTTTGATAGGCTCTAGGCTAACGGGGTGGAGGAGAAAATTTTGAAGATATTCCCAAAAAAATTCCTAAGAACCATGGGAAAAATTAGGTCCGCAGGCCCGCCAAGGAAAATTTTCCCAAAATTTTAACGCCAAGTGAAGAAAACTTTAAACGGCCATAAATTTTGATAGAGAGCTCAGTTTGGGGCAAACGAGGACTTTATGGAAATATCTCAATGTTGTATTTGCACTTAAATAATTAATTTTAGATTTTGATAAATTTTAAGGGGTAAATTTTAAGAAAATGACCTCGTAGTATTTTAGAGTGCAAACTAGTAAATTTTTAATAGTGAATTTTATTCAATTTGATCTTCTTCCTCTCTCAACATGTCAAATAGATATGGGGGATTTTTCTTAGATGAATTTAGGATAGATTACAGGGGTTAATTTTTTTGATGGAGTCTCAATTCGAAATTTCCAACATTTGAAAGAAAAATGACTTCGAAATGACATTAAAACAATGCTTCAAGCCGATTTTACGAAGTTTTCTAAGAAATTTTCTTGAGTATTAATGTACGATGAATTCATATAGATCCTACAACTTCAATTTAATTATTTAATTTGTTATTTTATTGTTGCAGGTTTGAACTGTGTGTTTTTGGTTTAGATAATTGCCAGTTTGAAATTACAAATAACAAGGATCAAATTTTAAAGGATCTATTTGCCATTTTCATCTTCTAAGTATTAAAATTCATTCCAATTCCAATCTAACACATTTTAGTTGATTCAAAGCAAACCATTCAAGACCAAAATGCAATTCGATTTTCAATTATAAACATTTCCAAAGAAAAAATACTATATTTTTTTCTCACATGCATTTCTTCCTTTCAAACAGAGATTCCAATACATTGAAATGATAATATTTTATAATACAATGCAATTTGAGAAAATTATTACATTCATTTGTTGGTTCCAATATACAACTTTACAACTTCTTTCTTTTATTCCTTCCAAAAATCATTTATTGACATAGGGTAGAATAATACATTTTCTTTTCACGTGTTGCACATTTCCACTTTTAGAACAGGGACTTCCTAGTGCATGATAAACATAATTTTTCAATTGAATAATATAATAGAACAAGGTAAACACTTCTAATAATTCCAATGAAACTCATACAACCTCCTTTCCATTTGATTTCAAAGTACAATATACAAAACAATATTATTCTTTCACATTCTTTCCAAAACATCATACAGAGTATAACTCTTGTACATTTCCAATTTCCACTTGCAGTCAAGACAACATCTTTCCATTACAAACATTTACAAGGTCATCCAATTCAAGTGGGAAAGGTTATAATGAGATTTCATTTCACAAGGGACTATCAAACTGTCTTTTCTCAGTTCTAGACCAACAACATGCATTCTTCTCTTTCTTCCAAATTTTATCACAATAAAGGCAAGGGAAAGGCAATGCTCTCCACTCAACCAAGACATCCGATGGAACAAGAATCCATCCTTCTTCATTAGTCCCCGAGCCCCAACCATAATGTAATAAAATATGTGATTCAACCCATGGCAACAAGGCTTCCACAACACACATGCAATATTTTCACATTTTAAACATAGTTAAAAATAGAATGTAGTTTACAACTACATTAAAACATACAAACAAGACTAAGGCTCCATCAAGCAAGCCAAAGGAGAAAGGAACTATGGGGGAAGTTGCTTATGCCTCCCAATGGGAATTGGGTATCCACCTGTAATAGACCACCAATATAAAACATCTCCCATATATCCTTATGACCCCCACAATCCCTCCTTATGCCCCCAAAAATTTCCTTATGCCCCACCACAAAGTAAGAAATTCTATGCCATTTCTTTTCCAAGGTAGAAACCCAATACCAACTCCCTCCACTTGAATTTTTATGCCACTAGCATTCCCTTATGACCACCCCACCCTCCCCCACCCCACATGGATTCCCCATAGTCTACTCCTACACCATTCCTAGGTAGTCTACTCAAACAACCCACAAACATGCTAAAACATTCATAGAATAACATGTACATTCATAAAGAAAAAAATTATTTCAAGAGCCAAGCTCTTACCTCTCCATGAAGGAGTTGTCTAAGTTCCAAAATAGAAAGCTTTCCAATGCCAAAATACAATCCAAAATCAACAACCAACAAGCATGCAAAGGTCTCCAATCTCCTTCCAAAAGCAAGAGCTCCACATAGCAAAATTTCACCCAAAAGGAAGTATGCAAAATGTTCAACAACCCAAAACAAAGCAAGGAGTTCTAATTTTATAGAAGATGGAAGAGAAGAGGATGAGGTGGATCCATGTAGGATGCCACATAAAAATCCTCAACTCCAACATAAAATTAAAATTCATTCTCTAATGCACAATAAATAGGTGGGTGAATAATATGACAATAAACTTACACACTCCATAAAGCCCACACCCCATAAGGACTGAATTTAATAAAATGTAAGAAGAGTGCAATTAAAACTTACAATTAGTCATATCAAAATGCATAAAGAAGGTCTAAATTCAGCCCCCAACCATAGGCATGGATGGTAAATAAATTTAAAAGGTATGGGACAAGTTTTAATTGTCCCACAAGCCTCCAAAATCATCCTCCAAGGACAAATTCGAATTTCCAAGGTGCAGTGTTTTACACTCAAGTAAACTTACACATCACTTACAAGGTCACTTACACATACTTAGAACATTTAATACAAAATCCAACCGCTTCACTAATTACTTTCTTATGACATATTGATTTTTCTACTTTAACAACATGATTATTCACAACATTAACACAACATTTAATAACTAATGAAAAAGGGGTAAAAGCACCACAAAAGAAACACATTAAAACATTAATAAAAGAAACCAAATTAATAAATACATAAATCCCCTTGGTCACATTCAAAGGTAATCCTCCCCATGGGAATCCCTAACAAAAACATTACACACACACAAAACAAGCTGCCATGGTGAGCTTGTTAAATTCATCTAGAATTCCAATTTGGTTGGTCTCCAATCCCCTATGTTTGTTGTGATAGTTTAACCTCGTAAAAATACAAATACCTCCTTCTACCTTGTGGTCATATCAGAACATCCAACATGATATAAATATAATCATAAACTCATCTATACATAGAATCAAAACAACATCAAGTTAATGAACAATATCACTTACAATTTCATCAACAACTATATAATCATCAATTTTAAATTCAATTTTATTGGTCTACTCAATATATCCAAATATCACATGTCCTAACAACATCCATAAATATATATAACCATGTCCAAAAACATGTCAAAATCTATATAAAATGTCTCTAACAATCATCATGCATCATATATGAATCAGAGTGAACAATAATCCATGATCTGACATCTAACACCATACTAAATCAAAACTATAATAATGACCATAATATAGTGAGCAGTATCATGATCAATATGAAAAGTGTCAAAGGGAAGTGGGAAATACATCCCCCTCCCCTTAGACTTGACTTCCTCCTTGAAGTCACTAGAAAGAGAGATAGGAACAAATGCAATAGAAAAATGATCACTCCATTATGGGATTGCTTACTTCAAACAAGTGTAAGTCTACAAAACCTAAGTTTGGTCCAATGCAATTCAGCAAGAAGAAGGGAAATTTCAAGGGATGAGTTCAAAACTTCTTACATGCAAGGCTATGAACACTTAAATCTAGAGATTAAATTTACACTATACACCAAGATACCACACATAACAATATAACATGAATAGTTCAAAAGAGTCTTAAGAGCTACCAGCAAGTAGAGGAATAATAAGGTGAATTGCATGAGTTTGAGAATGACCACATAGTTTCCCAAGGAATACAACATACTACATTAATAAAAGTTAAGGTTTCTACATGTTTAAGCCATGATTTCAAGGTTCATTGTCTAGACAAGGCTAGCAAAAATCAACTATGACCAAATTTGCATGAGGAACAAGTCTACTCAAGGTCCCACAATTTTAGGATCACACATGATGAGGTTAATCAACAAGGACACCTAAATCAGAAAAACATTTAAAATCAAGGAACTATTCAAGAAAATCAATTCTATAACTCGAGAGGGTACAATTAACTTTTCATGGTAATATAAGCGAAGTCAAGACCACAAGGTTTCTTATAGTCTGATTTTTACACTTTTTTTTTAAGAATTGGACACACCATACCAACCAAATATAATGAAGTCAATCATTTAGGAAAAGAATATATATATATATATATATATATATATATATATCCCCCTAAAGCAACTAACATATCAATACAAGTACCATACATTATAGCACAATGGGATTTATTTATCTTATTTCCTAATCAAGCTCGGAATAACCATAAAGAGAGCACAAGAAACACCAAGGACAAATCAAGGTCACTAGGGAGAATAAAAAGTAACACGGGGTCCAATTATAATCTAAGGGTGCATCGTATCAAAAGTGAATAACATCATCTTGCACTTTCCATCCTAATGGAAAAGGGGCAACAACAACAAGGTGACCCAAGAATATATAAAGAAAAGAAGAATTCACAAAGTTATTTTATATCCTTAACATATGTTGCCTTAAAATCAGAATAACTTAGGTCTCCAAGGACAAGACAACACACAAGGAGCTTGCTTCTCAAACAATAGATAAGTCTCAATCCAAAAGGACCACAACTCACATTCATCGAGCTACGGGATGATAAGGGTATGATGACCCAAAACTCCCACAAGAAAGGCACATACATATATGAACAAGAAGTACTAAGAAACTAGAACACATTACTATCCACTAGGTGTTTCAGAGTTTCAGGTAGGCGACAGAACAATAGGTTTAACTACACATTGCACTCAATACACATAAATATTACTTATTTTATAACTCAACTAATTAAGTAAAAAGTTGTAGTTTCATTTTTTCCTAGCACATTCCTTTACGAGTTTTCTTAATTAAAATATTCCTTTTTATTCTGATATCACATGTTTGCATTATAAGGATCACCACTAAGGTGGCCATGATATCTCACCATTCTGTATAGCAGACAAACAAAATATTTATTCTACTCCTAGGGGAGGTAGATGGACAAAGGTTTTTCCTTTTCTATTCTTCTACATGGTTTTTATTCCTTCTATTAATCTACCAAGGTTAAAGCAAGGACCATTTTCTCTTTCTATGTTGTAGTTTATTTTTTAAGCTTCAAGGCCAAATCTCCTCAATTATAGTTTTATGATGTTTGGGTGAGTCGATTTGTCAATTAAAAAAATTAATGAGAAGGAACGATAAACATATCACATTATTACTTTTAAGGGAGAGAGAGGTAATTCAACACATCACATTTTTAATTCTAAGGAAACAAGGGGCGTTCAACATGAAAGCACATTATTAATTTGGTAAGAACTAGAAAACAATCAACCAACATAGATCACAACAATATTTCAAGATTTTTCCACTAATTACAAGTATCATAAAACATTCCTAGTGGGTGTCTACAAGTTCTAAAAATAAGTTACGAGGATGACCCATTAAGGAAGCATAATTACTTTACTTGATCTACTCGGGTCTACCATTGTTTGTTTTTTTGGCAAAAATATTTTTACTCACTTGATAAGACAAGGAAAGTTTTCAAATCTACACCCATATTACTATAGGATATCACCAAGCAAGCAATCAAAATGACAAGGAATTTTTAGCTATAATAACACCACATACTCATTAGAAGCATCAAATGTAAGAAGAAAATCAACCATCTTATTCAACATGGATGTACGACCAAGAGTTACAGCTTTCATAAAAGAATCAAATTATAAAACACCAATGAGATTAAATTATCAAGGTCTAATTATACTATCATCACCAATGTCATGGTCCAAAAGACTCAAAGCATTCATAAGTGTCTCCACGTAATCCAAAATTAATAGGTCATAGAGTATTACTCATAGTAACTAAAGAAAACGTTAAGGAAAGGGTAGACTTATTTATAGGTCAAGAGGGCAAATATAGACACTTAATTTACACACAATACTCGAATGGGATTAAATCTAACCATAATTACCAAGATGCATACAATCCTCAAGTCACTACTTAATATAATGAAATGAGGAACTCTTGATAAAACTAGCATGCCATCAAAGAGAAGCCACTACCAGACAAACACTTTTCCACTAACATCCATAGCCAGCCAAAAGAAAACCGATCCCACCATAATTCATCAACCCACAATTAAACACCTCTACTCCAACGAGGTTCAAGCTCTTATCGGATTGTAAGAGAATCACCACCACCGCTAACAGTCAAGCTGCCAACTAAAATGCACAAAACTACGAACTCTCTTCCCAATAATATTGAGTAATGAAAAGGTTACTCTAAGATCCTATATAAACTCAAGGTTTCGTGCATCTAAAACCAAGGCATAACTTTAAGCACCTAAGAGGACATTCAAGACACCTAGGTGTACCCCCATATGACAAAATGTATGAATACAAGTAGCATAGAACCAGCTCATCATCATGCAAGAAGAAATCCATGTAACGTTTAGCTAAGCAGCCAACAACATAACGAGCTCCGAGTCACCAATCAAAATAAAGTCCAAGAAATATTGGCAATCAAGGAAAGTGGCTAAGTAGCCGCATTGCAAAGTTTGAAAATTCTCACAAAAATATAAATAACTAGAAGAGCCTCAAAGCTTCTCAATCCAATCATAAAATAAGATGTTGGTCCTTGATAAAATGACACAAGTTTACGAATGTAAAATATAAAACGTTAACACCACATTCACTTCGCAACCCTTCATGGCCGCCAATAGGGGTACTCTACCTTGAGGTCAGTTCCAAGGACACATGCGTAGGATTGGGTCATAAACTACACCCAGACTTAATGTCCACTCTCCCATATGGGTAACAAAATGAAAAACTAACAACCAGACCAACTTTCCTAACTACTGAAGGAAGGAAGCTCTAAGAAGCTTCTAATTAACTCTTCCCGACCCCAAGACACAACCACTATTATCCAACCACAAGATTCACACCATATAATTTATCCTTCTAACAACTCTAATAAGGAAGGGTCTCAACAAATGGATTAATGTATGATATAATTAAATAATGTTTTAGGACTTGTAAAACAACACATTTTCAAAGGGGAACCAAGTTTCCACTACACTAGAAGTTCACAAAAATCAATTTAATTTGACATTCTTAGTTACCCAGGTTTAGACAAAATGCCACTGAGTGAGTACAACAATTCAAACAACTTATTAGTTTATTATTATTTTAATTTTGGTAGTTCAAATGAACAGAGTAATGTAATATTTCTTCATACACATTTCTTTTTCAATTTTCAAACAAGTTTATTTTCTTAGATTCAAAAGTGTGCTAGGTTTAAAGTTCATGTTTTAAGCTTTCTAGTGTGCCCAAGGGTCCAAGATTTTAAACCACTACTCTATTACCAAGTGTAATACTCGTTAAAACAACCCAACCGAGACCCAAGAGCAACCTAGGAATAGTTAGGAAAATTATGGAATAAATTTTTTTATTAAAAGAATCTACAACCATGTTACAAGAAAACAGATTGTCACTAATAGGTTCCAAAACAATTCTAGTCTACTAGAATATACTTTTCTTTACTAATACTTAATATAGGTCATAAGTTCTAAATTTTAGAGTTAGAATTTTAAAATAGGTTCGAGAGGAAAAGTTCCTCACCATACTCATTCTCTAAAAGGCTTAAAGTTTTAAATTGATTTTTCTCATAATTAGTGCATTCAAAAATTTCTTAAATTACTTTCATTGAATAGGAAATTTCCTCACCTTTCCAGTGATATAAATAATTCCTCCTAACTCCTCATATTTTTCAAGTTATGGTCCTATGGACCTTGGGGTGAAAATTTTCCCCAAGAGCGGGCTTGGGTCCCGTGGATGAAAACTTTCCCAAAGGGCGGGTTGGTGGGCAACGGGAGACCTTGAGAAAAAAAATTTCCCACAAGGCGAAAAAATCACTTTTTTCCGCACTCCAACGGGTCCGCAAGTCCATAAGGGACACGTGGCACTCTCTAAGCTAGCGCGGGGAAAAACGGGAAAGGCGGGCGATGGGAGACATTTTACAAATTCTCCCGCACGGTGAAAAGTCGACTCTGCACCCATGCTCCCATGAGTCTACAAAGGACATGTGGTGACTCCTAGGACAACACAGGGAAGGTGGGGTGGAAAGGAGAAAATTGACTTAAAGCCTCAAACGCTAAGAGGGTACATAGACCCGTGCCTCTGCCGACACCTCGCAATGCCACGTGGCAGCCTCTCGATTGTGCATGGGCTAGCGGAATAGATGGAAAAACTTGGAAAATTTTCCAAAAATTCTCCAAGATGAAAAAGAAAAAAGGGATGTGCTCCTTTATTGATGCATCGTGTGTCGCCATGTGGCATCATTTGATTGGTTACGGGCTGGTGGGGAAAGTTTGGAAAATTTTCCAAAAATTTCTCAAAATTCTAAGTTCAAAAGAGGATCCACCCCTCCGTTGTCACCTCATGGTGCCATGTGGAATCCTTTTATTAGCTTTGGGTCAACGGAGAGGAGGAGAATTTTTTAAAAACTTTTCCTAAGCCCTAAGGGAAAAATTTGGGCCACGGGCCCGCCAAGGAAAATTTTCCTAAAATTTTAACGCCAAGTGAAGAAAACTTCAAAAGGCCATAACTTTTGATAGAGAGCTCGGTTTGGGGAAAACGAGTACTTTATGGAAATATCTTGACGTCCTATTTGCAATGGGATCATTAATTTTAGATTTTGATAAAGTTTAAGGGGTCAATTTTAAGAAAATGACCTGCAGGATTTTACAGTGTGAACTTGTAAATTTTAACTTGTGAATTTTATTCAATTTGATCTTCTTCCTCTCTCAACATGTCAAATAGAAATGGGGGATTTTTCTTAGATGAATTTAGTATAGATTGAAGGGGTTATTTTGTTTTATTGAGGCTTAATTTGAAATTTCCAACATTTGACAGAAAAATGACTTCAAAATGACATTAAAACGGTTCAAGTCGATTTTACTAAGTTTTCTAAGAAATTTTTTTAGAGCCTACCACTTAGATTTAGATATTTAATTTCTTATTTTATTGTTGCGAGTTTGAATCATGCATTTTTGTTTAGATAATTGTTAGTTTGAAATGACAAATAACAAGGATAAAATTTTAAAGGATCTATTTTCCATTTTCATCTTCTAAGTATTAAAATTCATTCCAATTCTAATCCAACACATTTTATTTGATTCAAAACAAACCATTCAAGACCAAAATGCCATTCTCGATTTCTAATTTTACACATTTCAAAAGACAAAATATCGTATTTTTTCTCAAACATATTTCTTTCTTTTCAAACAGAGATTCCAATACATTGAAATCATAAGATTTTATACTAAAATGCAATTTGAGAAAATAATTACATTCATTTGTTGGTTCCAACAGACAACTTTACAACTTCTTTCTTTTATTCCTTCCAAAATCATTTATTGACATAGGGCAGAATAATACATTTTCTTTTCACGTGTTGCACATTTCCACTTTCAAAACAGGGACTTCCTAGTGCATGATAAACACAAATTTCCAATTGAAGAATATCATATGAACAAGGTAAACACTTCCAATAATTCCAATGAAACTCATACAACCTCCTTTCCATTTGATTTCAAAGTATAGTATACAAAATAGTATCATTCTTTCACATTCTTTCCAAAACAACATATAGAGTATAAATCTTATACGTTTCCAATTTCCACTTGCATTAGTACAACATCTTTCCATTACAAAAATTTACAAGTCATCCAATTCAATTTGGAAAGGTTACAATGAAATTTCATTTCACAAGGGATTGTCAAACTATCTTTTCTCGGTTCGAACAACAACATGCATTCTTCTCTTTCTTCCAAATTTGATCACAACAAAGGCAAGGGAAAGGTAACGCTCTCCACCCAACCAAGACATGCAATGAAAGGAGAATTCGTCCTTCTTCATTGGCCCCCGAGCCCCAACCATAATGAAATAAAATATGTGATTCAACCCATAACAACAAGGTTTCCAATAAACACATGCAACATTTTCACATTTTAAACACAGTTCAAAACTTGAATGTAGTTTAGAACTACATTAAAACATACAAACAAGACTAAGGATCCATCAAGAAAGCCAAAGGAGTAAGGATCTATGGGGAAGCTTCTTATGCTTCCCAATGGGAATTGTGTATCTACCTATAACAAAACTCACCAATATAAAAATCTCCCATATATCCTTATGCACCCCACAATCCCTCCTTATGCCTCCCACAAATTTCCTTATGTCCCCCACAAAGTAAGAAATGCAATGACATTTCTGTTCCAAGGTAGAAACCCAATCCCAAATCCCTCCACATGAATTTTTATGCCACTAGCATTCCCTTATGCACCCCAATGGATTCCCATAGCCTTCTCCTACACCTTTCCTAGGCAGTCTACCCAAACAACCCACAAACATGCTAAAACATTCACACAATAACATGTACATTCATAAAGAAAAAAAGTATTTCATGAGCCAAGATCTTACCTCTCCACGATGGAGTTATCTAAGTTCCAAAACAACAAGCTTTCCAATGCCAAAATATAGTCCAAAACCAACAACCAACAAGCAAGCATGAAAAGGTCTCCAATCTCCTTCCAAAAATAAGAGCTCCGCACAACAGAAATTTCATACAAAAGGAAGTATGCAAAATGTTCAACAACCCAAAAAAAAGCAAAAATTTATTATTTCATAGAAGAGGGAAGAGAAGAGGATGAGGTGGATCCATGTAGGATTCCATATCACACATCCTCAACTCCAACACAAAAGTCAAATTCATTCTCCAATGCACAATAAAGAGGTGGGTGAATAATATGACTATAAAATTACACACTCCAAAAGCCCACACCCCATAAGGACTGAATTTAATAAAATATAAGAAGAATGCAATTAAAACTTACAATTTGTCATATTAAACTGCATAAAGAAGGTTTAAATTTAACCTTCCAACCATACGTATGGTTGGTAAATAAAGTTAAGAGGTATGGGACAAGTTTTACTTGTCCCACAAGCCTCCAAGGACAAATTCAAATTCCCAGAAGGTGGAGTGTTTCACACTTATAAGTAAACTTACACATCACTTACAACATTTAATAGAAAATCCAACCACTTCACTAATTACTTTCTTATGACATATTGATTTGTTTACTTTAACAACATGATTATTCACAACATTAACACAACATTTAATAACTAATGAAAAAGGGTAAAATAACCACAAAACAAACACATACAAACATTAATAAAAGAAACCACATTAATAAATACATAAATCCCTTGGTAACATTCAAAGGTAATCACCCCCACAGGAATCCCTAAAAAAAACAACACACACACAAAAAAAGTTGCCATGGTGACCTTGTTGAATTCATCTAGAATTCCAATGTGGTTGGTCTCTAATCCCCCAATGTTTGTTGTTATAGTTTAACCTGTAAAAAAACAAATACCTCCTTTGGCCTCGTGGCCATATTAGAACATCCAACATGATATAAATATAATCACAAACTCATCTATACATATGAATCACAACAACATCAAACTAATCAACAATATCACTTACAATTTCATCAACAACTATATAATCATCAATTTTAATTTCAATTTTCTCGCTCTACTCAATATATCCAAATATCACATGTCCTAACAACATCCATATATATATATATATATATATATATATATAACCATGTCCAACAACATGTTAACATCTATATAAAATTTTTGTAACAATCATCATGCATCACATATGAATCGAGTCGACAACAATCCATGATCGACATATAGCACCATACTAAATCAAAACTATAATAATGTCCATAATATAGTCAGCAGATCATGATCAATATCAAAAGTGTCGAAGGAAGTGGGCACTATAGTTAAGGAGCATGTGGTAGATTTTGAATCTTTCACCACTACTTCGGATCTTTGTATCCTTTGTTTCACCGCTACCTCGAGATCTTCGTATCATTCATTGGGCTCTTATGGAGTCATCTTGGGTATGGACCGTGGTTGTGTACACATAGGGCCAGGATGGATTACTACCACAAGATTATATCTTGTGCAGATTATTTGGGAGTTGAGTCGGTGATTTTAGGGGTCAGGAGACCTATTTCTATTCGCACCATCTCTGCTATGTAGCTTAAGCGGTGTGTGCGACGGGGTTGTCAAATGTATGTTGTTACAATCAATGACAGATCAGAGGATGGGTCTAGTGGACCATTGCTAGATGATCACCCCATTTTGAGAGAGTTTGCAGATGTCTTTCCAGGGGAGCTACTGGGGTTACCACCCCACGTGAGATTGATTTTCACATAGATATTGTTTCGAGAGTAAAGCCTATCTCACGAGAACCTTATCAGATGACCACACCAGAGCTCTATGAGATCAAGTTGAATCTTGAGGGAATTTTGGAGAAATGTCTTATCCGTCCTAGTGTATCCCCTGGGGAGCACTGGTAATCTTTGTAGAGAAGGAAAGATCCTTATGGTTGTGTATTGATTTCCATCAGCTTAATAAGGTAACGATCAAGAATCGTTATCCCCTTCCACACATTGATGATTTGTTTGATCAGATGAAGGGAGCCACAACTTTCTCTAAGATATACCTTAAGTCAGGTTACCATCAGCTGAGGATTTTAGAGGCGAACATTCATAAGACCACCTTCCATACGAGATATGGCCACTATGAGTTCATAGTGGTACCTTTTGGTTTGACGAATGCCCCATAGTGTTTATGAGTTTGATGAATGGGGTATTTAGGAACTTCTTGGATCACTTCATGCTCATCTTCCTTCATGAAATTTTTATTTACTTACATACGTGTGAGGAGCATGTGAGGCACCTTAGCTAGGTTCTTTAGTGTCTTCGTGAGCAGCGGCTTTCACGGGAAGTTGGAGAAGTGTGCATTCTTTCGAGACATTTAACGTGCAGAATTGGGTCATATCATTTCTGGGCAAGGTATCACTATTGATCCTTCTAAGATTAGAGATATTATGGATTAGCTACCACCCAATACTATGACCGAGGTGCGCAACTTCATGGGACTAGCAGAGTTACTACAACATATTTGTTTAGGAATTCTCTTGGATTGCGCACCACATCACTTCCTTCGGAGGAAAGGGAATAAGTTTGTTTGGTGAGACAGGTGCAAGTAGGCCTTCAATACACTGAAGGAATGTCTCACTATAGCACCTATCCTTACAAAGATCGGTTCCATAGGGTGATTTTTTCATTTACACGGATGCTTCTTTAACAGGGCTTGGAGGTGTGTTAATGCAGGAGGGAAGAGTAGTGGATTTTGAATCTCACAAACTTAAAGATTAGGAGCTTAATTATCCAACTCATGATCTTGAGCTTGTATAATTTGTGCACACTTTGGTTTGATGGAGGAACTTTCTACTTGGTCAGAAATTCACACTCGTGACAGATCACCCAAGTATTTGCCACCTATTCACGAAGCCCAATCAATGCTCGTCAATGGCATTCGATGGAGTTGCTTTGTGAGTATGATATGGAGATAGAACATGTGAAGGGGAAGGAGAATGTGGTGGCATATGCTCTCACAGATGGAGAAATGTGGCTATGGACACCTCGGTGAATGCGATATTTTGTAGAGCAGGGATTCTTCAAGCCTTCCTCTTGATGCTTCTTCTACATTATAGTTTGAGGAGAGATCGAGTCTCAGATACCCCTTGAGGGGAAGTTTAATGGTTTCTCACTATAGGTAGATGGCCTTCTTAGGCATAAAGGTTGGATTTATGTTCGCAGAGATGGAGACTTGAGGAAGGACATCTTGGTAGAGGCACATCATGCACCCTATTCAGCCCATCCCAGAGTGAAGAAGATGCATGCCACCTTGAGACAGTTGTATATTTGGAGAGGAATTCATAGAGACATGGATCAGTTTGTGTCACACTGTTTAGAGTTCCAGAAAGTGAAGGCCGAGCATCATCCAACTGGCCTTCTCTTTCCTCATGTTATACCAAAGTGGAAATGGAACATCATTTCCATGGACTTCATTATTGGGCTACCGATGTCGAGATATCACCATGACGCCATCATGCTCACGGTTGATAAATTGACAAAGTGGCCCTCTTTTATCCATTGAAGACCACTTATACATCTAGTGCGGTGGCATGGGTATATTTGGTTGAGATTATCAGCTTGCATGGGATTCTATGGAAGATCATTAGTGACTGTGATCCTTTGTACACTTCCCATTTTTGGACTACCATGTATCATGCCCTCGGGATGAAGATCAATTTTAGAACAACATATCACCCCGAGACGGATGGAAAACCAGAGCGGGTGAATAATATTTTAGAGGACATGCTCGGGATTTATGTGATGGAGCAAAGTAGTCTATATGGGAAGAGTACCTTTACTTGGAGGGGTTTTCCTACAATAATAGTTCCTAGAATTCTATAGGCATGGCTCTTTTTTAGGCTCTGTATGGTAGAAAGTGTAGGACACCTCTTATCTAGGACAGGCTAGGGGACAAGGTTTCTCTTGAACCATATTTGTTATAGGACATGGAGGAACAGGTGGTTTGTTTAAGACAGAGACTACGGGAGGCACATGAAGGAATAAGAAGTACGTAGATCAACATAGGACCAACCGTAGTTTTGATGTGGAAATGAAGGTGTTACTTCATGTTATGCCACATAAGAGCCCTATCCATTATGGAAAAGTTTCTAAGTTAGCTACTAGATTTGTGGGTCCTTTTGAGATCTTTGATCGTATTGGCCCTTTGGCCTATTGTCTAGCATTGCCACCCAGCTTGTCTTTCATACACGATGTGTTTTATGTTTCAGTTCTTAGGAGATATGTTGCAGATCCTTCTCATGTGTTAGATTGGACATCATTTCAGGTGTAGGATTAGGAGCAAGTGATTGTGGATCCCATTCACATCCTAGATCGCAGGACCCTGGGCCTTTGAGGTAGAGAGGTTGATCAGGTCCGGGTGCAGTGGGAAAAATATGATGAGACTACAGCTACATGGGAGGATGCTACTTTTCTACGAGTTCAGTTTCCACATTTATTCCAGTGACTTCCAGGAGGAAGTCAAGTCTAAGGGGAGAGGGATGTAGTGCCCACTTCCCTTTGACACCTTTTTAATACTAATCATGATACTGTTGATTATATTATGGACCTTATTATAGTATGATGATAGATGTTAGATCATGGATTATTGTTGACTTGATTCAGTTATGATGCATGATGATTATTAGAGGCATTTTGGATATTGATGATGATATACTATTTGACATGGTTATATTATGGATGTTGTTCAGACATGTGATATTTGGATATTATGAGTAGACCTAGAAATAGAAATTATTGGATGATGATATAGTTGTTGATAAAACTGTAAATGATATTGTTAGATTGCTTTGATGTTGTTGTGATTCATATATCTAAATGATTTTTGGGGTTATATTTATATTATTTTGGATGTTCTGATATGGCCATGAGGTCGAAGGAGGTATTTGTGTTTTATAGGTTAAAATATCACAACAAACATCGGGGGATTGGAGACCAACCACATTAGAATTCTAGATGAATTCGAAAACGTCACCACGGCAACTAGTATTTGTTTGTGCGTGTTTGTGTGTGTTAGGGATTCCCATGGGGGATCACCTTTAAATGTGACCAAGGGGTTATGTGTATTTATTTATTTGACCCTTTTGTTTAATGTTGCATGTGTTTATTTTGTGATGCATTTGCCCCTTTATTTATTTATTAAATGTTGTATTAATATTGTGGGTAAGCATGTTGTTAATATTAATTAATTAAAATATATCATGAGAAATTAATTAATTGAGTTTTTGGCCTTGAATTAAAGTGTTGTAAGAGATGTGTAAGTGATGTGTAAGTTAACTTTTGAGTGTGAAACACTCCACCTTATTGGAAATTTTAAATTATCCTTGGAGGTTGACTTTGGAGGCTTGTGGGACAATTTAAACTTGTCCCATACCTCTTATATTTAATTACCAACCATACCTACAATTGGGTTGTTGAGATTAGACTTTTATAATGCTTTTTGAGAAGGCAAATTGTAGGTTTTAATTGCACTTTTCTTACATGATTTAATTTTAGTCCTTTGAGGTGTGGATTGGATTTGAGTGTTTAAGTAAACTATCATTTTATTCACCCACCTATTTATTATGCATTGGAGAATGAAGTTGACTTTTGGGTTGGGGTTGAAGATGTGTGATATGGCATCCTACGTGGATCTACCTCATCATCTTTCCTTCCCTCTTCTATAAAATTCAAATTCCTTTACTTGTTTGGGTTGCTTCATTTTTGGAGACTTGATTCTTGGGTGAATTCCTTGTTGTTTTAATAGCTCTTGCTTTGAAGAAGTTTTTAGAAGATTGTTGCATTCTTGTGCTTGGCTGATTTGGATTGCTTGCATTGGAATAAAGCTTGCTATTTTGGAACTTCGAACAACTCCATCATGGAGAGGTAGGAGCTTGGCTCTTGAAATGCCCTTCTTTTATAAATGTAAATGTTAATGTGTGAATGTTTTGGCATGTTTGTGGGTTGTTGGGTAGATGGCCTAGGAATGGTGTAGGATAAGATTATGGGGTTATTTTGTAAGAGGCACAAGTGTGTTTTAGGGAGGTATAAGGTTGGAGGGAGTTGGGATTTGGGTTCCACCTTACAAAGAAATAGCTTGCACTTATTTACGCGTTATGGGGTGACATAAGAGGTTGGAGAGGCATAAGGAAATGTCAGGAATAAGGGAACTTAGGGGAGGCATAAGGGCATGTTAGGGATTTGAAATGATACATACATACATATATATATATATATATATATATATATACATATATATATACATATATCTATATATATATACATATACATATATATATATGTATATATACATATATATATATGTATATATATATACATATATACATATATATATGTATATATGTATATATGTATACACACACACACACACACACACACACACACACACACACACATATATATATATATATATTGGTGGTTTGTTCTCAGGTGGCGATACCCATTTCCCCTTATGGAGGCATAAGAAGCATCCCCCATAGTTTCTTGCTCCTTTGGCTTGCTTGATAAATCCTTAGTATTATTTGTCATGTTTTAATGTAGTTGTAAACTAAATTTTGTTTTGGGATTGTGTTTTATTGTGAAAATGTTACTTGTGTGTTTGTGGAAGCTTGTTGTTGCCATGAGTTGGATCACATCTTTTATTGCATTGTGGTTGGGGCTCGGGGCCAATGAAGAAGGATGGATTATCCTCTTCATTAGATGTCTTGGTTGGGTGGAGAGAATTTCCTTTCCCCTACTCTTGTTGTGATCAAATTGGAAGAATGAGAAATTTGCATGTTGCTATTCTGGAGCTGAGATAAAGACAGTTTGACAGTCCCTTGTGAAATGAAATCTTATTGTAACCTTTCCCACTTGAAGTGGATGAACTTGTATATGTTTGTAATGGAAATATGTTGTAGTGGTTAATGGAAGTGGTTTTGTCTTGTCCATATGATATTATTCCATTGGAAATTTGTGTTTAGCATGCACTATGAAATCCCTATTTGGAAAGTGGAAAAGTGAAACACGTGAGAAGAAAATGTATTATTCTTCCCTGTATATAATATATGATTTTGGAAAGAATAAAAGAAGGAAGTTGTAAAGTTTTCTTTTGGAATAAATAAAGGATTGCATAACCTTCCTCAAATTGTATCATTGTATTGAATTTAATCATCTAGATGTGAGTTGTAATCTTTTTTTGAAAGGAAGAAATGCGTATAAAGGAAGTGTAATACTTTGTCTTTTGAAATATGTGAAAATTGGAAATCAGAGATGTATTTTAATGTGGCATTTTGTCCCTTGGGAAATTTTTCTCCCCATGGCCAGCAAACCCGCCCATAGGGAAGTTTTCCTCCCCACGACTCCTGGCGACCCACCCATGGGAAAATTTTCCTCCCCGCGGCCCGCCGACCCGTCCTTGGGGATAAATTTCTCCCCTAGGGCTATAGGGCTCCCCTTGGGGAAAATTTTCACCCCAAGGCCCGCCAACCCATATTTTGAAAAATATGAGGAGTTAGAAAGACTTCTTTATATCAATGGAAAGGTGAGGAAAATTCCTAGCCAATGGGAATGATTTAGGAAAAATTTGATTTTGTTAAGTTTAAGAAAAATCAAGTTGAATATTTAAGCCGGTTAGAGAATGGGTATGGTGAGGAATTACCCTCTGACCCTAATTGAACCTTCTAACCCTAAATTTTGGACCTTATGACCTCTAATAATTTTTAATTAAAGAAAAGTATATTCTAGTGGATTAGAATTTTTTTGGAACTTGTTAGTGACAAATTTTGTCTTGTAACTTGGTTGTGGAGTCTTTTAAACAAAAAGAAAAATTATTCCATAATTTTTCCTAACTAATCCTAGGTTATTCTTGGGTCTCAAGTGGGTTGTTTTAGGGGGTGTTACAATGAAGGGTTCCCCTTTAGGTGAAGATGTTGATTTTCCTTGGGTCATTTAGCTTTTGATTTTCATATGGAGAGATAACATATTAAAAATAGAATCCCATCACGGAAGAACTCAAAATGAAGTCATTTGTTTTTCAAGAACCCACTAGATTTAGGAAAATTTGATTGCGTTAAATTTGAGAAAATCAAGTTGAATATTTAAGTTGGTTAGAGAATGGGTATGGTGAGGAATTACCCTCTGACCCTAATTGAACCTTCTAACCCTAAATTTTTGACTTTATGACCTCTAATAAGATTTAATTAAAGAAAAGTATATTCTAGTGGATTAGAATTTCTTTGGAACTTGTTAGTGACAACCGTTGTCTTGTAAACTTGGTTGTGGAGTCTTTTAAACAAAAAGAAAAATTATTCCATAATTTTTCCTAACTAATCCTAGGTTATTCTTGGGTCTCAAGTGGGTTGTTATAGGGGGTGTTACAATTCGTGGTTCCCCTTTAGGTGAAGATGTTGATTTTCCATTGATTTTCCTTGGGTCATTTAGCTTCAGATTTTCATATGGAGAGAAAACATATTAAAAATAGAATCCCGTCATGGAAGAACTCAAAAGCAGATTCATTTGTTTTTCAAGAACCCATTAGATAGTGATTTTGAGGCTGATCCAAAGAAGTCGGTTGATCAAGATGTAGAAAATGCAGATAATGAGGAAGCTCTTGTTCCTACTCAAAAGGAGCATGCGAAACTAGAAAGTAGGAATGATTCAGATCCTTTGGTTGTGACAATAGACACACCGTGTACATTAGGGATGCAAAGCTTCGAGGAGCAGATTGAAATGATGATTCCAATCCAGAATATTGAAAATGAAAATCCAAACATGGGAAAGGATTGGATGGTTATGAATTGGAAAAAAGGGACTATTTCTCCCCTTATGATGAATTTAATATCCAATGGGAAGGTGTGAAAGAAATATGATAGTTTTTGGTTGGGTATGTTGTTATCTGTTGGTTTTGTTGATAGTTTCACTATTGATTTTGTTGTTTGTTTCGCAGTTGGTTTCTTTGTTTCATGTTGTTGTGTTGTTTCGCTAGAAGAGGTATCTTATTTTGTTCCTAAACGTCATATATTCTTCTCCACTTTTGTATGGGGAAGGGTCCCCTTAACCCTATTTTACCCATAATAAACAAAACTTAACAAATTCAAGGATAAATCATGAGAATCAACTATCTAAGTGCACAATATTGCAAAGAAATTTGGGAAAGGTAGAACACTTTATTACCAGTAGGGCACTTGCTGAAAAATTTCTACACAAATTTGTTACATCAACTCCATCCCTTATCACTTGAAAAGAACTATTCTATATAGAAGATGAGAAGTAGAAGTAGAGTTGAAGTGCCCAAACACTTTCAGTCACAACATCAGTTTAGGCCACTTGCATGACTAATTTTTAGTTAAAACATTAGTTGAACTAGTTAGAGTCAATTGCATGAATTGTGCTCAAACTCTAGTTGAGTGCTCTTATCCTCATGCAACATGCCAGATGATTAATTAAATTTTTTTATCTCTCTTTTTGCAATTTGCCACACATTTATTTTATTGTTGTATTATCTAACGGTGGCTCTAATTTTTTTCAATGTTTAGTTCTTGTTTTCGAAGGGCTCATAATTTCTATTCTTAGTATCACCAGTAGCGAGGTTACCTGGTGCCAAGAAGTAGTAGTAGTCATTATTGGATCCGCTAGTAGCATCCATTATTGGTTTTGGCCGGTGCGGCTATTCTTGGTGCCAGACTTTAGCACCCATTCTTGGTGGCGGCAAGTAGTATTCGTTCTTTTTACTTGACTTATAACATCCATTCTTTTTGTCACCTAGTAGCATCCATTCTTAGTTTTTGCAAGAATAGTTATCTTTACAACATATTTGATTTCGCAAAAAGAATAATATATGCACAATATATCTGCAAATTCAAAGGAAGGAAAGAAACATAATACAACAAAAGATAGGGAAGAAAATGACACAAAACATGAATTTTATTGGTCAAAAGGATGCACAATCCATTACAAAGCTGAAACAAGGCAAGAATCCTTTATAAAATGCTTAAATTTGAGGCCCGAACTCACAAATGCTTCTGGAAAATTTTGACAGTAAGTTTTTTCATTTCGAAAACCCCCGCAAAATATAAGGGGGTTGACACATATATAGAAAATTGCTCTCACCTACCACACATTAATTTCATGACAAGTAATTGATCTACCTAGTATTGCAACCATCAATTCTCAACTCGTAGTGATACTCCTTCAATCTTCAAGTTGCATACATTTTTCCCCGAATGGTAGCATTTCTCCTTTTTGGCATCGATCGTGAAAATATTCTCCATCTTGTGTTCTTGCTATCACTAATTACGTATTAATGTAACTAGCTAGTAGCATATTTCCTGGTTAATGTTTGGTAGCATCCGTACTCCCATCACCATCTATTACACTACCTCGATTTGTGCCATTATGACCTGAATATCATCCATATCCACTACCACTGTAGAAAAATATTTTTGTCGACCGGTAGCATGAATAATGCTACTGGTGCCACTCATCACACTTGGTCGGGCTTCCATCGCATCGTCATGCTTCCGACCAGGTAGCACCAAACATAATATTGGTTAGTAGCATTTAATGTGATACCATCTAGTAGCATTCTTACATGTTTCCTCTCGATAACATATAAAGCACTAAATATGCCTTCACGTTGCTTTCACTTTCGACCTCCGACTCTTCATTTCGCCAATTTTCTCCTACTACCAACCAATAGTAGGATAAACCGATTTCATGTGGTAGCATGTAAAATACTCTTGGCTAGTAGAAACATTGTTGCCTCATCTCATCCACTCGACCATGACCAGCTCGGCCCTTCATAACGTAACTCACCCATCATGCCACATAAAATCAACTCAGCTACAACTCGACTGAGAAATCCATGAGTTACCCTATTCCGACCATATATTACACTTTATTAACTATCAACACCTAGAACTATTTAGGTTTTCAAATTTTTAAGGGGTACAAAATTGGACAACAATTTTAAACCTATCCACCTAATATGAACCTATATTTCACCTACCAGTAATCATATTTTTCGGATAGGTAACTTATCTTATCCATCCTCAACAAGATGATTTTGTGTGAAAACTAACACAATTTATTGTATGAATACAAGGGAAACCAAATCCATTCAAACCATTTAGAAACCCCTTGACTCCTCGTAGATAACTAAATATAATAATATATCTCTCAAAATCTTCCAAGGATGGCCCTAGGTAGCCATGAGTATAATTTTGTAGAACACAAGATCTAAATGTGTCTATTACAAAATGTCAAGTTTAAATCAAGAGTTTTGTTATAAATTGTACATTCTTTCCACAAATTTTAACATATCATAGGATTTTGGGTGAATTATGTGGGTTTGAGTCCTCCTCTGAGTATTGGTACCTAGGGAATGCTTAGCCATCATTGGATGGTTGGGGCCAGTGTAACCCAAAATTCTAATCCTTTTAAGACATCTCATCTTCAAAAATATTATAACTTAAGATTTTCCTTAAGGTCAAGACATTTCAACCCTTGTCATAGTGATCATGGCATCCATAATCTATAGAAAAACTAAATGGTTAAAGTACACTTGTACAAGGAGAAGGAACTTCATCCAATAATTTATATACACATTTGTACCTTGTAGAGACATTGAGATCAAGTATACCCTAACAGGTGATGCATTTGAAAATTTCCTTTCAAACTCATACTCTACACATCCAAGTTAATTGATTTATCTTTTTCTTCTTAATGAGTCCACTTGTTACTTTTGTCTAGTATATGAGTAAATCTACTTATCTTTTATAAACCCGACATGGAAATTTTATTTTATTTTCATACCCTAATTACTATAGTTATTATTCCTAAATTTAGAGAAGACATTTAAAACCATGTCAAGGTGATCATGATAGCCCAAATAATTTTAAAAAAAAAAAAAAAAACCCATTTAGAGAGACAAAAATTCATCTAAACTTACCTAGACACATTTGAAACTTGTGGAAATATTTAGACCCATTATAACACATGAGAGTGACATAATTTTACATGGAATTTTTATCCTATCCTTTACATATCCACAGAACTTGATTTCTCTTAAGTTCCTCAATGATTAGTCTCTCTAATTTTGTCTACAATCAAAGCACATATTTTTATGGTCAATAAATTTCACTTGTTGATTTGGCTTTATTTTCATACTTGAATCACCATTGTTATCATTCTAAATTGAGTGAATTGTTTCAAAGTGTTGAAATAACATAAATAAAGTTTTATTAAGTATTTGACTTATTAGAATCTGATTTATGATTCATATTTTTAATTTAATAATGATTCGGTGTAATTTTGTTTAATATGCATGTTACTTATATGGGAGACATTTTTGTGTGATTAAATTGTAATTTATCTTTTTAACTTGTATAAATATCTTAAATACATTTATTTGAAATGGATTCACCTATATTGATCTTAATACTTTAAAGTATTGGAATATTTAAATATCATAATTAATTTTATTACCTTATTTTTTTATTTCCTTGTGATTGGTGAAAAATAACATGAAATTAGCTACGTCACTTTATTAAGATTAAGAGGAACAATTAGATCCAAAATATAGTTTTAAAATTTTTATTTTCAATATATATATATATATATATATATATACACATATATATACATATACGGCGCGTGCGTGCGCACACACACACACACACGTATATATAATTTTTAAAAGTAAAATAATATGGGATGATTAATAAAAAAATCAGATGGTATGGAAGCACACTAAAAACTATGAGTTCAAACAAGGCAAAAAAAAATCCTAGGACTACAACTAATTACAAAACATCATATAATAGTTAAGGAAAGGAAGTTTACCCACTTCTTTGAATTATTGTCCTATAGGGAGGGTCTTGATCATGTCAAGTGGAATAAGTCATGTATTTTCCAATATCTTGCACGTCCCAACTAGATATAGGTTGCCTTCCTTCTTTAGTATATTTAGCAATGGCTCTAAGGGAAATATGGTGAGAGAAAACATTAGAAACTTGTTAGGTGAAAGTTGGAGGCTCTAACTGCCTTGACTACATGGCTCGAGGACAACTAGAGAGCCCCATCTAAACTAGTTGGGTGGCAAGGGTAATCCTAACCCTAGTGGCAAGCTCAAGGAAGATGGTAGAAGATCCTTCGTGAAAGTTAGCTATGAGGGGACTAGCACGCCTAGCCGAATGAGTGACATTGTGGACCGCTACGAAGACCTCCACTCCTAGATGACCATTGATAGCACTTTGAAGTAAACAGTGGTGACAGGGGGATGAAAATTCATGAGAAACCTTATAAGGGGCTTCATCCTAGCGATGAATGAGTGTTTGTAGATGTTCCACCTCGATCACCACTTTGTTGGGTTGAACTTGAATCTATAAAGCAATACATATGCGATAACCAAAAATTTCTTATAAATAAAGAAATCTTGGTAAAATTAAAAATTATCAAATAAAGAAGAATTCCTTTATTTTCAAATCCATCAAAGGATTTCCCATCTGAAAAAATTCCAAATTTGGGAAATATTAAGGGGAATCCAACGTTTGTCTCCTAAAAGAAAATGTTTTCATGTAAAACATTTTCGACGGAAGTGGAAGAAGAACGAATGAATCTAATTCCACTCCTTCTAGGCTTTACTGTAAATACAAAAAGTATGACCCATGGTTTCCAGATGATAATAAAAGGGGAACTTGACAAAAAAAACACCAAGGTGAAGCAAATGGGCACATAGGTGGACCAAACAATATCAACTATCCTTTTCCATATAGATGGTGAGGATCGCAATCCCCACAATGTATTGAACTTTCCCACTATGGGAAAATTAGGTGAGAGACAGGCATAACCACAACTAACCAAAAATTCTGAAATGGGGTATCCACATACATCTTCCATTCCATCCACCATGGACGAGATGGAAGTATAGAGATATTATAGATCATCCAATCTAACACAAAGCAAATGATGTCATAGATAATAGCTCAATCGGTAGAGACAAATTTAATTGATCCCATAGGTCATGCCAAGGAATCTAAGATTGAGTGTGTTTGCAAAAGTGGCCTTCAATGGTGTGAATGCCTCACTTAAAAGCTAAAGTGTAGGAATCCAAGGAACCTTGGTAAGAAAAATATCCTAAATTTGAATGAAAGGAGACCACTCCGAGAGAATGGTAGTTGAACGAAATTCCATCATGGAGGTCATTTTCATTCCACAGAGTTATGGTTTGATCTATTTATAATTTTCAAATTTTTAGCCCATAGGCCCTAGTTGGTGAACATTATTAAGAATATTAACTAAGGGGTATGAAATTATACCTATGATGTATACAAGCACCTTATCCATGGTATTAGCTATGTTTTTGTCATCAACATGTTTCCTTGATCTCTTTGCTTGGGATTTTATTTTTATTTTAATGAATAAAATTGATATATTCTTTGTAGGCATTTATCTCTTAAAAATTCATCACTAATATTAATCTGAGGTAATAGTGATTTTGTAATGCCTTATGCTCCCTAATAATTAAATAAAATAATGAATAAACCAAACAAAATATGGGGAAGTAGGATGAGTATTTAAAAAATTAACAATACAATTTACTAAGGAATACATTGATTTTTGTGGTTGGAGTTGGCGAAAGGAGGAATGGATAGGTGTAAGGTATTGGCATGGGGAAGTGTGAAGAAATTGTCTCCCGATAGAGCACATGGGCTTCCTCAACGTCCTATTAGACCCGTCATTTTTGTAGAAAATCTACAGTCTTATATAGTAAACAACATAAAAGAAATAAACAGAACAATTAAATAACTTGCATAAATAGAAGAATATTCAAACCAACACTATTGTGCGTAATCTCCATTAATAAAAGCTTCATCATACTCAGAGCTTCAGCTCTTTACAATCAAGTTGTGCGTGCAGTTGTGTGCTTTCAATGCACATCCTTGCTTGTAAAACAATAACAAACTACTGCTAATAAATAAGCTTCTATAGCTCTAAAAATAGAGCATTCTAAAATTAAACTCTTGCTTTAAAATAATTGCATGTTATGCAATAAAGCAGATTTATTATTTGAATTAAATCTAATCCTAAAAATAGGAATTTAACTAAAGCAAGACTCATGCTAAACTAAAGAAAATTAAATCTATTTTTAATCCTTCTAAAATAGCTACGGTTGGAATTAGCAATGCATGGTGCATGCATATTTCCAACACTCCCCCTTAATTTCAAACTATAGCTTTCACTCTTTTGGAGCTTCATTTGCTTTTTCAGATTTTCCATGCGCGGGATCACAAACTCCCAAACAGTCTCTCAAATATTTAATTTTATTTTTGCCAAATCCTTTGTAAAAATGTTTGCAAACTGATCTTGGATCTACAAAATTCAAGATGAATTTCCTCTTTGTTTACTAGATCCCTGATTAAATGATACCTCGTATCAATATGCTTTCTCCTCTTATGAAAAACATGATTTTTGGACAATGTTATGGCTAATTTGTTGTCACAAAAAAATCTGCGTAGCTTCCTCTTGTTTATGTTGTAAATCTGTCAACACTCTTCTCATTCAAATAGCTTGACATGCTGCTCCTATTGCTGCTACATACTCTTATTGTACTGAAGATAATGTGACAATGGGTTGCTTCTTTGATGCCCATGAAACCACTCATGTTCCAAAGTGAAAAGTATAGCTGGATGTGCTTTTCCGATCATCTATACTTCTAGCACTGTCACTATCTGTATAACCAATGAGTTTGAACTCATCTGAACTTGAATAAAGAATTCCATGATTCCTTGTTCCACGTACATACCTCAAAATTCTTTTTCCATCTTGCCAATGTGAATCTTTTGGAGATTCCATGAACCTTGATATGAGGCTCACACCATACATGATATCAGCCTTGTGGCCATCAAATACATAAGACTTCCAACCAAATTTTTAAACAATGTTGGATCCACAAACAATCCTTCATCCTCTTTTCTCAACTTCAAACCTACTACAACTGGTGTTGGCACTGGCTTATAATTCAACATGTTAAACCTTTTCAAAACATCATTTGCATACTTTGCTTGTGAGATAAAAAAATCACCTTCTATTTGTTGAACTTGAATGCCCAAAAAATAATGCATAAGACCAAGTTTTTTCATCTCAAACTCCTTATTCATGGATGATTTGAATGACTCTATAGATAGATTTCCAGTAATGATCAAATCATCTATGTATAAACAAACAATTAAAATTTTACCTTGCTCATTTATCTTGGTGTATAAGGTATGCTCACTACTGCTCCTACTGAAACCATTCTCAATCAAATAAGAATATATTATATTGTGCCAATCTCTAGGTGCTTGCTTGAGACCATAGAGTGCTTTCTTCAATTTGTATACTTTTCCTTCATGACCTTCTATCTCATAACCTTCTGGCTGATTTACATAAACTTCCTCTTCAAGGAATTCATTCAAGAATGCTGATTTAACATCCATATGATAAATAGGCCATTTATTTTGAGCTGTAATTAATAAAACCATTCTTACCATGTCCAAACGTGCTACTGGTGAAATTTTTTTGTTGTATTCAACTCCATATTGCTGTGTAAAACCTCTTACAACTAGTCTTGCTTTGTGTTTCTATACTTTTCCATCAGCATTGTATTTTGTCTTGTAGACCCACTTGACTCCTATCACGTCCTTTCCTTTTGGAAGATCCATCAACTCCCATGTCTGATTCTTCTCTATAGCATTGATCTCATCATCCATGGCTTTTTCCAAAACTTCATTCTTTATAGCCTCTTCGTAATATACTAGATCTGTAGCTTGAGAAAATACTGCAAAAATGAAAATGAATTAGTTGTATCAACATTATAAATCTCACTTAGACTTCTTATTTTCCACTACGCAAGACTGCTTTGTGGTGATGGAGTAACCTTCCGGCATTCTCTCGTGGTGTCTCTTGCATGGCTAAAGATGGCTGAAATCTTGTTGACCTCCTGACTGTAGATGGAGGTGTAGCTTGTGCCATAACTTGCAGTGCATGTCCAAGACTTGTAGATATAGTACCTTGCTTCTCTAAAGTTTCATCTGTCATATCATTGTGTAGAATAGTTGTTGCTATACTCACTATTTTAACTATACTTCCATCCCATTCTTTGTTCTCAATAAACTTTACATCCCCTGCTAATCAAAAGCTTTCAAAGTGATTAGATTGTACAACTTGTATGCTTTTGTATTCTCTGAATACCCAAAAAAATACAATTTTCTAATTTTTTGTCTAACTTCTTCCTTAGCTCATCAGGTACATGTGCATACGCTACACAACCAAAAACTCTGAAATGTGAAACAATGTGTTTCTTGTTAGTCCATGCTTGTTGAGGAACCATGTTCCTAACAAGTTTCATTGGACACCTGTTCAAAATATAAATAGAAGTTGCTACTACTTCTACCCAATAATCATTTGGAAGATGTTTTTCCTTCAACATGTTTCTTGCCATCTCCATGATGGTTCTATTTTTCCTCTCTGCCACACCATTCTATTGTGGTGTATACCTAGTAGTAAACTACTTGTGTATACCATGATATCTATAAAAATTCATAAACTCATTAGAAACATACTCACCTCCTCTGTCTGTCCTTAAGAAATTTTATGTAGTATCCACTTTGCTTCTCCACTAATGCCTTGAACTGCTGAAATGTATCAAAGGCATCTGATTTATTTCTCAAAAAATAAACCCATGTCTTCCTTGTGTAATCATCAATGAATGTCATAAAATAAATACAACCTATAATAGAATATGTTTGCATAGGTCCACATAAATCTGAGTGTAAAATCTCAAGTGGTGCACTTGCTCTTGCTTTTTTTTTACCAAGCAGGAATGAATCTCTATGTTGCTTCCCAAAATACAACCTTCACATACTCTTTCTAGTTTCTGAATCAATGGAAAACCTTTAACCATATTCTTTCTATGTAATAAATTCAAACCTCTAAAATTCAAATGTCCATACCTTAGATGCCAAAGCCATGATTCATCTTTCATGACTGAATGAAAAGTGATTGTGTTCCTTCAACACATGACTCAACTGTATTTACGTAGGAACCAACACAGGATTCTCTTGCTGCAAAGTGCATACCGCTTTGCATTGGTGCAGGAATTTGTTACATCAACATAGGACTCTATTACCTTAGCGCATGACTCTTTTGTTTGAGCGCAGGACTCAATAGAAAGCTGATTTGACTTAGCGCAGACTTGGCTGCAAACTGAGCTATTGATTTTGCTACAAATAGATCTAATTTCTTCTTTTTCCAGGTTTTAATATCAAAGGGAACATCCTATTGCTGCTCATCTTCACTTTTGCAATCAACTAAGTGCTAGGAGATTTTTCCACAATCACGCACTCATTGTCTTCCATATAGACTTTGTATCCTTTTTGTACCAATTGTCTGATACTCATAAGATTGTGTTTCAAACCTGTAACATAGTAAACATCTTGCATATTTGTTTTCTCCCCTATCTTGTTAGAATAGTAATCATTCCTTTTCCTTTTACAGACACAATATTGTTATTTCCAAGAGTTACATCACTCTTAACTGAATCATCCAAACTAGAAAATAAATCTAGATTAGTCATGTGATTATTACAACTAGAATCTAAATACCATACATCACATGGACTCTCTTTTGAAAAATTACATTCAATAGGGGATAAATAAGGTATTTGGCAATCCTTGTGCATGAAATAAATATAGGTTTAGAAATAGAACTTCCAACCTGATTTTGATTTTGCCTCTCCTGATCATATTGCTTTTTCTTGCAATCATAAGCATAGTACCCATAATTTTTACAGCAATAACTCTGAACATGAGACTTATCTTGTCTTTGACCATAACTCTATTCTTGATACTATCCTCTTCCACTTGAGCTTGATGAACCACTACCACGTCCTCTAGATGGACTTCTTCCTCTGCCTCTTGGGCTGAAACTACCTCTTCTTTTGCCACGAATACCTGATGTCTGAGATGGATAAGACTAATCTACACTTTCATGTGATCTATTCATCCTTTTTCATGATTGATTAGTGATGCATGCAACTCATCAATTGAAAAATGACTCAGATCCTTAGTTTCTTCAATAAAAACAACTAAAGGATCAAATTTCATAGGAAAACTCCTAAGAAATTTTTCAATAATCCTTCTATCTTCAAGAGTCTCACCATGGGATTTGATTTGATTGACTAAGCCAACTACATAAGTAAAAATGATTCTACAAAATCTAAATATTTCATTGATAAATTCTCAAAATGTCTACGAAGTAACTCTAGCTTGGCAATTTTTACTTTGTCCTTACCTTGATATACAACTTCTAAAGTATCCCATGCGATCTTTGCTTGACTAGATGTTTCCACTCTTGGAAGAATGATTTCTTGCATCACTTGATGTATATAGAAAAGAGATTTGCCATCCTTCTTTTGTAACTCCCTCAAAGTATCTTTCTCTGCTGAGAAAGTGTAGTTTACGCCGCCGCATTTACAGTGCTCTATGTACCCATCCTCAATGATCTCCCACATGTATTGAGATCTAAATAGATCCTTCATGTTCAAAAATTAGTATTCATAATTCTTTCCATTCAATTGCAAAGTGTCTACATGCTAGATGTAGAATCGATAACTTGCTACCAATTTAATAAGCTACTGGAATAACTCCGCTCTAATACCAATTTGTATAAAATCGTAGTCTTATACAAAGAAACAACATAAAAGAAATAAATCAAACAATTAAATAACTTGCATAAACAAAAGAATATTCGAACCAAAGATCATGTTGTGCGTAATCTCCATTAATAAAAGCTTCATCATACTCAGAGCTTCAGCTCTTTACAATCAAGTTGTGTGTGCAAATGTGTGCTTTCAATGCACATCCTTACTTGTTTGTAAAACAATAACAAACTGCTGCTAATAAATAAGCTTCTACAACTCTAAAAATAGAGCATTCTAAAATTAAACTCTTTCTTTAAAACAATTGCATGTTATGCAATAAAGCAAATTTATTATTTGAATTAAATCTAATCCTAAAAATAGGAATTTAACTAAAGCAAGACTCATGCTAAACTAAAGAAAATTAAATCTATTTTTAATCCTTCTAAAATAGCTATGGTTGGAATTAGCAATGCATGGTGCATGCATATTTCTAGCAATTTCCTTGTTAATAATACAAGCACTTAACCTATCATCCAAGGCGTAGACCATCCTTTAGTGTCGAAAATTTTAGAGAAATCAGTTTGTTCTAGAGAATGTTTTTAGTTGCAAAGGTTTTAGAAACTTTCATTCTATAGCATTGATAGGTGTAAATCCAAATTCCACATCCTTCACCAACATCCTCCTTGCCAGGCAACAAATGGGAGCTTCAAAATAGGTGTGGGTGCATACAGAAGGAAAATGGACTATTTGATAATGTGTGTGTCAAAGAAATATGGTTTCGAGAATGATTTAATTGTTGTTTATGCACAAAATGGATCTATTGAAATATCTTTACAAACTTCCATGAAAATAAAAAGAGAAGGTATCCAACCCAATCAATTCACCTTTTCCAATGTTTTCACATCATGTGCCAAAATAGGAGTGCTAGAATAAGGAATGGACATCCAACAAAGCATAAAAGATAGAGGGATTTTTTCATATGTTGTAGTTGCAAATGGTCTGATAGGCATGTACCATTTGACAAAATGTCTTAGATAAAAACATTGTTTCTTAGAATGCTTTGACTACAGGGATATGCACGAAATGGAATTATTGGAAAGACTTTGGCTGCATCCTCCTAGCCATTGTTTAAGGGATCTTAATAATTGCATGTGGATGCCACATTTGGTAGGTTCAAAGCTGAATTAAGCAACTTTTGATGCAATATCTGAGTTGTTTGTTTCAACTACTCATGTATAAAGAAATGAAATCTACCTCTAGTTAAATCATATGATGTACTCGTGGAGCTAAAGACATTGAATATTTTATTAGTGGGGAGAAATTTGTGAAGGTTTTTATGCAAAATTTAGCATTGAGAAAATAATATGAAGATATCAAGAGAAAAATACACTTGTTGCAAATCTAGCTACCAAGAAACCTGATATTTCTAACATCTTGAGGGAAGATTTGTGTTCAACTCAATTTACACCTGGACTTGTGACTTTTATGATGTTGGCAAGATTGGAAAATTATTGTCAATTTAGATATCATAAAGATGAGAAACAAGCCTATTGAGCCACCTATGAATCCAATGAAATTTCCTTTCTATTTGCAATCACTGTCTACACTCTCGGGAGAAAGGATTTTTTTCCATAGCTCCGTTAATGACTGTGATGATAAAAATCAGATGGTTAATAACAAAAGGGTTTCTCGGTTAGGAAATAAATATAATGGGGAGGGATATTCACCTTTTATGCAAATTATACATTGTTGCATGGAAACTAAAGAATTTTCACTAGTAATAGATTACTTGAAGAGCATATCTCTCTCAGATGTGGATTTGGAATTGCGTATGCTTCAAATTATTGAGAATGAAAATATAACAGAAAGTGAACCATTCATTTCAATTCCTTTAAGATATGTGCCCCATGGACTACATTAGTTGCAAGGCACACTGGTGTTGGAGCTTTGAATATACCTTAGATCACTTTGCGTAAGAGTAATCAATGGGTGCAATGTCAAACTTTCTAATTTCGCGCTTCTTGCTTTCAATTCATAGACATGGTCTTCACACTTTATCTTTCATAGCTCTCATACTTTAGTTTTTCATTTACAACAAAATAAATTTTAAACCCTTGGATCATCATACATTTGATTGTTTAAAACAAACTTGTTTGCAAAACAATAAAACATCATATCATAACGTACACAATCCAAATAACCCCTAGTAGTCAACCATGGACTTAAATCCTCATTTTGAGATAATCTGAAAAACTTCATAACCAAACTAAATTTGTATAACACACTTTTTATTAGCAAGTTGAGGCTAAGCCCTTGCAAAGATATCGACCATTCCCTTATTAAAAAAAGTAAATTGCAATCTTCGAATACCCATAATACAATCTTCTTCAACCCAAAAAAAGAAATGTTAAGCGTCGTTTGTTTTCCTTGTTATATAGGGAGCCACATTAGAACTTAGCTCATCCTTGATCAATTTTTGGTGCCCTTTTCACCACCCATCTAGAGGCCCTAATACTTATTTTGCACTCTTAGGAAACTACTAAAATTGAAAAGTTAGTTTTCATTTCGTCTCACCGTTTATACCCAGCCGACGAAATTCTTGTACGCATTTGTAAACCCTTAGTATTTTTACTATAAAATTGAATGGAACATTCGGTTTGGGAAAAGCACATTCCTAGTTATTTTGGAAAAGGATTTTAGTAGGCCTCCAATCATTGTTTGACTAGGTCAAACTGTGTTAATTACGACCGGTGGCTCCGGAAAACCATTCGACAATTATACACCATTAGCCATTTCTCGAATTCCATCACCCCCTGTGGATTTCTGGTATATAGGTGGACATGTAGGAATTATGTCGTCATGAATTTTCTTGTCGAAGTTAGTTTTTAGCGCACCTCGTTAGCCTCGAGCCAAAATCGCATTTTTGCAAATAACAGAAAGTGTAAAAGGAAGTTGTAGTACCACAATTCAAGTTAGTAAACCAACATGAAAGATTATTAACACTTGTAAATATCTTTTTGAAACCTTATCTTGTGACTCATATGAAATTTGAATTTTGTAAAAATACCTCTTTCTCTCTCTTCCCTACCTCTTTCTCTCTCCTTAGTTAAGAAATGAAGTGAAATGAAATGAAATGAATATATGTCTCTAACCCTCTTCCTTCGAATGTAAATTATTATTATTATGTAAATGGGAAACTAAAAATGTTAAGTATGTTAGATTTAGGTGGATGTCATGCCAATGATTTATCACTAATTTCATGCTCACATGGTTTTGCAAGACGCAAGTACGATGGTGAAATGACATGGTTGTAATTCAATGTGGATTATTGTAATTTATGTATGTTAATGAATATGTGTGTGTGTGTGTGTGTGTGTGTGTGTGTGTGTGTGTGTGTGTGTGTGTGTGTTGCTATGCTAAAGTAAATACTTGGTATTGAAATTTTGTAATATGAATGAGATGCTAGTTTTAGAGTGCTTTGGGAATTATGCATTTAAATATAGGTGTTCTTTTGATTCAAATTTACATATGGTAAAAATGGATTTGTACATATATGTTAAGTGAAATTGTAGAGGATAGTTCAACATTTTGCATGAAGTATTGAAAGGTTTATTAATGAAGTTTTGTAACATTTTTTAGATGCTAGTGTTTAAGGGAAATGTTCATGTAAACATGGGTGTTATTTTTATTCCAAGGTTTGTAGTTTAAAATTTCGATATGTGTTAAATGAAATCAAATATAATAGCTTATAGTGTAATTTCAGTGTGTAATTTATGATTAAGTAATTGGTGTGTTGTGTTTCTCACCTTAAAAATGTAATAAAGAGATCTAAACAAAACAGTCCACCCTAGTATAAACTTCATGTATAACTACCCTTCTTGTGTGATTCTTTGTAGCATAGAAAACTAAAACCTTATAATGAACTTAAAATATTTACCCTCTATGTCATCTTCTATTGAAGTAAATAAAATCTGAAGTTGAGTTTGTCGTCATAGCTTATATGCTTAGCAACATCTTCATGAACCCAACGGTTAGGGAAGACATAGCTAAAGATTATCTTGAGTATGTGATTCCCTCCTAGGTTTCCTAATTTTGTGTTTGGTAAGGAGAATTTTTTCTCTTAAAGTAGTACTCCTTGGGAAACCCACATTAAACATAGTGTAAAACCATCTTAGTTGGGCACACGTGTAGAGTGAAGAGTGTTATGTGGTAAAGATCACCAACCACCATTGAAAGTAGCCCTTAAGAGTTTGGATTATAAATGAACTCGATACCCAATCTCAATTTTCAGCTGGGTTCTATGATGCAATACTAAGAGTTAATTGTGAAACTTAACAATATTTGTTTTATGACTAGTTGGTGAAAATGTAACCCTAAGATGATGTACTTAGAGAAAGGTGAAATTTTAGATCATTCTTATAATGCATTTAAACCATCTTGTAGTCGAAAAAAAAGGATGCACGTTGTGTAACCTCTAATGTGAAACTTAACCCTTTAAATAATGGACTACTCCATCTTGCTCTTCCATTAGTCCTATTAGGTAATGGATGTTTGATGTGAAACTATGTGATCATGTTCTTAGAGACAAATCCCTTAAGACAAGGACTAGTAGTCTTATGAGGATACAAATTCCCTATTAATAATAGGTTACACAATTCATTTCAAAAGGTATATGAACCTAGTTAGGGAGAAATAAAACCTCTTAAGTCAGATGTAAAATGATACTCTGAAAACCTAATCTAGAAACAAGAAAATAAGGAAGTATGTTGCCATGTTTAGAGCCTTCAAATCCTTAACTAATTGTTGGAACATAACTATGGTAAACTTATAAATGATGTTTGGCCTTGGGAAGTGAAATTGTGGGATGTTATTCCATAGGTAAAGTAAAACATGATTTTCCTTGTAATGTGATTAAATGCTCTTGTTGTGAATAAAGAACCTACCTTGTATATAATACTTATTGTGTATTAGATCAATTACCAATTTATAAATGAATGAAAGAAACTTGACCATAAATCCTGATAAAAAGATGTGAACCTTCCCTCCTTTGGGCTCACATTTGTTCTCATTACGTAATTGAGGTAGGATATAGGATCAAGATGCATGCCATTAGGAGTGAATCCTAGGGATAATACCTAGTAGCCTTGTGTGTAAATAGATATCCTATAAACGAATGAATGAATTAAACAAGTAATTGACATAATATAGATGATCCTTATTCAATGAGTTATATCGTAAGCTAAATGTTCAACAATATAAAAGGAAATATAACAACATGAGAAGGAATGTAAGATTCACATATTATGAGCCTTTCTAGAACTTAAGTTAATATTGAATCATCATTGTAATAACTATGAAATTCTAAAAGTATCGTGTTGTGGGAAGACCCTATCTATAAGATTATACTATTATGGAATTGTTATGTTGTGCCTTGTCATCTGAAAAAAAAAAAAAAAAGTGGCCTAGATGTGCATCATGTGGTTTCATGTCTTCTATATGGGTTAATGTTTGTGAAAACATATCATGTGTTGTGTGTTGTCCTAAGTGATCCCTTGTGTTATCATGTATCAAGCAATGTAAGTCAAAAAAACATTATTCTCGTTATTTTTACTATTGTATTTGTGTGTGTAAAATGTGGGTGTTATTCTGATTCCTCTTGTTTCATAAAAGTGTTATCAATGGAAAAATAGAATTAAGTTTCGCACCTCTCGTGTTTACATTCTATTGTTAAGGTTAAATAGAATTGAGGCTCACATCTTCCACACTAGTGTTAGATTAATATATTTCATCTAATGATTCAATACCTCGTTTTCCTCTCATGGTGGGAGAATTAATTCAGAGGAGATGAGTTACTAGGATGGATTTTTAATCATACCTCTTGAGCATGTCCAAAAATATAGGCGAATTAAATACAATGGGCTCTATGCAAATTGAAATTTTGGCTAATCATGATTTTAAAAAAGAAGGTTTTTATTTTAGAAGAATGATTTTCAACCACTAGGTAGAAAAATAAATTCTAATGTATAAATGGAAGGAATAATGATCATGTAAAATATATGGTTTCAAACAGGGAGAATTCATAAGATATTCGAACAAGATTCAAACCAATAGGGTCCACATCAAAGTAATTAGTTTTTATGATTAAGATTTAAGGATAAATTCATTATTAAAAATTGTACATTTAACCAAAGCCTTTTTTATTTTACTTTATGTTCAATCTATAAAAAAACTTTTAAAAAACATTAGGCTATTTTTTCTACAAAGGAGAATTTAAAATTTTTGTTAGGTCTTTACAAAAATAACATTAATTTTATGTATATAATTTATTATATTTAAACACTATTATTCTTTAGTTTAATATTTAAAATTTTAACTCTTTTTTAGTTGACTTAACTATAAATAAATTGTGTTCTTGAAAAGATAGATCAAAAGACTAAATCATATAATATCTCATACAATCTAAAACACAATTAACTAGCATGAAGTAAACCCATATACAATAAGTTAATGTACTCCCATATAATATAGTACAAAGTAGGTAGATTATAACAAGAAATTTCCTTTCTTTTCCATTTTACCATATTCTCAATCTTGCTAGTCGGTAGATAGCTATATGATGGCTATACTATTTAAACTTTGACTAGCCACCTATGAACTACCTAACAATATAAAAATTACACTTCTAACATAATCCAAATAATGGTATATAATATATTGGTTGTTTCATTTTTTAATCTTATTTACCAAATTTGTGAGATTTCTATTTAATATAACTATAACTAGTGGTCGCTCCAAGAGGAGCAAGATTACGCCGTGAGTGGGACAGTTGGCAGAAAAGAGTTTCAGTTTTCATTTTGAAATGACGAATTGGGGAAGGGGATGTTACCATTTTTCTCTTAAGAGCGTCAGGTTTCTATGGAGAATGTGTTCTCTTTTGCTGACCTGTGTCATTTACTTGCTAATTATCCTAGTTGTTGCTTACAAGGCAATAGATTTTTTTGTGTTGTTATGTCCTTAAGTTATGCATCATGGAATTATCTAGTTGTTGTTTGCTAGCTAATTCCGATATTGTTTGCATATGCAGATTTGATATTGGTAATGAAATTGTGACTATAGAACTTCACAAAAGCCTATGAGGTTTAGCCAAATCGGGCTTGTAAGGCATTTTTAGGTTCATATTTTTTTGTTTACAGAAGGTAGAGATTATTTATTATATGGTGTTTAGATCTTCTCTAAGACATAGATTAAATAAGCTCTTTTTGACGTGGTTGACATGGAACATAGTTCAAAATATTGTGAATGGTACCTGAATTATTTTGGGCCCATGGAGGACTGTTCGATGGATATACCAGGGGGGTGAGTCTGTTAATTGTGGCGAACATCCTATAAATGGAAGTTTTTTGGTACTTAGGAAAAGGACATATGTCTGCCTGAAAAGAGTTGGTATTCGTTCCCCAGTATTCCCGTATGAGTTTGTGTCCTACCTAAGCGTCGTTTGCTTCAACACTTGAACCTCATTCTGAGAAACATGAATGGTGGGGTTTTCAAAAATAAATTATGTTTTTAACATGTGAAGATTATTTTATACGAAGGAATGGTGTTGTTTGTGAAGCTATACATGTAGATTATTGTCTGTAAATATATTCTTCTATGTGGTTAATAATGTAAAACAAAATTTTCTTATGTGTACAAAAACTCTCTTTATAGATATGTACATCATATTACAGGAGGTTACGGTGTTTTTTTAAGCTTTACATATATAAAACATGTACAACTGTTGCTATTTATTCTGTGGTTTCCAGAAATGTTGCGACCAACTCTACATGGTTTAAGTCTTGCTCGGATGTAGTCATGTTGTGTATTGTACAAGAGAGAGGACTCGCTGTTAGCATCCAAGTAGCATTCTCAACCTCATGTGGATTTGACTTTACATATCGGTGGTTGAAGTTGGGACCATCATGAAAATCAACTTTATGGTCTTCTCTCAAATGAACCACCAAAGATGGAATATCACTGACTACCTTACATTCAGAACCTGCATATGGGTAGTTGTATGGCCTCAGCGGGCACTGAGCTTCATGATTTAATTTACTGTAGTAAGGAAATATCTCTTGGAAACCATAGCACTGATATTTGCAAGGAATCTCTAACAAAATTTTGATGACAATTATGGAAGGATTCAACTATTGTCACTTGTTCACACTTCATTAACGTCTGGTTTTCAGATACCTTAGATGTCATCAAAATATATGCCAGCAACGTAAATGGAGCATCAGTTTCTCACCTATAATATTGTACAATACTGACACAATGTTTCTTAAAAGAAGAAGAAAATAAAATTAACCCCACATTTATCCATAGAATGATAAGGCCACCCAATCAAATTCCATAAATTCTAGGAAAATTCAACAGATGTAACTTGAAAAAGAAAAAGACATTAAGTGTAAAAGCTATGTAAGCACAGCTAGTCAAGATCCACACTTTCAAGTATTGGCTTTTTCCTAGGATGCAACATCTTTCCATGATTTATGATTTGCTGGCAATATTTCCTCGATAGATATCAACATCAAAATTACAACTCGTCAACACTTCAGATTCTTTGATTGGCTGATGTCTATATTGTTACACAACAATGGCTATGTAAACATTGCATAGCTTTCTCACATCTAACATTATGTACTTTCCTCTAACTGTTGGATCCAAACTAACACAGAGGAAATTCTTTCAAGAGGGAAGGACATTTTATCAGTATAAACCTTAGGTTGGTTTTTAACTTTTGATCCCATAAAATTTGTATTAGGATGGTGACAGCTAGACACACACAACCCCTTTGTAAAATGCATTTTCTTTGGAATCTAGGATTTAGAAGGATCTTAATTGCATAATTTGCAGTATATTATAGGCACAAATGTGACAAATCAAATTTTGGTGATATGATTTGAGATTTTATTCCTGACTAAGTTTTGAGATAATAGTCACATGGTCATTTGTCATATTTGTCTGCATATGTAACACATAAATGAACATTCTATATGTGATACATATCCATAAAAGAGCTTGATACAAATCAAACAGGATGAATTTGAGTCATTATGTTTCCAATTTGCTAAGATATTTCATCTTCCTCCAATTAATATTGAATCCATTCAACTCTTGCTCATTGATGCTCCAAATACATTTTAAGAAAATTGCAAATGAATGCTCTAACTTGTTCTACGTTAAATCAAACACCCATTCATTATAAAGTTAACAATGTAGTAATTAGAGTATTATTGTCTATCAATTTAAAAAACAAGTTTATTTTAAGGGTTATTGCAATTTTATAAAGAATTCCAATTCATGTTTCTATTAACTTTGTCACAAATTGCTGACATACAGATCTCAACATTCTCCTACATTTTCCACATGGATCTGTAAATTGTAGTTTTTAAAATGCCTATGTTTAAACAGATAGAAAATTGTTTAAGATCTTGTACATTCCAACACAAAGAGAATATCCATTGTAGCTCAGTCGCATCCAGTATTCTTAATGTTCCCAATTTATCAGCAGCTCTTTAACTGTCAGTTGTGTTTTGACCCATGGTATATGAATCAAATTCCTTACTCATAGCTTGTTTTGGACCCTTCAATGCAAGCAAGGTATCTTGTCACAAATTACCTCAAAAATTAAAGTGCATCATCTCTCCTACACTTCGTACTCAGTCCTACATGAAACTCTTTCTATTTGGCCAATCACCGAATCATAAACCCTTTGACTGTGTATTATCAAGAAATGACAGGAAATTGTTCCCAAGTGGCACAACTCTTGCATAAACTCAATATTGTTTTGGAAGCATGGCCAATTTTAAGACCTCGTGAAAAATTAAGAAGGTTATTGTATTCTCGTATTTCTTGGCCAATTCATCCCAATGTCTGCTTCCTTATCATCTAGCACTGATCTTTTCCCTCAATCCTTTTCAAAATCATGAATAAAGTTATTATGACCTCATATCCATTGGTCAATTCGCCCCATTGTCTGCTTCCCTGTGATCTAGCACTGATCGTTTCCCTCAATCTTTTTCAAACATGCAGACCTTCCAGAGTCATGCATATTTATGTCTGTTCTGTAAGTTTTAAAAAATGACTATTAATTTTTGTGGAGGGTGTGTTTAAGTCATCTGAAGATGACCTCCATGAGTAGCCATTACCCCAGTGTCATTTTTTCATTTTATTTTTAGTAATAATCACAAGGGGGGCCTACTTAACACACAAACACCATAAGCATTTGTTAGTGAGGGAGAAACAGATAATGTCATCCACCACTTTGGGCTTCTCACCATCTAGCCTCTTTCCCAATGACAGTGACAGGTCCCCAATGCGTGGAAAATTTGAGGAAAAGAAAATTTGTAAAAGTCTTCAGTAGTTGGCCAATCTTTCTATTTCATAAAATGATAAAAGACTGATATGGAAGAAAAACACTTCTGAAACTTAAGTTTTAAGCAAGTGGAAAAGGTAATGAGGTGTTAGAGGATATGTGCTACGTAGTTTTAGCTTATGAGTAATCTAGAAAGTCAAAATACAGTTGTAACTTGCATCTAATAATGGAGAAACAGTCTCCTACACCTTTGTGAGAAGTTGAGTGAAAATATCAACTATATGCTAATTTAGAACACGAATATTTTCCTCTCCAAGGTTTATCATCTTCCATAGATGGATGATTATGGGGATATAGCAAGAAATAGATAGGACAGTCAATAAGAAGAGAGTGAGAGTTCGTTGTAACAGTCAGGAGTTGCTATGTAATATACAGTCAAGAAGAAAATTAAGGAACTTGATATGAATTGGTGTGATTTTCAATATTCTTCCCTGTACTATAGCATGTTTGACATCTACTCAAGGAGGTAAGACAGTGTGATTGGATGGATATTGATTTTATTGCTCAAAGACAGGTAATACTACCCTGTTCTATGTGAAATTTCAAATTTCTTGTATTTCTGTACCTAAAGCTTATTTTCCTGAAGCATAGAAGCATTCTTACACTCAAATCATCAAAGGAAGAATGTGTATAAGGTCCACACAGTGTTATTGCAACAAGTCTTAGATTGTAAAAGGGTCTAGAAAGAAAGAAAATTAACTTTTCCTCCTACCAGGTTCTTGTTATTCAAGAAAACATCTATAGGTGATGTCCCTTAAGTTGCAAAAAGTCTGAGGGTCATTGGGTTTTGCACTCAAGAAATTTAATTGACAAAAATTTCATAATTAAGACTATAATTCGACAGGCCTAATTGATCATCTATAAGTGTGAGATGGGTAGAAGTTATAAGGAATTGGCTAATGGAACTTTGTAGACTGAAATAACACTAAAAGGGTATCTAGAAATATAGGCAGAAGTATACGAAGCTGAGTTTAAGGAAATTTGGACCTAATTTTTCTCTTTGTAAGGCATAGTAAACTGAAACAAGACAGGTATAATATCAAATTTTATGATTCTACAAGCTCGAATTAGGTGTAAATGTAAATAATACTGTATCAGGTGATTGAAAATAACTCAATCACCAATTAGTGGATTTCTGAAATAGAACACTAGAACCCACTATAAAATCATTTGGACTTACCAATATTTTCATTTAACTCTAATCTATTAAACCAAATCAGAATTCAAGACACTATAACCACAATCAATTTGGGGGAAATTTTAAAACCCACTTTGTGTAGAGCCGAGAAAATAAACCCCTGATGAACAAATTGGCAAAAGAGGAAGACTAACTTACTGTTTAAGGGCATCCTGCAAATCTGATGTGGCTTCTAGAACCTCTTGATGTGTTGCTACCAATCCAAAAATTCAGTGATCATGAATCCTGCAATCATGGCATTCCATGAGCCCACATTTCTTTGAGGCATTTTATCAAACAGTTCACGTGCCTTGTCTATGCTTCCACATTTTGCATACATGTCTACTAGGCAATTGCAACTACATCAGTCAAATCATATCCTAGCAATCATGGCATTCCATGAGCCCACATTTCTTTGAGGCATTTTATGAAACAATTCACGTGCCTTGTCTATGCTTCCACATTTTGCCTACATGTCTACCAAGTGCGGTTGTAATTACATTAGTCAAATAGGTTAAATTTCCTCTATCCATTATGCTTTGATGGATGTCCATACCTTGTGCCAAAGCTCCCATTTTCTAACAGAAGGAGGATGCTTGACAAAGGTTTTGAATTTGGCTTTACATCTACCAATTGCAATTGCATGAATGTTTCTAAGTAATTATAACACATTTTAAACAAATCCATTTTGGGCATATCCTGTAATCATTACTTCGTCCACGATACCACATTTTTTTGAGGCATTCTGTCAAACAATTCTGGTGCTTATGTCTATGGTTCCACATTATTCATACATTTCTACTAGGACATTTGCAACCACATTTGACAAAATTCCTCTATCCTTTATGCTTTGATGGATGTCCATACCTTGTTCCAAAGCTCCCATTTTGGCACAAGCTGGGAGTATGTTGGCAAATGTAAACTGATTGGGTTGAAGACTTGTTTGTTGCATATGGTTAAACAGTGTGACTTTCTTGTGAGGATAACCATGTCTTCGGTATTGTAACGCCCGCTTAAACGATCGCACAAGACCAAAGAACAACCTAGGTTTAGTTAGAAAAATTATGGAATATATATTTTTATTATTATTATTTTAAAGCGTGCCCACATACAGGTTTTGAAACTACAATTTTCACGAAAAGCTTCTAGGTTAATTATCTTAGCTTTAGTTAGAAAAATTATGGAATATATATTTTTATTATTATTATTTTAAAGCGTGCCCGCATACAGGTTTCGAAACTACAGTTGTCACGAAATGCTTCAAGGTCAATTATATTTAATAATTAAAACTTTCCATTATAACCAATTATTAAACCCACATTAAGACTAATAAGTAGATTTAGTCCAAGCAAGGTTTAGTTCACTCTAAGTGTTAATTTAATAAACAATTAAATTCCTATTATAGTTAAATATTCCACAATTAAATATAAAGGGTTAAAGGGATAAAATATAATAATTAAATACCCAAGGTATTTAATTCCACAAGGTCCATTTTACATGGGGTTAGAATAAACATCCCCTTACCCCATAAAGTGACCCCTTAAAAGTCAACTCATGTTTTAAAATTAAGACATTTAAATTAAAAAGGGTAATTTCCACTCACCCACTCTCCACCTACTTTTTGTAGGGATGAATCTCATCCCTTGGATGGAGTAAATTTGGACCCTTGATTAGAAAATAGGCAATCTAACCCTAAAGCATCCTTATGAAAGCTTCTTTCTCATTTCATTTGATTCATTTTCTTTCTTTGGTTTTGCAGGTTGTTGGAGGTGGAAGGGAGGCCATTGGAGGCCATTGCAAGCTCTTGAAGGAATGAGCATGCTTCTTTTCTCTTCTTATTTGGTTTATACCCTCATTGGGGTTTCAAAAAGTATTTATTCTTTTTATTTAGTTCATTTTCTTGTATATGCCCAAATGGGCAAATGGGTTTTTGTCCCATTTTCATCAAGTATAAGATTTGGATTCATGTTTTCATTTAAGTATGAGAAAGTGTGTATTTTTATATGTATACACACACACACGTGTGTGTGTGTGTGTGTAAATATATATTTAATATTCTTGTTTATCTCCTATAATGGGTGAACCCGAAAACTGAAAATATAAGCAATTATATATATATAAATAATTTCAACGGAGAAAAACCAAGGCCGCGGGTCTTATGTTTTGCACAGGCCATATGTACAAAGAAATACACAGGTTTCTGATTTTTTTGTGGTATAAAGTGAGTTCATTGTTGTTAATTTGGAGGGGGGGGTTCTAAACTACCACGGTGGAGCAGAAATTGCGGTGGAAAAGTTTTGGTTATAAACTATAATAATTATCCACTATGGTAAATACCCACTACCGTGGCTATAACCATTTGTTCACTTTTTAAAAGTTTTAACTTTTATGAATAAAAGTTTCCACATTTTACCTTTTTAAAAGTTTTCACTTTTATAAATTTTTTCTTATAAATTACATATAAATACGTAGGTTTATTTATATATAATTAATATTATTTCTTTGGCTATAGTTTATATTAGCATACTTTTGTTAATATAAAAATATTAATAGTATATTAATATTAATATAATTTAATAATAATAAATCCATTAATTTTAATATTACTTTAATATGAATAATATTTAAAATATTAGTATCCTTATCAAGCATTAATGAAATATGGGTAACGGTATTAGTAAGTTTAGAGCTTTTACATTAAAATTTCTTTCTACACAATTTAATAGGTATTGTACGGGAGTTCAAATAGATTTGATTTCATTTCCCTTAATAATTTGCAAATGGATTTACAATAAATTCTTAAATGAGGAAAACATACTAGAGCTAGAACTTAAATTACTTCATTGGCATATTGAAAACTATTTAAAACTTAAGTCTTTCCATCAACAATACAAGAAAAAATGCACTAATATTCTAACTTTTCCAATACATGCCTTTTAAGTAACACAATGAAATTTAATATTTCTTCAATCAAATTTCCCAACATTCCACAAGAGAGTTTCAACAATATCTCCAATAAGTTTTAGAGTAAGAACTACTAACATTCCAACAAGATCAACACACTCATATGAGGTTACAAGCCAAGTGAAAAGGAGAATAAATTGTCTTTCCTTCAACTTTCATTTCCATCTACATTACAACCTTAATAATGAAAATCAATACAACTCTCCTTCAAAATCTTAATACAACATTTTCCACTTAATGTGGGAACAATTTACAATAATGGAAGCTAAAATACAAAGCAATATTACACTTTCTTCCACTCTAGGTGGGTAAAAATACAAGGTAGTTTCACATTGTCATCAACAAGGCTCCAATGCTACAAACACCAACAAGGTAGCTCCTCCAATAGTTTGCTTGATTCACAACAAGATAGGGGGAGAGGCAACACTCTCCACCCAACCAAGATATCCAAAGGAGAAGAGAAGCTATCCTCTCCTTTGGCCCCCGAGCCCCAACCACATCACAATAGGAGAAGATCTCAACTCATGGCAACTACTAGCTTCCACAATACTTAACATATAATTTCACATTCATTCCATTTACATACAAAACACAACAACAACTCAACAAGAAGAAAAAAACAAGGCAACAATATCACAAGGCTTACCAAGAAAGCCAAAAGAGTAAGACCTATGGGAAGCCACTTATGCCTCCCAATGGGAATGGGTGCCCACCCAAAAGCTTCTAATGCAACTCATAATTTCCCCTTACAACTCTTATTCCTCCCTACATCTCTAATGTCTCCCTCATAGCAAGAACAAAAGAAAGGAAATGCAAGCATCCCTCAAAACAAGGTGGGGCACCCAACCCAAACTCCTCCACAAAAAGGGTGAACTCTTATGCCTCCGTACATAAAACTCACCATAGTCTCCTCCCACTCCATAACTTAGGCATTCTACCCACACCCAACAAGCATTTTCAAAAAAACAACAAAATACAACACAACATATACACACATACAATAAAACAAATGACATAATTTAACTAAGGTGAAGCTCCTACCTCTCCATGGTAGAGCTTGTTCCAAGTATGAAGTTCCAAGCTTCTCCAAAGCTCAAGCAAGCATCCACAAAGCTCCAAATTCACAACTCTCTCCAAAATCCTCCCACTCTCCAAAAATTCAAGAGACTAAAAATGATCATCCAACCCCAAAACAAGCAACAAGAATTCAATAAATAGAGAAAGGAGAGGGAGGGATGATGTGGCTCCAAGTAGGATGCCACCTCATTTCCTCTCCACTCCATATCACTTGATCAACCTCATATTCTAATGCACAATTAATAAGTGGTTGGAGAAATGACAAACACCTTACACACTTCATCTAAGCCCACTCCCCAAAGGACAAAATTAAATTTTTGAAAGAAAGTGCAATTAACATTTTACCTTTTTATCCCCCCAAGACATCTAAAAGAGCCTAAATTTGACCTCCCAACCCATAGGTAGGGTTGACATGGGCTTTTAAGAGGTGTGGGACAAGTTTGACTTGTCCCACAAGCTTCCAAATTTGGCCTCTAAGGCCAAATTCGAGTTTCCCATGTGGGCTAGAGTGTACTACACTCAAAATTCAAACACACGTCACTCAACACAAAATCCAAAGTAAATCAAGCCTAATAAATGAACTCCCTTTTGGTCACATATTTTAATTAGTTTAAAACAAATTCAAATTAACTTAATTAAGACACTACAACCCATGACTAAAAAAAGGGGTAAACACAATTCCAAGAATCTAAATAATAAACCAAGTAAAAATTCACTACTAAAAGAAAACACATACTAACATAATAGAAAGGGAAAATTAAAACAAAACAACACATGACCCCTAGGTCACAATTTTCCCCTAACCAAATAATTCTAACACACACACAATTACATGTTGCCACAGTGACCCTAGTTGGATTCTTCTCAAATTCTGATGTGGTTGGTCTCCACTCCCCCGATATTGTTGTGAATATAATATACCTGCAGAACAGAGAATACCTCCTTCGGCCTCGTGGCCGCATTAAAACAGTCATGCCAAAATATGCGATATAAATCTAAAATCAACTATATATGAATTATTATCATCTATGCAAATACGATATCACTTACAATTTCTAGCACATTTCTATTACACATTTCATTCATGTCAAAACGATCATCACATTAATCCAATTATCAAGATCTACTCAATATGACTTAAACATATCACATGTCAGAATTACAGATAAATAACCATGTCAAAAGTGTATCAATATCAACAACAAAAGTCTCCAGTAGTCCATATGCATCATATAAGAATCAAATCAATAACAGTTCAGTATCTCTGATATCTACTAACATGCTATATCAAAAACTATAATATATCCATAAGTGCAGATGACAATATCAAAAATAATAATCAAAAGGTGTCGAAGGAAAGTGGGCACTTTGTGGTCTCGCTGCAATAATTGTATACCATGCGAAACTATCTTATTCTTTTACTTGGTCAAGCTGTTTATGGGCATCTATCAAAACTCTGCACTTGACATACATTTAAATATGTTTTTATGAAAAGTTGTGTGTAGCAAATGCCATTTAATCACCTGTGAGCAATGAAAGAGTGGACTGTCTTTCCTTGTGAAACCATGCTCGTGGGAGAAGATTAGTGGTGAGGGCGGGGACAAGCACGCTCAAGTTGCACACTTTGTTGTCGTGGGATCACTTGTGGATTAAAACATGCCTATTGGGTGTTGCAGGAGGAAATGAAAGGTGTAGAAAAAGGATGACACGCACCTTAAGTTGTAGGGCGAGTCGTAAATAATCAAGTCCATATAAGCCACGCCTCTGGCATAACTAAACATTATGTTTAGTGTGTCTTACCAACTATAGATGATGCACCTTATGTTTTATAGAAAATTAGTGTATTTTAGTGTATGATATGTTGATTAAAAGATCATCCACAATGATATAGCAAAGAAATGATTGATTCATTGAAGAAAATGGGTATTTTTGCAATGAAATAGGGTCAAATTGAATTTGATGTGGGAAAACATTGTTGCTTAAAAAAAAAAAGAATCTAGAATATATCAAAAAACTTACAATGCATACTAAAGGAAACATTTTGATTGCATTCCTCATTGTCATTTGTTATGACAAACAAGTATAGGGAGATTTACATTTTGCAAGATATTACATTATTGTAAAAATAAGGGTATTTGTGAATGTATAGCCAAACGAGAGTGATGCAATTGTTTACGAAGATCCTTAGAAATTTAAGCCATGAAGATTTATGGGAAAAAATATCAATGTAAGAGGTGAATTGTTTGAGTTTTTACCTTTCACTTAGGAAGGAGGGGATTCTCAAAAAATTGAGATCACCACAAAATTTTTACCTCACCGTACTGTTAATTCCTTAACAAATTGATGTAAAAAGGTCAAAGGTTTTATTATTATTGCGATAACAAGTATAACATGGAACATAAATGTGTTGAGAATAATTTTCTCATATTGAAGGTTCCGATGAAGAGGAAGTCAATCGGGATGTAAGGGGTATAGTTATAAAAAAAATGTGGGAAAAAAAGAAAAGATCCCTAACCATCCATTTCACATCATTCTCTTTCAAGAATAAACACACAACAAACCCTGAAAGTAGTAAGATTTATAAATAATAAAAGTGTAACAATGCTAATTGAATCATCAATCATACAACTTAATCAATTATAATTTAGCGATGCACTTGAATGAATTTATTTACCTAGCTCTATAAGTTTAAGTCATTATTTCAAATAGAGGTGTGATTAGTTGATCAAGGAAAATCCATAATATCAAGGTAGCCATAGGTGAGTACAACTCAGTTTCTCTTATATTTTCCATTCCAATGGGGGATATGATATTGTGTTGGGAATACAATGGTTCATTACCTTGGGAGAAAATGAGATGACTTTTGAGGACTTATTCATGTGCTTTCACTCTAAGATAAATACATTTGAACCTCATGCATGGCTTGTGTGAAAATCGTTACAGTTGTTTAGTTCAGATTAGATGAAGAAGATACTTCCAATAACAATTTTAAACCTGCATAAAGAGGGAGATGAGAATGGTGGAGCCGAGAAACATTATACATAAAGAGGGAGTATAGCATGGTAGAGCCGAGGGAAGAAATATTACAGAGCAAAAAGAAAGAGAATACACAAAATATAACTATCGTATATTTCATAGGGATCCAAGTGTGCTGGAGCCAAGGGAAGAAATATTACAGAACACAAAAAAAGAAAATACATGGGCCTCCAAGCTATTCAGAAAATAACAGATAGAGTCATTGTTGATGCTCGAACTGAAATGGAAGAAAGACTCACCATGGTTATAAGTTTCAGATTCAGCGGTGGACAGATCATATGCTAGATTGAATTTTTCCTTGATCGGATGCTTTTTCCGGATTAGGACAAATATCGATCAGGTAAGAATCTGTGTAAGGAAGAAATGGAAGATTTTTGTACAAGTTAACACATTTTCCCTATCTGATATAAGTTTTATGTTTTTTTCACCCTTGAATAATGTTTAGTCCAAGTTGTGCATGGTGGTCCATGGTTTAATGGGAAAACCACACTCTCCATTGTTAGATGGAAGCCGGGAGCCAAAACCCACACCCCCTCTGTGAGTCCTATTTGGGTTAGGCTTCTTGGGTTGCTCCTGGAGTTCTGGGAAGTCAACGTGCTGGTAGGGGTATAAAAATAAATTGGAGACTTGATTTCTCTTGATCTGACCACAGCCGCGAGATCTAGAAACACCGCAGCTAAAATGTGTGTTAATGCATCTATTGGCTCCTCTGCCCTAGTAGACATCAACCTAGTTTCTAGAAATGAGGTTTAGGAAAAAAAAATTATATGAAGACTCATCAGTTTTATGTGGTAACTTGAGGAAATTGGGTGATGAGGAATTCGGATGAAAGGAAAAACACCCGCAAAATGTTCAACATAAAAATTGGAGGAGAACATAGAAATGTGAATGAGCGTGAGTAGGGAACAAGAAATCCAACACTAGTGGAGCATATATCTCAGTGAATTGAAGCATTCGAGCCTTTCAGTGAAATCATTTTCAACTTGGGAGTCGATGCTAGGGCGAATTCTTCCTTTGGATGCGATACTGAATTTCAGACCCCTATGATTGAGGTGGCCCTCAAGACCCCTACGAACGTGACTAAGGACATGGCAGATCAGACTGAGGATGTGGCATCAATTCCTCTACCGCAATTACTTAGCACGGCTAACAAATAGTGTGGAAAATGTGTTAGTGTAAAATCAAGTGGCAAATCCAATCTTGTGGGAAATGTCGAACAATCCCCCAATCGAATTTGGTAAATGAAATAAAAGATGTGGGTGCCCCTAAGAAACATGAGAGAAACAACAAGGTAATTTCGGGGATTAGAAATTCATTAGGAAAGGCAGAATTAATACTTTCAAATTGGGGGACGATGGATGGACAAGAGTCAGATTGAAAATTCCACGCACCGTTTGTCACCACTGTGACTAGGAGCCTCGACCCCAATATGTAATTTTAGACGTCTAGGCTCTTCGAATTTGGTTGGTTGCTGATCTTGTCCAGGATTTCTTTCAATTTTCTGGTTTTAGGCCACCCCTGGACTCATCATTTATGTTGTTCTATATTCTTGCTTCTTTAATTATTAAATACTTTATTTGGATTTTAGATCCATATTGTAAAAGGAAAGGACCCTGCCAAAACCCTCCTTTTACTAATTACCAAACAAAACAATTTTAACTCTACCACAATTACAACATGTCCTTGATAGACACACCATTGGTTACAAATAAATTCCAAAGGGACACCACCAAAAACCTTAGGATGATTTTACTACACCAAGAGAAGGAATTCAACCACTCAACATCCATCCTTATCGGTACCCACATGTCCAAAGATTGAGATGAATATGATAGTATAAGAGATGTTAGAGGGATGTGTTATTAAGGATAGACAAATTTCATATTCACATCTCATTAAAAATGGCTGTAAGAAGGATGAGTCATGATGGATGTGTCCAATTTATGGATAAATCAACAAGTATACCATAAAATATAATTTTCGTATGACAATAGATAATAATTTATTATATGAGTTACATGATTTGGTCTACTTTACTAAACTTGATCTTCCCTTATGTCATCATCAAATTCAAATCGAGATGAGGATGTACACAAGACAACTTTCAAAACTAATGATGTGTCTAAATGAGTTTTTATGCCATTTGGCCTCACCGATGAACCTTTTACCTTCCATAGCTTGATAAACACTAAATTTCTTCAATTGTTGTAAATTTCTGGCTTGTTAATTTATTATTACATTTTAATATAGCAATATTTCAAAGAATTACACCATAAGGATCATGTACTTCTCACATTGAAATAACATCGTCTTATGCCAATCCATCCAAATGTTACTTTTGGGTAAAAAAGGAGTAATTGTGTCACATTATTTCACATGAAGATATAAAATTGGAACCTCATAAAATTAAGGCCATAATAGAATGGATATTTCTAAAAACCCTTAAGAACCTACACAGATCCCTCAGCGGGCCAACAAGGTACTATCGTCTTCTTGTGAAAAATATCATAGCATACCATCACAACTTACAACTAATGTTTTCCTTAGTATTTTCAATGATATTTTAATATATATCTAGACATATGAAAAAAACTTACAACAAGTGGGTTAGATAATGTAGTATTTACTCTATATGAGTTTTTGTGCTAGAATGAATGATTTAAAAGAAATAACATACTCCTTAATATTTTCTTAGATTCTTGAAATATATTCTCTAAATTCTTAAATTGATTTCTTTAAAACATTCACAATGATGTTTTATATAAGTTTTGTCTTATAATAATTTCACTAATAATTCACATCGGTATTTATGGACTCTTCAAGTTAAATTGCGACCAAATTAGTAAACTATTTGACACACAATAAGTGAAAAAACTACCAAAAAATGGTTCCATAATACTCCATTAGATATATACATGCATAGTTTGGCAAGAACCATAACCAAAATAAAAAATAAATAAAGGGAATAAGAATAGAGAGAGAACACAACAAAGAGCAATAATAATATGAGAAAATACATCAATAATAACTTAATTTAGATTAATAATTAATAAAACACAAGTACTGTAGACCAATTTATTTTGTATGGAGTCAAACCTACAAACATATGTGATATTTAAGGTGAAAGATTTTGGAAGATTCTATCTGTCACATGTGTTTGCGAAGGATGACTGTCAATGATTGAATAGACCATTTACAAATTTTGGGGTGTTTTTTAATTGTTTGTTGACATGTCAACCTCACAAACATATTTGACATTTAAGGTAAAATTTTTGTATTACTAATAAATACCCACCACATTCTAAAATTATATGTCTAAGTGATGTAATATTATAATGGGACATGTGTATGTTCATGCAAGGAATACAACCTAAAATACTAAACTGTTTTTTTATATGTTTCTTCGTTTAAGGTAGTTTATAAGAATACAAAGGAAAAGAAGATATCATAGTTGTTTCTTTGTAAAATAAAAAACATTTGAATTAAATTTCCAAAAAGTGAGCAATACAAATATGTACTACCGATATAGAGGAATTATGACCAAAGAAACAATTCTAGTAGAATATGAAGGTGTCTATTAGTACATAATTCTAATTCTTTTGATAGCATCTAGAGAACCTAGAGTGCATTGTCACTGCCAAAAACTATTCATTGTCTTATTTTAAATCTTCCTCGATCATGTAGTTGATTCCAATATCCTTAAAAACATTGTATGAGCTAAGTAACTTCTTTATTTTGATCAGATTTATTGATGAGATTAATTCTAGTGTATACCTTTACCATAATTAAGCTCAAATTAATGCACTTAATTGTGTTCATTTTTATAATCTAAATTAGGTCAAGTAATTTTTCAGCATTTCATACCCTTCTATGTTAATTATTCACATAGGTATTTATGAATTACTTGAAGAACGGGAATGTAGGTTTTGTGTATTTTTTATTTTTAGACATGATATCCATATGAATTTTTCATATATGTTTGGCGAAGTCACTTTCAGAAATTTTTATTAGGAGATCAACATTTAACAAGAAGGTATCCACATGTGTTCAACACGGTACCTATGTACGCATGGTCAGAACAGGGTAGAACCAACTAAGTAGAGTACAATGGGTTGTTGTGTGCATAAAACAGGTGAGTGGTTATGATCATGTGGTTCTTGTGACACTCGTTTTCACCTTATGAATTCATATAATTAATTATTTATGCACACTTGATGATCCCATAAGAACATGTCCAATACAAGAATAGGAATATAATTGAGATAATTATCAATTAACTATATTCATTTTTATAATCTAAATTAGGTCAAGTAATTTATTAGCATTTCATACCCTTCTATGTTAATTATTCACATAGCTATTAATTATGAACTACTTGAATTTAAATTTGGAGAAAATTGGCATTTTATTTTATACACAACGGTTGTAAAAACTTAAAGAGATGGATTTATAAAACTCATGTTAGAAGTGTATGTACATGCATAGTTTGGCAAGACCCATAACTAGAATACAAAAGAAACAAAGGGGAGTAAAAATAGAGAGAGAACACAACAAAGATCAATAAGAATACGAGAAAACAAACCAATAAGAACTCAATTTAGACCAACAAAAGTACCATAGAATAATCCATTTGGCATGGGAAAATCATATCCATCACATGTTTTTGCAAGGATGACTAGTCAACGAATCAATAAATTGTTTACTAATTTTTGTGGTTGTTTTTTTATTGTCAAATTTGACCAAATCAATATTGCAAACATATGTGATATTTAAGGTGATATTTTTGTATATAATGACTAATAAATACACACGAAATTCCAAAATTAGATGTCTAAATGATGAAATATTGTTATGGGACATGTCTATGTTCATGTAAGGAAATGAGGGCATTGAATATGAAAAATATTTTAATTTCTTTTTTATATTCGAAACAATATGTGGTTGAATCTTGATCGAGTGTCATTTCATTAATCATGTGTAAAATTGTGTTGCTTATTAAACACAAAAATAAATTCAAAGAGACTTGAAGAGATATGATAATGGTGTGTCGATATTGAGACTAAAGGTGAGATGAGATGTGTACCCTTAGTTATCAACCCAAAATTAGAGGAAAGTTTCATTTTTTACAAATTTTCTTAGTACGTTTTTACAAACATGAATAGCTAGATATATCATGGTGGAATTTGAAGCATGCTTTGGGTACTTGTAAAGTTTTAATAAAATTTGTAGCTAAAGATCCACTTGATTACTACTAGTGCACCTTTGCATTCTCATTGCAAGAAAGAGAAAATCCATTAAATGTTGATCAAGGATATGGGTCTTTTGAAAGTAAAGGTTTATTTAAACAATTCAATCTTTTAGTTGCCTTAAATTGTGCAACATTGAGAAATGTTTCTCCCATTTGATATTCATTCCATGACAATTAAGTGATTTTTCTAGTCATTTCACTGGAAAATTTTGTTGACGGTGATGATACTAAAATACATTTGTAGAAAATAGTATAATCACAAGTTTATATTTAGATCGACATGGTTGGACTATAAAAAGGGAACAAATGATAATAATCAAGGGCATCCTAATTAGGATAGTGCAACATTAGCTGAGCATGAGGTTTCCATTATAAAGCATTCCAAAGGAGCTAAATAGAAGTTTGGTTCAAGGAAACATGCCATGAAAGCTCAATAAGGTTTTGCATTTACAATGAGGTTATTAAGCGGTCATATCTTAATAATAGAGAAAATGAGAGAGAATACAAACTTGAATATGTATTTGTGGTACATAAATAAAGATTTTAAATAAAAAGAAAAATTACACTATACAAAGGTAAATAAATAATAATAATACATCTACTCACAAAGTGAGCGAACAACAAAGCTAAGAGAGAGAAAAAAATATTTGTTTTATTCAAAACTGTCTTTTTCTCCTTCTGTTGTACGTTGAAGTCTGAAGGAGAAAGATTACATTTAAAACAATCTGCTATAGTTTATTTGACAGAGAAAGAGTAGATAACACAAGATAAATTCAAACTAGAACCTAAAAATCAGGCATCGATCATGCTAAGACTGAAAGATGTTGCAGTTTATTAACTGAAAGAATAAACAAATTAATGGAAAAAACTTGCGGTGGAACTGAAAATGACTACAGAGTTTGCGCTGATCATGCATCCTTCAATCTCCCCCTGCATGAGAAATGGGGATGAGTCCCAACTGATTCGTCATAGAAACAAAATGCTATAGGTAGAGGTTTAGTAAAAATATCAGCACTTTCTCAATTGTAGGGAAAATTGTAATTCCATTGTCCCATCTTGAACTAAGTCTTGGATGAAGTGATGTCAAATCTCAATGTGCTTCGATCTAGCATGAAACACAAGATTTTTGTCATTGCAATGGTACTACTATTATCACAGTAAATAGTGGTTGGATGTTCTTGAACCAATTACAAATCTTCCAAAATCCGTCTAATCCATATGGCTTGACAACTAGTTGCTGCTGCTGCAATATACTCTACTTCAGTGGAAGAGAGAGAGAGATAGTTTCCTACTTTTTACTACTCCATGAGACAACTCCAAAACCAAGTGAGAAAATATAACTAGATGTGGATTTTCTATCATCCACTGAACCAGCCCAATCAGAATCCATGTAACCACATAGCTCAAACTTATGTGTGGGAGAATAATGAATGCCAAAATTGTGTGTACCACTCACATACCTTAAAATTATTTTTGCAGCATGCCAATGAGACTCATGTGGATCCTACATGAACCGAGAGATGAGGCTCACAACATACATAATATCAGGTCTCGTGGTAGTGAGGTACATGAGGCTCCCAACCAAACTTCTATATAAAGTAGCATCTACTTTGGAACTTGCATCTTCCTTGGTTAATTTTTCACCAAGGGAAACAAGAGTGGCAACTGTAGTGCATGACATCATTCTAAACCACTTCAATAGATCAGCCACATACTTGGTTTGAGAAATGGATATACCTTCATATTTTTGTTGCACCTCCACTCCAAGAAAATAATGCATGAGTCCCAGATCTGACATCTCAAATTCTTGTTTCATTTCTGCTTGAAATTTCTCCATGAGAGATGGGTTATTACCTGTATAAATGAGATCATCAACATAAAGGAAAACAATTAGAATATCATTACCAAGATGTTGGATATAGAGGGTTGGCTCTGAGGAACTTTGAATGAATCCTTTCTTCAAGAAATAACTGTCAATCCTTGCATACCAAGCATGAGGTGCTTGCTTCAACCCATAAAGAGCCCTTTTTAGCTTGTAAACCAAATGTTCTTTTCCTATAATTTCATAACCAATAGGTTATTCCACATAGAATTCCTCATCAATAAAACCATTTAGGAAGGCTGATTTTACATCCATCTGATAGATTGGCCACTTGTGTTGTGCAACAATAGCCAATATAATCTTGACTGTATCAAATCTTACAACTGGAGCAAAAGTCTCTGAATAATCTACTCCAGCATTTGTGCAAATCCCTTAGCAACTAATCTTTCCTTGTGTTTATTCATAGAACCATCAGCATGATATTTCACCTTATAAATCCATTTGACACCAATCACTTGCTTATCTTTAGGAAGTTGCACTAATTCCCATGTATTGTTTTTATCAATTGCATGCATCTCTTCATTCATAGCATCAATCCATACTTGTTCTTTCATGGCTTCTTCATACACCAAATGTTCAACTTGAATGGTACTAAAAAAAAAAAATTGGCAACCGGATTCAAATTAGAACTTCTTTGATAAATTTCATTTAAACTTCATAGCTTGTGTGAAGAACTTGGACTTGCTTGTGGACTAGAACTATCACTTGAAGAGGAACTTGGTGAACTTAATGAACTCGGGCTTGAAATTTCACTTGATCTTGTGGGGAGAGGAGGAACTTGTTGAACATCTTCTAAATCCATGATGAGTGGTGTAGTTTGTTAAACTCCTTTTTTCCATTTCCATACTCCCTCTTCATCAAAAACCAAACTTCGACTAATAATCCATTTTTGTGTGTCGGATTATAGAACTTGTATCCTTTTGTGAAATCTGAATAGCCTACAAAGATACAAATTTGGGATTTTTCATCCAACTTCTTCCTCTTCTTTTGTGGAACATGAACATATCAAAGGAAACCAAATACACGAAAGTGAGCTACTGAGGGCTTGTGTCCACTCCAGGCTTCCTTAGGAGTGATATTCTGAAGCAATTTTGTTGGGATTCAATTCAAAATATAAGTTGTGGTTGCTATTGCAACTCCCAAATAGAAATTAGGAAGGTTTTTGAACTACAACATACTTCGTGCCATCTCCATAATAGTACGGTTCTTTCTTTCTACAATGCCATTCTGTTGTGGGGTATAAGTTGTTGTAAGTTGTCTCTTAATTCCATGAGTATTACAAAAATCAGAAAACTCATTGGAAGTGAATTCTCCCCCTCTATCTATTTTGAGTATTTTGAGAGAATAACTACTTTGATTTTCTGCCATAGCCTTAAAATTCTTGAAGCATTCTAATGCGTCAGATTTCTGCTTAAGAAAATAAACCCATGTGTGGCATGAGAAAACATCAATAAATGTCAAAAAGTAAATATTCTTTCCCAAAGATTCCTCTTGCATGTCACCACAAATGTCACTATTCACAAGCTCTAGGGAGATTTTTCCTCCATGATTTGTTCACCGGAAAACTATATCGATGTTTCTTGCCAAGTGCACACCCCGAACAAACTTCTTCTTTTCCCCCGAATTGTAGAAGTCCTTTCACCATGCTTTTCTCATGAAGCAAACGTAATCCTTGAAAATGCAAATGACCATACTTGTTGGTGCAATAACCATGAATCATCTATGGTGCCTTGAGGGCATGCATCTTAGTGGACTCCAAAGTGAGAGGAAATAATCGATTCTATGTCATACAAGCCTTTGCTACAAGATAATGATTAGCTGATTTATCAAATATTTTGCAGCATTATCTTCAAACAAAACCTTGTAATTTTTTTCTACAAGCTGCCCAATACTTAAAATATTATGTTGTAATTTGGGCACATGCAAAGTGTCATGAATAAATGTAGTTTCTCCTTGCTTAGTTTTCACTTCAAGGGTACCTTTTCCCATTACATCAACCTCTTTATCATCACCAAATTTTACTTGACTCCTTACATATTCATCTAATTTGAAAAAGAGATTAGATTTACTTGTCATATGATTTGATCAACCACTATCCAAGAACCAAACATCCTTTTGAGGTTCTTTTGCCTAATTGCAAGCGAAGAATGTAGAGTGTTTTGATTCTTCAAAATACTCTTCAGTATAGTTGATCTTGACTTATTCAAATAAGATTTTTTCTTTCTACATTCAAATTCATAGTGTCCATACCTTTCACAATACTAGAACTCGATGCTCCTCTAATCCACCGAACTTATTCCTCTTCCTCTGCCACGTCCTCTAGATGTAGAAGACTCTCCTTCAAATTTTCTTCTTGGAGAAGGGGTTGTAAATTTTTCTTCAATTCTTACAGTAGACTAGAAGGCTTGAACTAGGTTCATTATAGAACATTGCATACTCCTTCATGAGATTGCAAAGAACCTATCAACTCTGCAACTTTGAATGTGGTTAGATCTTTACTTTCTTCAATGGCTATGACCACTGGATCAAACTTTGGAGGAAGAGATTTCAAAATCTTTTCTACAATTTTTTGCTCTATGAAACTTTCCCCTTGAGTTTTAAGATGGTTCACAATACTTTGAGCCATAGTCATAAACTCTTGAATAGACTCAACTTCCTTCATACTTGAACCCTCAAAATATCTTCGAAGGGTTTGAAGTCTTACAAACCTTATTTTGTCAAATCCTTGGTATGCAGTTTTTTAGGGATTCCTAGGTGTCCTTTGACTTTATCATATGGGCTATATGGGGAAAAATTTATATATCCAATGTAGATTGGATAGCGAAAAGAGCTCGATTGTCCTTCTTTTTTTCCTCTTTCAATTGAGTTCATTGATTTTCTATTAAAGCATTTAAAGAATTCTGATCTATAGGTTCCATGTATCCTCCTTCTACTAAATCCCAAATATCTTGGGATAATAGTAGGGTCTTCATCTTTATACTCCAGTAATCGTAGTTGTCTCCGGTAAACACGGAAGGCTGGAATGAGAAATTGCCACCATTTGACATTCTGATAATTCTTGGAGAGAACCATTAACTTGCAAATTTTGCAAAAAGGAACAGTCCTACAACCAGCTCTGATACCAATTGAAGATTTTAAATAAAAACAACACTTACACTATATTGTGCAAATAAAAAATAACAACAAAGCTAAGAGAGAGAACAAAATATTTGTTTTATTCAAAATTGTCTTTTTCTCCTTGTTACGTACATTGAATTTTGAAGGAGAAAGATTGCATTTAAAACAATCTGCTATAGTTTATTTGACAAAGAAAGAGTAGATAACACAAGATAAATTCAAACTAGAACCTAAAAATTAGGCATCAATCATACTAATACCTAAAGATGTTGCAGTTTGTTAACGAAAGAATAAACAAATTAATGGAAAAAACTTGCGGTGGAATTGAAAATGACTACGATGATGAGCAAAGTTTGCACCGATCATGCATCCTTCAATAAAATGGATGGATCAAGGCAAAAAGATGTTTTATTAACCAAAATAAGATATGAACAAGGGAATCCTACCACATTCTACACAAGAAAAATGAACAAGACAACAATTGCAAAGGAAGAGTTTTGGCACTACTACATGGAGGGGTGTTTAGAGACATTAATTAGAGACAAAAATATATTTTTGTCTCTAATTAATACACCCTCCTAAATTTGTCTCTAGCTAACTTATTTAATATAACAAATTTTAATTAAAAATACTTTGTTTTTTGTAGTTGTGGCTTGCTTTGTGGGGGTTTTGTGGGAAAAATGAATGTGGCCAAAAAAATGGTAAATGACATTGAGCGGGAGGGGATTTCATCCTCACGGCATGTAGATCTTAGGCAAGGAGGAGGCGAGCAGGTATCCACATCCCTTTTGCCTTTTTTTTAACATTTATGCAAGAATCGACACTACTTTTCAAATATTTCAATTTGGTTTGTGAGGGTCTGGTTCGTGGCTCTAGTTCATGGCTCCTCTACCCTATGTCTATACCCTTCTTGAGGGGATTCATATCTAGTTTTTTGTGCCCTTCCTTTGCCCCATGATTGTGTTTCGTGCCCTTGTTTTTGGGTCTTCCATCTCAGATTCATGGCTCGAGGCTTGTCCATCTGTATCGTGGCATGCGATTGTGCTTCATTGGTTAGTTCAACTGCTCAAGAGGGCACGAGAGTGTATTCCAAAATTGTGGCTCTGGTTCTGCCTGCGTCCCCCATTGTTCTCCCTGCTTGGTTATCAGTTTGAAATACCCTTGCTGGGTTTGAGTTTTTGGTGTAAATATCCCAGGTACTCTAAACCCTAACATTGCTTTGTATTTTTTTTAGCATTGCCATACTCTGAGCTCAATTCCTAAAAGCATCCACTTTGTTCCAAAAGGGAATCCCAAATTTAAATCTAGGAGACATGATACAATATTTAAATTATGTAAAATACGACATCCAATTTGTTTTGTGTGGCATACCTCAACAAATGAGGCCGAGTACCTGAACAATAGTACTCAATCCTTATTGAGGCAACTACACCGAAGGTTATCCGATAATGGGAATTTACCCAATAATTAAAATAGACATCGGTGAACTTGTTGGGTGTGGCCTTGCTTGGTTGTGATGTACCTCAATAGACGGGGTTGAATACCTATGCAACAGTATTCAATCCTTGAATGAGGCAACTAAGCCAAAGTTTACCCAATAACGGGAATTCACCCAATAATTAAAATGAACGTTGGCCAATCCTATTTTCTATTGTAATTGCATGAAACAAATTCTTTTGTTAAGCCAAAGGTTTCTTCAGCTCAAACTTCTGAATTCAACACATTCACACACAAGGGCTCTACGTTGGGCAGGTTTGTGAACCTAGGTTAACATCCCATATGATTCACCACTTTTTGTTTCAAAAACCAGATTTGGAACATTTACAAGTCTAGTGAAGTACTGAAACATTTGTCTTCAAGGAAGTTTTGTATAGTAACATGATTATGTATTTAGTCCACCTGAGGCAATTTAGGTACATTTTTCCCAAAATCCGAGGACATTGTTTTTGGATTTTTGTAGGAGAAGCTCTCAATTATATCTGCATTCTCTTGCCGGATTGAGGGCCCTTAGAATGGAAGTCTAGCATTACATATTATAACATATAGCCAACTAATCCAACAATAATTTATCAGACTCTAAACTCTCTAAACTCTTGGGTTTCTTAAACTTGTCCAACAATAATTTATCAGACAACATACCAAAAGGAGAGCACATGACTACATTTGAAGTGTCATCATACTCAGGTAATCCCAATTTATAGAATTGTCCACTTCCGAAGAATTGCTCTTGGCCAGAATTTGCTCCTCATTTATTTTCTAATAATAAATAAGAGAAAAGAAGAGAAATTCCATGGTTTGAAATTAGTGGGGTTTCTTTATGGGGTGTGGTGGGGTGTAAGATTGTCTTCCCTCCATTTCGCAACCTCACATTGTGAAAATTCCATGCTGTAATTTGTCCACTTGAAGTGTGAAATGTTATGATTCTTGTATCACAGTTTGACAATATAATTTGCAAAGTAACCTAAACCTCATGTATAACATCTATTAAATTTACGGTTGTTGAATGGCCTCTTGTAAGTTGTTCTCATCCATTCTATTCAGTGTTATTAAGTTATTACAATGTAATATATAATTGTGATTATATTCTCTTCTCTAACCTCTAAATCTTTATATGCAAGTTTTTTTCAAGTACCCACATAGATGTCAATTACAATATAATAACAAATACAATCAATTTTTTATAATTTTAATAAATTTAAAACATACAAATTTCACTTAAATTAACTTCAAGAAAAAATTGAGATCATAAACATATTAACACTCATGGATACGAGATATCCTCCCAAAACGACGGACATCTTATTCCTTTTTCTTCTAAACCATCACGGCTACAGAAAGCTGCCGTGATACACCTGTACCGGGAGGGTATATCACGATAGCTTACACCTGTACCATTTCTGACAGTAGTACTAAACTTGTTAGGAGATGTATAAACCAGGATTCTATCCTTCACCTCATCTGGTAATGCGCTGAAATGTCCACCGACATATATGATTCGCCAGGCTTGTGTGCTCCACTCCAGCTGTTGCACATTTTTCTCAAATAATTCACCATTTATTTCAACTAAGTTGTTATGAAAGATTAAGATGAGGGGTGTGTGAGAGAGAAGGGAGGATGAATGGAAGGGACGTTGATGAATGTCAATCAGTAGCCCTTCCTCATCAAATATCTTTGCTATCATTCTTTTCAACAGCAAAGCTTGTTCTTCCTCTTTTGTCAGTATTCTCACTCTGTTGTTGTTAGGTGAATCTAAATTCACCTCAAAATGCCATTCTTCTTTTTCTCTTTCCATTTCTCTCCACCGCTGGATCATCCTTTCACTGTTGGCAATATTTACCCACCACAAACTTTGAATACCCCCACAGTATCCATCCATTTGCCATCCAAGCTCTCACATGTTGAGAGATTCAATCTTACTACTGATCAAAGGTAGTTAAAATCACTAGAAAGCTCCACCAATTTAGAGCAGAATGAGAGATGTAACTCTTTCAAGTAACCAAGCTGGCTAAAAGAATCAGAAAGTTTTGACAGGCTGTTGCATCTGGACAAATTCAAGTTTTTCAATGCTCCCAAGCGACCAAAGTCGCTGCTCAATTCCTCTAATTTATCACATTTTGATAAATCTAAAGCTTCCAAATAGCCAAGATTACCAAATCAATGATGGCCATGCCGGTATTTTGCTACTTTTCGAAATGGCATTATTGCATTCTCAAGTGATATCTTTCCAGTTGGTGTTTTCTAAGAAATTCCTCAAAATAACCCCTAATGATCAGCCTAGTTGTACTTTAGCAATTTTGAATTGGTCAACTCTAAAAGATGAGACGTTTCTTAAAAATTTGTGGACACATGTTAGAAACTAGAAGGTTCCATTACAAGGTACAAGAGTGGCACTCCATAGCTCAAGTGTCCCTTTTTCAACAACTAAGAGGAGGTAATTTTGCATTTCAAAAGTAGTAATAAAAGTTATTATATGGTCATAGATTGTAGAAGAACCCATATTCTTAATCTATTCAATTTCTGCCTCTTAGCATTTAAATTTTTAATCAATGTAATAAATCTTATAATTATACAACCTAACCACAAGTGATTTTTTAATCATTATTGGTTTCATGTTTAAACTTATAGAAGAGGAAACAATTGACAGAAAATGCTTGGAATAGATGAAAAGAAGCAACTTGTGGAGAATAGTATAGTCATCTATAAAAATATTTACTGGTAGATTGCATACCAAAGATGAACTCGTTCATGAGTCTTTGCATCCATATCTACATGGTATTGATCGGTTGATATGCCGCCTTTATCACAATTCTTTGGCAACCTGAAATTGCATATCTATGTACATCAAAACTATGAAAACAAGAAAATTATTCATGACTTGGAGAAAGACATTCATGATAAGACATTACTTCATCTAGGAAAAGCATGTACAAAGATCTCTTTCTTCTAGATATCCCGCTCCGGTGTGCATTGCATACATAAACCATCAAAGTACACTATAGTCTAAAGCAAAGATAACCTCTACCTCTGCCTCTGCCTCTGCCTTGTCTGATTATATTATGATTTAAGAAAAAGATGGTGTGGGAATCCCAATTGGATCACTAGATCTTGAGCTAGTGGTGACAATGTCTCTCCATTTTTAAATGGTTCCTTAGAAATTTGGGTAAGAGGTTTAAGAAAAATGGAAGATTGAATTGTCTTTAGTTTACCAATGGCTACGAATGAATACTACATAACCACAGTATCTCCATTAAAGAGATCCACTAATTACTTCATATATCAAGCCTTCCGCCCTACACATACCAGAAGTTTTAGGCCTTCGAATAAGGGTACCAGCAGTACAGTGATAGTGGGTACTCCTCATTGGAAGGTCAAGAGAAGCAATAGTTTAATCTGCCTGGGATATCGTTGGGATAAGGAGGAAGTAGCTGCAAAAGTGAAGGGGGTTAGTTTTGAAGTGGGTGTTTTTCTCTTCAATGGAAAAGAATACTACAGATGCCATGATGTTTTTGAGAGACTATGCCACTTTGGAACCATGCTGAAGAACCACAGCGCACTTTGCTGCATGGTATCCTGCAGTGTTGTGTTGGATTCTACCATCTCTTTAATCAGGTACAACCAATTACCCTTTGTCCTTCTCCCTGTTTCTTACCAAACAAAACCATCTCTGATGTGATGAGGTGGTGGTCAGCTAGGCGGAAAAATCTTTTCCTTGGTTAATAGAAGTGATGGAAACTATGCACTGGTATGGTGAACTATGGTGTCAGTGAAGAAAGGCCCTATTTTGAACTTGAAGAATGTTAAGAACCTAAGCATACATTGTGGCCTGATTGTCAACAACAAAAGTTGAACTCCTGTTGAGATGTACCCTCTAATGAAGATTTCAGTACAGTAGGGTTCCTTTTTCTCCTGATAAAAAGAGGGAGCAGAGCTAGGGGAGGGGATTGATTAATTAATGTTGTAGTTTACAAGTTACCAACAACATGGAGGACATTCTAGTAGCTTACAAGCTAGTGTAGTCTTTCTGATTAGTTGGGTATTCCCTAGATTGAACAAGAAGATTCAACTCTTTTTCAAGTTATCGTCACATTTAAGACTAATTATAAAATTGGCTTCAAAACTTACAAGGAAATTTCAAAATTGGTCTGAGTTTGGTGGTTTGAGTAGCCATTTCGTTAACCATTTGCAGAGTTGCTAGTTAACTGAGTTTCTGGTGTCTGAGATATTCCCACACTATGTTTGCACCACCAAAATTTATCAGTCTGAGATAGTAAGGGCTCAATCACACGAGTCTTCACGACCCAATGAGTAATCCCCAATATCACTTATAACTCTCCAAGAAAACTAGCAAAATCAACACTCTGCTAAGCTTTTCACAAAGTGTCATTTTTGTTGTTACCCTTCAGATTATCTGAGTTTTTCCCATATATTTTTTTGGATAACTAGGCTAGATAGAAATCTAAAAAATGACTAGGACATTCTTGTCTTGAATGTTTATCAACTACTATATACCCCCTAGTCTTCCACAACCAGGGTTTCATATACCAATTTGATGTTTGGTAAGGTATTACATAATATCTATGTGTATTATAAGTTTCTGCTCCATCAACAGGAAAACTAAAAAAACCCAACCAACAATGGTATATTTATGTGATACATTTTTTTGGATTGGTTGCACAATTTCAATATTAATTTACATTGACCAATATTTCTTGAATCATCCTAATGTTCAAACTGCTATTGTGAAACATTCATCTCGTCGGAAAAATATGGGGAACATTGAAACCCAATAAGCATATCTTTGTCATGGGAAGTGCCCACATTTTACACACTTAATTACAACAGTAAAATACCAGGACAATTTTTTTTTTTGACTTACATTGCTCACTACAAACAACACAAAGAAGGGCTGCAAGAATAGAAACTCGAATTGCATACAAAAATTACATAAGTCATCGACTCACATAGGCACAAGAAAAAAACATAGGCATTTCGGTGTCACACTTTTCCCAATGAATGGTTACTAGTAATGACCCAACCACAAGAAAAATGACTTCATGAATGGCGAACCCACCACATCATTTCTTTAATTGTATTTTAGTTATGATCAACATTCCAAGAAAATTATTGTGCGAAGGATAAATTTCTTGTTTGTCCATGCACAAATTCTTAAGTTTATTCCGTTGTTAAATTCTTGTTCAACCCTTTTAAACTAACTTCTTATTCTTTACAAAATTTTCCATAACTTGCATACTTATTTGACATAATTCAAATGCATATATAGTACTTACTTATCCTGTCCTTATGTTAAGAATATTCTTCTCGAACATATATTCATGTCTAAATTTTTACTCTTACAACTCAAGAGGATGTGACTTGGTGTCCATATAGTGAAATTAGGTTTTAACGGAGATTAAGATGTGAGATAGCTTTTTACCGAAAACATTCCTCGATCATGGGTTAGTTATTTCCCTACCATAGTTATTCTAATTTAATGACTTGAGGAACTCCATTTTGATTTATATATGTATTTTGTTTTCTCGAAGGTTGATCACACCAAGAACAATTCATATTCTTTGAAAACAATAGAATATATTTAATTGAGTTATAAGGTCTCCAAGGGTGGCATTATTCCGAACCTCAACTCTCATTTTTACTCTTATATGCTTTATCTTCTACATCACATTATGGTCTAATTATTAGCATTGTCTTGAAAAAGGAGTTACGAAGTGTTTGTCTAACCTCTTTGAAGACATAAAAGATTAGAAGACTTGACGCTACACACGAATCCTAAGTTAACATCCGAATCAACTGAGGTATAGATTTATTCCAACTTCACCTAAGGGTCTACCCCTCAACTGTATATGATTTTTAAGCGAGAGGACATATTTATACTAAACCACCTTCAAGAAAGGACCAAGGTAACACATTTAACTGAGCAGAGCTAAGGGGTTCATTAACAAGAGTTTAAGACCTAGAACAACTAAGTCACAACCTTCATCCATGTCATATGGATTCAACAGGGTTTTCACTCGATGAAGAACTTTAATTTTAAATCTATCTTCGGATGACAAGGTAGTCCGCTAGGCTATGAAGGAGGAGTTAGCTCTACATACTCCAAGTGAAGTTTGACTGTGTCACTCCTATTAGACAGGTTAAAGGAAATGTCACTAAACATACTAATTAAGATGATAAGTCCATTCTTGGGCTCTTATTTACTCAAACTAGGAGATTTCCATCGAGTGCAGGGTTTAAGTTCACTCTACGGTTTTCAATGTCTTCTACGGTAAGGAGTAACACACATGAAAACAAGTTATGCTCCGATATTGAACAAGGGTAGAGTGTTTCGATTTAATTCTCTTTATTACATTGACAAGGTATAAATGCACAAGATGACTCATTAATCATTTAATGAACACTAAATATGCACTACAAGATATTACTTCAAATTTATTTACCTTATATAAATATCAAACCCTTTTTACCAGGTGTACTATAAATCAAAATTTAATTATGATTAAATGCACATTTCCTAGATGTCCTTGAAACTAGCATTTCATACATATCAACAAATTATCAATTATAACCTTCTGTAACATGAGACTACATTATACATTTATTCATTTAACAACGAACTATATAAATTACAATGATAATTAATGAATTACACATCACCTTTTCATCATCATTCTTTCATCCTGCAAAACCACGTGAGCATGATATCAATGATAAATCGCTGGCATGGCATCCACCCTAATCTAACATAATTATCATTTTTCAGTTTCCCATTTACATATGATAATAATTACAATTTGCAATCGAAATAAAAAGGTTTAGAGACATGTATTCATTACATTTCATTTTACTTCTTTTTGTAACCTAGGAGAGAGAAAGAGAAGGGAAGAGAGAGAAAACACCATTTGTCAAAAGTTCTATTTCACACAAGTTACACTATAGAGTTTTAAATAATTATTTGCATGTGTTAAAAGTTTCTAGGGTGGTTTGGAAACCCTACGAGGGTCCCGACTTTCTATTTTTACATTTTCTCACTAGCTACAAAACGTTCAAAATGGGCTCAGAGGCTAAGAAACCACTTCCAAAAGTTATCTTCCGATGAGAACACACACCATGATTAACTCTCTACGTGTCCCTAGATATACCAAGAGTTCATAAAGAACCGGAATTGGGAAAAAGTGAATGGTTTGCGTTTGGCGGCTAGTTCTCTGGGGCCACTGGTCGTAGTTGACCCAGTTGCAAATGAACAAAAATTAGCTCGAGGGCTCAGAAAACCACGTCCAAAATTGATGTTTGATGGATGAGCACACAACGAGACACTTCCTACAAGTTCCCCTATATAAGGATAATTCATCAGAGTCGACGGGACTGAGAACTAGAAAACCATTTTCAAATGGTGACAAGTTTCTGAAGCCACCGGTCCTAATTGGTCCAGTTTGACCTTGTCAAACTATGACGACCAGAGGCCTACAAAATGTCATCGTCAAAATATCTAGAAAGATGTTTTTCCCTAAACTGAAGGTTCCATGCAATTTTCTAGTATAAACACTAGAGGTTTGCGAAGGTGGGAAATAATTTCTCTATCCAGGTTTCAAATGACGGTTAAAAATGAAATCCAAATTTAGAGATTTAACAACTTTTTACTACTGTAAAACAGTGTAACAGGCTCCTATAAGAGCGTCAAAAAGATCTCATATGTTTGTTCGGGGTCAATCCAAAGGTCAAGGTGACTCCTCGCATACCAAGGTACACGAATGAAGCTTCACATCTCATTTTCAGAGTTACGAAGGGTACTTAATGAGTCTCTGAAAAATGCAAAAATTAACTATTTAAATAGGGAGAAGGTCAACATTATTCTGGGAATTCAATCTCGTCTTGTCGATATACCAATATTGGGGTGATCTAGGTGGGTAGGAAGTTTTCTAAATCACCACAAAATGAGGGTGGAAGTTCATGTTTTAATGCAACGAGTTATTTTGACTTCACGAGTTACGACACGACACTTCATTGTTTTGCAACGAGTTGAAATAAACAATTAACTGTATTATAATCCTAATATTTTAAAATTATATTAAGTTGTAAACAAAAAATAAAATACGAGAGTTAGGAAAGATGAGGGGAGGTGAACCATGCCTGGAGATGAACTGGTGAGGTAGAAGTCGAGGAGTTGACATCGCACCGATTGATTTCACTTGCTTGCTTGCGACCACAGAAGGAAAAACCAAAAATAACATCCATGAGAATGTCAAAATCAGTGGCCAATTCTATTTGGAAAATCCTCTGGTGGCAAGAAAGGAACAACAAGTGCCTCCAGCTGAGTAACAAGCCCATGGTAAAGAGGCTTATCAGTGTGTTTGGGATAGCAAACAAATGCCATGTATCCAATATGATAAAGGTGGTGTGTAGCCACCAGTCCATCACCACCATTGTTGTCAGGCCCACAAATAATTAGCACCCGGTTGTACTCATTCGTTTTGTAAACCTCTGCTATGGATGTTGCAACACTGAGGCCTACAAGCTCCATCAACTAGTCTGGTAATGTGGATGCTCCATTTCACCAAAGTCTCATCCTTTTCTATCACACTGTCAGCTCTCAGTCCAAAGTCTCCATCGTGGATGATGGGAGTTCATCAGCATGAGGTAAGGTTGAGGGAAAAATTTAAAACTCTAATTTCATTATGATTCTAGCCAAAAATCGATGCAATCTCCAGCTATTTTTGTATGGGAAAGGAGATACTAGATGGAGAAGAAGATTTGGCACTAAAACTGCCGATTGCATTCACTTGAAAGTTACTATAGCCTTTTGAACAAATCCATTATGTGTATATCCTGCAAATCATGGCATTCCATGAGACAACATTTCTTTGAGGCATTCTATCAAACTGTTCACACACCTTTTCAACAAATCCATTTAGTGCATCACCTACAGCCATGGCAGTCAAAGAAGCCACGTTTCTTTCAGGATTTAGGCACACAGTTCACATGCCAAGCGCATGCTTTCACATTGAGAAATGGTGAAAGAGACAAATCTTGCACTGGTATTTTAGCACAGGCAGGGCGAATGTAGGGAAATGTCACTGATCAGGAAAAAGATTTGTTCCTTGCCTACTAAGATATCCACAACCATGACTTGATCAATCCTGCACAGCCACGAGCTAAGCATGAATAATGCACAAAAAAAAAAAAACACAATCACATGAATGGTCCACACCGTCTCGTCCAACCATATGCAAAGCTTGACTGCAATGGCGGCCATAGTTAAAAACTAAAGGTAGATACCAATGCACAGAACATAAATGGCAGCCCAGAATAAATGTTTTTTTAATAGAAGCCCCTCCAGCCAATACTTCTAGAATGCAAAAGAAAATAAAAGAGGTGGTTTCAGCGTGATCCATGCCTTGGATCCCAAAAAAAAGTGTTTGTACTTCTCTACAAAGAAAATGACATGTCTGAAGGCTGGGAGAAATCCCATGTACCTTTACATGGGGGGTTCACCTACTCCATCATGTCTCCAATCCCACGCACCCCACTAACTCCATCACTGCCAGCAAGCATCCCACTTTTATTTTATTTATTTATTTATGATTTTTATTTATGTGTTTGCTATTTTTATCGGGCACTACATCATGTCCATCAATGGTATACTAGTCTTTTTGGTTTTCATGTTCCACACCATTCCACTACTAATTCACTTTATTTCTATGGGTTATGTCTGTGATAGTCAATCTGTTACTCATTTATTTCTAATCCAGAAATCATCATACTCATACTTGTTTTGATTGTCTTTCCTTCAATGTTTGTGTACATCTTTGCATATCATATGGCAAAAAAACCCATCCTGTTGAGAACTGTTATATGCAATATCTGCCTACTTAAGTTCACAAGTGTACTTTGGTTGGATTTATCATTCCACATGGCCATCTACAATTCACATGTTGTCCAAGTCATATAGGAGAATTCAGTCCACAGGTGATGATGATGATGATTTCTCTAGTGTTGATAATGTTGATGTCGGTCTTGTTTCCCATGATAATGATATGCTCAGCCTTGTAGATATTGTTTGTTGATCATGATTAACTATCACATAGGTAACCCCTAGAAATAAAGCTTTGCATGGTGAGATTTTGTTTTTCTTTGCTTTTGTATCTACCTTTTTTCTATCTTTTCCTACACAATTTATGGTTCTAATGGGTGCCAGGATATGACAAAAAACATATTTATTATATGTTTAGTTACGATGTGTTTTATATATCATAGCTTGGATATGGAACATGATTTGATCATCAAAATTGTTAAACAATTTATGCGACTGTGATGAGCAGTTTTCATGAGCAACTCCCCATTATGAACACCTCCTATATCTGAAAACTATCCAATGGCATGTCACCTGGATCTTCTCCTATTTTGAACCCGGTAATTCCACAATCCTGTACATCCAAAAATTTGATATTCATCCAAACAATATCTTCTGGTAAGGTAGTCACTCCCGTGTTAAGCTGTTTAATAGATGTGCTTACATCACAAAGATTAGAGCATCTCTACAAACTCAAGTCTGTTAACTTGCATAGATTATTCAGTGACGATGGTAAAATTCTTAACACACGGCTCCCTATATACAGTTGTTCCAATTTTCGAGCTGTTCAAGATGCTCTGGAAGTTCTTTCAAGTTATTATATAGTACATTTAAGTACTTTAAAGATCTCTGAGCTATTGTTCCCTTCGGACACTGCTGCAACGAGTAACAACCTTCAAGGTCAAGGTACTCGAGAGTGGAGATTTTCCCAAATCCGGGAGGACGAGCTTACTGCAATTTCTCAATGTTAAATACTGAAGTTGCAATAGTTGAGTAAAAGAATGTGGCATCTCTTTTAAATCACTATGCAGCCAGATAGATCTAGATGTCTAAGGCTATTTAATTCCTCAAATTTAATTAGAAATGATTGCATGCCTTTGATATTTGTTAAATCTATCTTAACCAAATTTTCAAAATTTAGCTTTCCTAACCAGCCTTTGATATATGAGGTTGTGATGCAAATAATCTATTAATTCTGATGACAATGACTAAATTTCACTCATCTGTAAAAGGTTGCCCAAGAAATAATGTCCTTACCTCACTTTGGTCATACAAATGGTGTAAATCTTCAAACTTGACATGAGTAATTTCCAACACTCTTGGACAGGAGTGGACGAACTCCCTCCATAGTATTTGTCTGGTCAGGATGCTTTCTAGCCTGATATTTCTTGGTTTCTACAAGATTTTTCCTACTTTCTTTGGATTACTATTCTGACCCAAACTATCTTTAGGCTTGATTAATGTTCCTCCTTGTTAGTATAGTTTTAATGTTATAATACATTACAACTGAGCACACTGTAACTTATTCTCGGGTTTGGAAAATTCTAAGATCAGAAATAAAGGCTATATTTGAAAAGATTAAGTGGAGTAACACAATAATAAAGTAGAATAATCTCTTGTCATTATAATATATAATCACAAGATACGTGCCTTGATAAGAGGCTTCTCTGCCCTCCTTTCATTTGAGAAAGGAATTAAAATATTTCATGACTTGTACATTTGGGTAGAGAAGCCTCTTCTCAAGGCACATATTTGGTCATTAGATATTATAATGACGGAACTTGTAGAGTATAAATTGGATTGATCTTGATCTTTGGACAATAAAAAGCAATATACTTTATCTCTAATGAAAACAAAGACCTATGATAAGTTCCAAGATTCAAGTTTTCTTCCAAGTTAACCTTGTAACTTATCGTAGGTCTTATTACGGCAGCATGGTTTTGAATATATGTACCTTCTCATGCTATTTTGTTTTCATTTTGAATAAATTAAATTGTTTTTCCTTGTCTAATTTCTTCATCTTCTCTTGCTCTAGTTGGTGTGGAGTGGCTTTAGTGCAAGAAGGTAAGATAAGATGACATTCTAGTCCTGGATATATTGGTAAATAATTAGAACATGTAGATATTTTTATTCATTTTTAAAAAATATTTTTCTTGTATTATTATCACGAGTGTTACTTTTTTTTGTAGGACACTATTACCCAATTAGCCACTATTCTTGGAAAAAATGGAAAGACAGGTACTTTCATTTTCTACCACTTGTATTATTTCTTTAATGAATTGAATCTCAATGAAGATTAATATTATCATAGTCATGAGTTTTTTTAATAATACTCAGATCTTAAATAACACTCATAATGGACCCTATTTTAGCTTACAAAAAATGGATAAGTAAGGGCCAAGGACCATAATTTTCATGAGTAGATGGAATATATAATGGCACAAATGATCTCATAGTTCAAACTAATGATGTTTTAGTTTATGGAAACATCATAACGGAATTACCCATTTCCAAACTATAAAAATATAAGTCTCAAGTTGAGAGGTAGATGCTCATTATTTAAAGTATATGATTTATGCAGGAAAATAGTATATCTTCATCTGAATGTTCGGATGAACATGTCTGAGACCTACTCTAGGACAAATGAGTATTTTAATGAAATGATATATTGTACTTGTGAAAAGTGCAAAAATAGAAAATTAAAGAAGCGCCGACTCATTGGTATCCATAGGTTGAAGTATGGAGTTTATATAGAAGAGGTATACTATAATGAAATTTCAAAAATGCTTGTTATTAAAAAATATAAACTTTTCATATCACATTATTATTAACTATTTTAAATGATATTGTAATGTTTAGCCAATCCAAGTTCATAATAATGTTGATGAAAGGGCATATGACAATGATGATAGTGACACTCACAATGAAGGAGAAGACACATATATGGGTGATACCACTTCTCAATTAAATGAGGATGGGGTGAACGAATTTTTACAAGACTTCTACACATATGCTGAAGAAGTTGATGATTCGCCCCTAACTCAACTTGCTAGGATGCCTCTTTACCCAAATACAAATTTTTCTGTATTGGCAACACTTATGTTATTTTTGAACTTGAAAGTTATGCATGGAATGACGAATACATGTTTCACTTATATCTTGAGGTATATTTTAAAATCCTCTAAATTATATCTCTCCATGTCATTCAAGTTTTGAATATTGTGTATAGTGAATAAAATAAAGATCTTTTGTTGTTTTATGTAGACTTTTGGCGAGATAAGATACTTCCAAAGCAAAATAATATGCCTCATTCACAAAAGGAAGTATCTTCATAATGAAAGACATTGGGATGGAGTACAAAACATATGATGCATGTCCAAATGACCATATCTTATACTATGGTGAAAATGAAAATTTATAGCAATTCCCAATATGTTTCACCAATAGATATTGTGAAGATCAAGTGTCTAAGAAAGTCCCTTATAAGGTTCTACGCCACATTCCAATAACACTTTGAGGTTTGAAAGGATGTTCAAATGTAAAGATTTGGAAAAATTTATGGACTATCATGCACTAAGAAGGAGCCAAAATTGTGTCATGCGTATGGTGGCTGATAGCAAAGATTGGAAGGAGCTTGAAGAAAAATGGTCTGATTTGAGAAATGAGTCAAGAAATGCAAGACTTTCATTGGTAATGGATGGTGTCAATCCTTTCGGAGATTTTATAACAACATACTTTGTTTGGCCGGTTTTCCTTATTAACAAGAATCTTCCCCCTTGGATGAAAATGAAAAAAGAGAATGCAATGCTAAATCTAATAATACCAGGTACATGAACTTCTTAGTGTTATGTTCTCTTGAAGATGATGTACATTTACATGAATATATTTAAATTTTAATTCACATTTTATTCATAGGAAAACACCAGGTGAAAGATATGGACACATACATGGAGCCTCTCATTGATGAGCTATGTGAATTATGGAAGTGTGTCAACATGTATGATGTATCGAGACCTTTCAATGATAGGATATTCCTTTTTCATGAAATACTTATGCGGACAATTCATGATGCTTCGAGGCTCTCTGTGTGTTGTGGTAATCTATTTATCATATTCAATTGTAATCATTCTATTTATATTGTTGCCCATTAATTAAATATGGTTTCCATACTATTTTTTCAGGCCTACAGACTAAAGGGAAACATGTTTGTCCATCATGTGTGCCAAACACTATATCTAGGCAATCAAAGGATCTAAAAAAACGTGTATGATGAATACGAGACACTTCTTACCTCAAAACCATCGTTATCGCATGCATGAGAAAAGTAAGTTCAATGGAAAGGAAGAGGAAAGGAGGCGGCCAAAAGGATGAACCCTCTGAGGTGGAAATCAGCATATGAAAAAAGGGAAGGGAGAGGTTATCCATTGGGAATGAAAATACTATCTAAGTTTTATAAGTTACATTATTACAAGCATCTCCCAATAGCTCATCTATTTGATACAATTCATATTGGAAAAAATGTGGCGAGTGCTTATGGAAACATCTAAAGGTAACCAACAATGAAGACCAAATAAAATTAAGGAAGGTCCTCAAAACCATCAATATGATGCCAAACATGTGGTTACATGAAAAATAACACATATGATCCTCGCCATGGGTTCTTACAAAGAGAGGAGAAACAATATATGTTTGATAATATGTGTTCCATAAGATTTCCAACTGGTTTTGGTGTGACATTAAAAACCGTATTCACAAGAGATGGTTAAAAGTTTTCTAGAATGAAAACACATGAATTGCATAATTGGATAAAGGTAATTCATGATATCTTATATTTCTTGGTAGTATAATTGAAATTTTCAATATATTAGTAATGTAGAAGATAATATATAGTTTAAATGCTATTTTTCAATGTTGGTGTAGTATGTGCTTCCTACAGCAATACAAATCACTTTCAACCATGACATCACACAAACAATTTACAAATTGTCCAAATATTTGAGGTATTATAAACCATCATTTGTTATTCAATAATTAATTTTTTTCCTTTTATAAATACCATTTTCAATGTCTTTATAATTGTTTTAACAAATATTTTACAAATATTATAATCGGTGATATGTTAATGCTTGTTACTAAAATTTATAGGTGGGTATCATCTAAAGAGATACATCCAGATGAGCTGAACTATTGAAAGAGGAATGTTGCTCTTTTGATGTGTGACATTCAAATGTGTTTCCCTCCAAGTTTCTTCAATTCTCAAGAGCACTACCTTATACACACTGGTAGAAGAGATTGAACAATGTGGGCCCATACATCTCAAGACAATGTGGCTTGTAGAGATATATGAAGGTCCTAAAACATTTTGTGAGGCAAATAGCTCGAGATGAAGGTTCTATGGTTGAAGGGTACATGGTTTTTCAAACCATGGTTCATTTATCTGAGTACTTTCCTCAATTGCATTTGGAGGCTCCAAGATTATGGGGTGATCAACAACCTCAATCCATTGGAGATAGAAAACTAGAGGGTCAAGGAACTTGAAAGAGGATAAAAGGTAATCTTAAATGTTAGTAGTAGTTTTTAAATCCTAAGTAAATTGTATGATGCATCCTTTAAAGAATGATTAGATCAATGATTAGTTAAATAAATTTTGTTGTAGATGCTAAGGATTGGGAGTAATTGCATTTGTATGTTGCATATAACTCTAAATTTATGTTAGAATGGATGGAGAAGTATGCTGAACAAAAGAAAAAAGAAGATGAGAAGGCATGGGCTGATATATAAAATAGACATGGTCAAAACTCTAATAGAGGACTTCCTGCATGCCATAAAAGAAAATGGCCAGATAGATGCTCATGGCATTGGTTAAAGACATTTGTTGAACATGAGGCAACCAAAGGAATGAAAGCAGTGACAAAAAACAAGTAGATTTCGTTAAAGGATCTATAAATGGGGAGGTAATATACAAATAAAGTATTATGATGAATATTTTTTAATCTAAAGATTTTTTTATCATTGAAACTATTTAGTTAAATTTTTGTGTCCTTGAATCTAATTGGATAATATGTGCATATGAATTTACGTAACATATTACAAAGAAATGTGGATTAGCGGTCATCATTTTCGAATTAGGAAGATTGATCAGAAGAGGAAAACTTATGATAGTGGAATTTCAGCACCATTTTAAGTGGATTTTCATTCACATGCATAAGACACAAACACAATCACAAGTACACTTCAGTATTATGGAGTGTTGGAGGATATAATAGAGCTTGATTTCACATCTTTTAAAAAGTTATTTTCATGTTGAATGGTATAGGCTCATTGTATTGGGCCTTGAAAAAACTATTTTGTTGCATGAGAATGGATTCAATATGATAAATACATCGAGGTTTGAATCTACTTCTGAACCTTATGTGTTTCCAAACCAATCTAGTCAAATATTTCTTGTTCCAAATTTAGAACACCCTAGCTGGTCCTTTGTGATAGATTATGATCTAAGAGGACAAAGAGTCACCTTTTCTGAAGATGTAGAAAGCCATGATGTAATTGAATAGGTAGAAGATCCACTTGAAGACATAGATGACCAAGTGGAGGATGATGATAACATGACTAGTGATGATGAATATGAACAAGACGAAGTTCTAGAAGGACAAAGAACAACATTTTGGTGATTAAATACATGAACATGATGAGTTTATTGATCATCATTTACCTATGGCTGAAGGGGATGAATATCATGAGAACCATGGTATTAATTTATTTATGGATCTGGGGCCCATTAATTATGGTGTATTCATGCCTCCAAATGAGGAAATTGTAATGTCAGATGAAGATGATTTTATTTAATCATAATGTAAACCTTAAAATCATTGTAAGGACATAACACAATTTGATATATTTTATGAGTGGATTGCTAATGTTTTTTTCTCTATGTCAATGCATACATTGCACATGTTTCCTTGTTTCATTAAATGTTTCCTTATTGAAGATTATATGAAGATGCACACCTTTTGGTCCTTTTGAATATATATATTTTTGATACATGAAATGAAATGGAAATTTAGTATTGCATTTGTTAGTGAAGTTGTTCAATGTTACATGCAAATTTGAAGTTTTTTTTTACTATTAATAATTTTGTTTTATGATATTTTGAAGGATCGTGGCAGGCCCTCTACATATGCACTAGAAAATCCTAACATGAGAGTGCCGCCGAGAAGTAAATCTCGTACCATACTTTCTACATCCAACATTGAAACATTTAGTATTCCAATTCCGTCAAGCATGCCAACACATAGTATAACACAAGAGTTAAGGAGTAACCCTTCATGTGTGGGTTCTCTCTAAATTCACCCTCCAACACCACAACATGCTTCCTTGACAAGTATCATAGAATCACAAGCCAAAATTTTAACGCTCCTACCAAATACTCCTGAATTTTATGAAGTTAGACATGAAGTAATTAAGCAAATTCATGCATTGGAGTCTACATTGCTGGAAAGTACAGGTCTTGTTGCACCTGAACAAGTATGCTTATGATAATTAATTATGTATAAAATATTCCTAACAGTCCCAATTATCATTCATGTGCTATAAAACAGTCATAACAACAATTTTTCATATTGCATGGTTTATAATAGTCCTACCAGACATTCATGCTTTATACAGACAGGAAGAGAATGGCATGCCCCCAAATGTACCTATAGGGGAAGCTACTATGACCCATACAATGTAACAATCTATACAAAGAACACAAAAGGAAAGAAAGAGGTTATAATCTTATTAGCCTCGGATGGAAATGTCTTAAAAAATGAAATGGGGTCGAATTTTTTCCAATTTCTATTTCATCGTGTAGAATGCTTATTTGGAAATACCATACAAGTGGATTGGAGAAAGCAAGCCAATTCTAAGAAAGATGAACTCTTTGAAGATGTCATAAAGAGTTTGGAAATCCCGGTTTTAACAAGGATTTCATAATGGATTATGCATGGAAATTCATTTATTCTAAAAGAGACAAAATAAGATCAAAGCTAACAAATGACTCGACATATCCTCGACCATCTTGGATCACTAACCAAACAACATGGGATGAGCTTATCAAAGATGCCAAATTCAAGAGAATTCCTTCAAAAATCCAAACTACATGCCATCTGCACAAGAAGGAGGTAAAAGACGCCTTTGAGATACAACAAAGGCTACCCAAGCTAGGTTTTCAAGTATTGAGTTCCATAAATTCAGGTCGGGTGGGTATAATAGTTTTCGTGGGAGCTTGGTAAGTGAATAATTTCATTTATTTATTTTATATTTTTTCAGTGACTTGAATGTATTGGATGACAAATGATACTTGACAAATTAAAATCTCTTTGTACACTTAGGTTCACCAATTTCAAAAGGAAGCTTTAGATGAAGATCGAAACATGATTTAATGCATGGTTCCCAAGGCCTCACAACATATGATAGATTAAGGGGAGAAATTGTTCATTGAGCATGAATTTGAGGTACGTTTATTATAGTATTTGATGACATAATAAAACATTTAAGTATCAATGTTGTGGTAATTTAATTAACTAAAGTATTTTTTTAATAGGATGTGCAATGATAAGACGGTGAACCTAAAGATGCCATAGAAGCATGTGATGATTTTGTTGTTTAACAAAATGAATCGATTGAGCTTCTTGCAACTCATCCGGAAAACAACCTAGTAATACAATAGACAAGAGTTCGGGATGATTATCATGTTGCACTATCTATTATAGTTCCTCGTCAAAAGAGGAAAAAAAAGAATATACATTTTTCCTATCCGCTAAATAGATTTAAATTGATTTGTTATTTTATGAATTAATGGCTATTTCATTACCAGTGAACTTATTGGCTGTTTTATGATTTGAATTTTAAGTATACTAGTGAACTTGTAAAAATTTGAATTATACCTTACCAATCAAATCAATAACTTCTGCAAGGATACATTGTATGTGTCTTCAACATACCTAGTAACTTGTCTATATTGAAGACCTGCATGCACGTGAGTACAGACTGCACTTCTTGGAGATTGCACTTCAAGGCTTGCTAGTATATCTGTTTCTTGAGCTTTTCTTTCTATTTGAGTTCATTCCTATTCCTTTGATAGCCATGTACAGTAAATGTGGATAAGAAATTTTAATTTCATAGATGTGTGATGAAAATCCATCCCATATTTTAATTTCACAGATGTGTGATGCAAACTCATGCAAGATTCTTCTAATCAGATTTGTATTATTAAATTTGTAGGCTTCTTCTAATATCTATGTCTGTCAGAATACACATATATGTGAGGTCCTTTGTTATATTGGTGAATGAGTCTTATGCTTGAGTTTGGTGAATGAGTCTTATGCAAATGCACACAAGCTATGAGAAATAAGGTGCATTCAGTAATTGATAAATTTGTTGAATGTGGACTTCGATCTCTTGGTGTTGCTAGACAGGTAATGTAATTCTTGAGTTGTGGCATAGTTATAGGAGTTTGTAAAGGTTTCTTTATTATCATAACAATGGTGGGCTGCATGCTTTCGGTGCTCCAGATGCCCATACAAATAATTTTCATCTTTATAATTGACAATAATAATATTCTTTGGACAGAGGCCACAACTTGTTAAAGGGAACATGCAGTTGTTTTCTATAGATCAGCAGTGCAGTCAGGCTCTATAAGCTCATGCTGCTACTTTTGCATCATTTAAGGTAAAATTCTCTCCCACTTATAAACAATTGTTTAAATTTATCTATGATGACCATGCCTGAATCATGGTAATTACCTCTTTCATGTCAGATTTCAATTGCCATGTTGTGTTTAATATATGAAGCACTCTGTGAAGTATTTTCTAGCATTGATTTTGTGTTTATGCAGGTTGCAGGCAATGAAAATCCTTCGATTCTTATTTCCTTTGCTTCAAAAACAATTACGGAGGGTAGATTACTTCAAAGCTACATGTGATTGAGCTTGGTGCACAGCCAGGTTTGTAGTTGTTCTTGATTTATACCTCGAAACATCTTACAGGTTGCAGAGTTGTGGGTTTTTCTCTCCTCCAGCTATTTTTGATATTGCAGATGAATAATAGGATAATTGCAGATGAATAATTACAAAGTTGTGGGTGATGCTATCTTGGAAAATGGAATTTTCAGTCAATATGATCGTCCATGTATTGCAAAATTGTGTGAGAAAGTTGGCTTGTATATGCGTGCACTTCAGGTGAATAAGCCATTGGGATGCATTTTGGTGTTATCTTAGATATGTTGGACAGTGTTAAACATTGTCTATGCTATTTTTTATGGAAATCCTTGAATTTTTTTCATATTGTTTGACATGGTTTTAAATGAAAAATGCTTACTTTGATGCATCATTAATATGGTGATTTTTTTGTTATAGCACTATACAGAGTTGCCTCATATCAAGTGTGTCATTGTCAACACTCATGCTATTGAGCCACATGTTTGTGAAACATGATATACTTTTCAAACCAACTAATTTTTTTAATTCTCTTACTAATTACGGACATATTTTAGGCACTTGTGGAGTTCTTTGGTACCCTTTCAAGAGAGTGGGAATTGGAGTGCATGAAAGATCTCCTTCTCGTGAACCTGAGGGGAAATCTCCAAATAATTGTACAGGTAAGAATGCTGACACCTACGTCAAACTCATGCATTACCTGCAATTGATAATGACTTAAGATTATCTTAAGTGCTATCTTACTTTAGATGCTAACTTGTTATATGTCTTACAGGCCGCTAAGAAATATTCTGAACAATTAGACGTGGATTCATGCATCAAATTGTTTGAGCAGTTCAAGTCATATGAAGGGCTTTATTTCTTCTTGGGCTCGTATTTGTGATTATGGATTGTAACTTTGATTCTCTTTTAATTCAAAATTTGATAGCCAATGTCTATTTGAGGGGTAATATAGGAGCAGCATAGAGACCAGTTACTTTATATAGTAACCTAAAAATTGGATCTCATTGGCAGTGAGGATCCTGACATCAACTTCAAATACATTGAAGCAGCAGCCAAAACTGAACAAATCAAAGAGGTGGAACGTATAACGAGAGAGTCAAATTTCTATGATGTTGAAAAGACAAAGAACTTTCTCATGGAAGCAAAAATTCCAGATGCTCGTCCGCTGATAAATGTTTGTGATCGATTTGGATTCATACCAGATCTTACTCATTAATTATATACAAACAATATGTTGCGATACATTGAAGATTATGTGCAAAAGGTAGGTCCCTTCCATTTTTATATTGATCATTGTTTAAGCATTCATTTTTCATATTTCTTCTTAATCAGGGCCAGATAAAAACCGATAATATGGATGATTACTTGTAAGATATTACGTATGCAATTTAGATATCCAGAGGCCTTATTTATCTAGCAGATAAGTTGTACATCTTCAAGTTATGGGTCATTGGTATTAGAGAGATTTAGTATTTTGAAAGTAGTTACAATAAATAGTTCTCATCATGTTATTGTTTAACGATATGAAATACTTCTATATACACTAAAATAATTTATACCCAGTATGATTACTATAAAGGACATCCAGATATTGGAAAAAACATTGATATCCTAGATCCGTATCACATTTAAGCAAGGATTACAATAATGGACCTTCTTCATCATTTCTTTGGTGGGGTTTTCTGCAGTTAATTAACAGATTAAATTGTTATTGCTTTCTTTGGTATTCTATGGAAATGAATCCACTTATGTATGCACTACAAATATAGTTGTAACCATATTTATAAACTTGTGAAATATAATTGTATAGTGAACTGTGTGGGTCCTATTATACCCTGTTCCATCCCAGCAGTCATTCTAATCATCCATAACTAGTCCTGTAAAGGGAGTTGTGAAAGCATTTTTATCATTGTATACATTCTGAACTGAGACTGAGGAAGCTTATAGAAATCTTTAGGGTTTGTCCATTCCATCACTTCCCAAGTCTGTACAATTTATAATATATTTTAATTCCTTTTTCAAACCAAAGGAGGGAAGAGCAGCCTCTTGTCAAGGCAAGGATTTTCAAGTATTGCAGCTTGCTGTTAGGACCATTAGATGAGAATAACTAATTATGTATTTTTAAGTGGACAGTATCAAGGACACCTGTGATGTCCCTCAATCATCGTAAGGACACATGGTGGGATTGTTTCCCTCTGTTCTTTGTCCCTTAAACATCCCAGACATCAGGGATGGCACCAGAATGGGGTAACATATCCCGTGTAGCACTGTTTATGTCCCTCATACTCTAGAATGCCTTTTCCAGGCAGTTGCACAAATGTCCCTTTTTTATTTATTTATGACAGCTCTTACCCTTCTTTATCTGGATGGTTGAAATTTTCATATAAAAAAATACACCAGTGCTGAATACAAAGTCAATAGCTTGCGAAAATTGTGCTATCCTTTATATAGTTGTTTTGGAGATGTTTTATGTTCTATCCTTTCTGATTTTTGACTCTAAGAAAAACAAGGTATGTTACTATATGCCACTTATGAGATAGGTATTTTAAACATTTTGGACACATTTAATGGTTTCTTAGATTCTATACTTGGATCTATTATAATATTGTTGATACAAAGGTTTAAATCTATTCTTGGAGGTGATAACATTGGGGTTGATAATAACAATGATATTGGCTTTTGTCACGTTACTTGCAGTTAATATTTTCTTGCTGCACATGTACAAATCCAGACAGTTATTGGTTGGAGTTTCATGCGTGATCCTCTCCATTTTTATGTATGCCTCCCCGATGATTTTTTTGGTAGGTATTTATTCTTATTCTCTTTTTAGTATAGATTGCTATAAAATGTGTACAATGATTCTTTCAAGAAGGTTGGTGATTTTGTTTCTTATTTTAGAACTTGTTATCAGAACCAAAAGTGTTGAGTATATGCCATTTTAACATCCTCATTTAACACCCTAAATGCTCTTGTCTAGGATGGATACTCTCTAATCACTAGGGATATATTTTTAGCGGTATGCTTCTCTGTTTCGCACTCCATTTTAATTTATAGACTCAATATTTTTCTGTGACTATGAACAAAGAAACAAAAGTTTTGCTTGGATGGCGGGTACAGATGATCACCTAGATATTTATGTGTTGGGAATGACAGGAAAACATGGATTTTATCATACAGGTATATGAGTGCACAACTTAGCTTATTAGTTTTGTGCGAGGTTTTAATTATTGTCCTAGTTTAAATGTAATTTGTGAATACTTTTCACGAATTGAAGTAAAATATGTGTTCTTAATATCTCAAAATCTAATGCACCTTTGTTGTTATCGATAATAGAGAATTGTATCAAAGTTGAGACAATCAAAGCGAAGAACATGAAGATGACAACTGTCAGCAGAGAGACAATTGCTCAAAATAAAAGTAAAGAAAAAGAACCTCAAAGTAGAACCAGAGAAAGATAGATCGCTTGAAGTGGTGGTGGAGAGAAGGTGTTCATATTGTATGCAAAGGGTTAATGGCATTTAGGCACCCTTTTCTATTTTATCATTGTATTTAAAGGGTTAACCACATTTAGACACCCTTTTGTATTTTATCTTATTTGATAATAATAAAATGTTTGTGGACCCATTTGTTGGGCACAAAATTCAAATCAAATTGTTTTTAATTTCTAATATTAATTATCAACCTGCGCTGACATCATAGACAATATGTAGCCATCGATTGCACTATATGATATTTGATTATTATTTATTCTTGAAATTCAGATTTTTCATTCTTTAAATTCGTATCGTCTCTAGAGAGACAATAAAAATTGAAATTAGTATTGTCTCTAGAGAGACAAAAATTAGTATTATGTATTGTCTCTCAAGAGATAAAAATTATATCAATCTATAATGTCTCCGGAGAGATAATAATTAGAGACACCTACTTTGAGACAATAATACAGACAATATACAACTTTTTTATTGTCTCTATTTGAAACAATTTGGTCAAGTATTGTCTCTATTATTGTCTCAAAACACCCCCTTGTAGTAGTGTAGGTTGCAAAGATTTTGATATGCTTGCTCACAATTGACAATTATTTTTACACATAATTGAACAGTCGTGCTTGGTCGCTCACACTGATGAAACATATAGTGACTAAATATGCGGCAGATCGTGAAAGGTACTGGAGATTGGCAATAAGAACTCATTGATGCTCTTAATGTAATAGTGAATCCCTAAACTAATAAGAAACAAGCAGTTGTGAGTAAGGGACGGGAATCGCAGTGAGCGGTGTGACCATTTCGGAGGACAGTTTAAGAATCTCAGTGAGGTCCACCGGGTGTTTGGGAGAAAGAAACTAGGTGTAGTGGTGAACAAGTTTGGCTACACAGAGATGAACGGTGGGGAGGGCAAGATTCTTCATTCCGCAGTACTACGCCAGACTTCGTTCCAGTATTCCTCATTTAAGATGCAGAAGCCAAACAAAAGCAATGGCAATGCATAAATTAGTATAGCGATATCATAATGGTAAGCAAAGCATAAATTGATCATCAACCGTTGAACAGCAAGTGAAATCCCAGTGCGGAGAAAGTGAGGAGAAATTTAGGCAACAGGTGTGAAGGGAACAGGGTGGAGAATCAAAGCCCCACCATGAAATCTACGAGGAAACACAAATTCAAAAAGAAACACAATCTGAACCAACCCCTAAATAGAAATATATAAATAAACATCCCCAGCTTTGTTTTCTTCATTTGACTTTTAGCCCCTGCAACTTCATGGTATATATATATATGGTGGCCCGAGGGTATCCTCTTGCACTAAGGGCTTGACTTGCCTAATGCAAAATGTGATTAATTGATCATGTTGACCTAGGCGGCTTTGGTTTGCTGTTATTTACACGATTTCCTTTGCTTTTGTCTTCCACACACGACCATTTAATTTTTATTAAATTATAAGCTTCATGTAATATCAACGTAAGAGACTAAGTGAGAGCTCTCATCGTTTTGCTATTATAATAAATGGATTCCAATTAAATTGCACAACACATATATAGACTTAAGAGAGAGTTATTTATGGAATAACTAAATTTTATGATAGTATATTTATGTATTTATTGATTATGGGTCTAAGTTCAAGTCTTCTTAGTGTTCGGATTTCATTAGCTACTTTCTTTTGTGTCTTTATAAATTTCATCTCTTCAATCTTATCTTTATTTTTTTGACATTTTTGTTTGTTTTACCTTTCAATTTGTCCCTATTTCTCCTACCCTATTTTCTTACAGGTTCCCAACAATGACCATTTTCATATAATCCAGAGCTAGTCATCTCATTTTCCTACTCTATACTTAAATGGTCACCACCTTTACGGGGTCTTTCTACCCCACGATTCACATCCCTCCTTTTCGGCCTTCTTGATGACAGTACTAATAGATTCCTAATTTAAATCCGAGAAGTATATAGGTACAAGAGTGCATGAATGCATATAGGACAAGGAAATTCATAAACAGAGAAATCAATTGCAAGAGTAATATTGAAGTTGTAAGAGAAGAACTTATTGTTTCCAAAAGCATTCAAATTACAAAAATAGAATTCAAGCATTTAGAGATCATTCTAGAATGCACTAGTTGATTTACACGCATTGAAAGATAAGAGTTGGGACACTCGCATATATTAAGTTGTTTGTTGACTTGCGTTGAGTACTAGTTCTAATTTTTTCAAGACATCAAGACTACGATATAGTGAATGCTTAATACGTAACCCATTAACATTGCATGTTTTTATAAATATTTTATGGTGTTGAAGCCACATTAGGATTTTGAGCAAAAACTTAAATTTTGAATTAATAATTTCAACAATAAAACCGTGAATAGTAAGAGACATTTAAGACAACCAAAACACAATGATCACATATTTTTTCCATTTTTCGTACTTTGTAAGTGTTTGGTTAGCCATTTTTGTATCATGTGTATAATGCTAGTGAGTGTTGTTACGTAATGCTTATTTTTGGGATCAATTCACCTTGCTTTTTACATGTCTCATGTTGTCTGTCACTAACGATTGTCAAGCCATATTTACATTAAGTTGAGGGTTTCCATATAAAACACTCGATTCATTACTAGTCTCTAAAAATTATGCTCATTTTCATATTTTCATATGGAATTAGGTAGAAAAATGAATGTGTTTAATTATAGTCATGTTTTATAGTCTAACTTACGTCCAGTATTTTTGTACATTTCATATCCTTCTATGTAAAATAATAAAATAAATAAATAAATAAATAAATTTTCCGTTCTGATATAAAACCAAACTTAATTACGCCGATAGGTGTGTTCTATGTGAGAAACTCCGACCCTCTCTGACAATGATAGAGATATCAACGGATCAGATTTCTTGGTCGATGAAGCACGGATCTGAATGGCCCCTACACGTGTCCGCGAAAGGTAGGAATGTCAGATCGTAGCCTTTGAAATCTCTGCGTCAATGACGGGAGGGTGGAAAATGAGCGAGTTGCTGTGGAAATGTCGTATCAACCATAAAGAAGACGACTCTGGCATGTTTTCAGTCACCAAACAGGTCTTACAGACTGCAAACATTCATGGCACTATCTCCTACCAAGCAAGGGGTTACGGCCACAGTGATCAATTAAGGCATTGATGGCCATGATCGTAGAAAATGAGAAACATTATACAACTTTACCTTCACGAGAATGAGAGAATGCTCTGATGAATGTATACACATTGAATATTTATCACTGTGTGGGAGTGATTATATTAAAATTCCATGAGTAACGTGCAGCAGCAGTGGCGAGATATCTGATGAAGCGCTGTAGTGCATGGTGGCACACGTTCTGTCACTCGTCTGAAAGAAAATGGTATGATATGGACACCTTGGCACAGAAACATCTGACCATGTCATTTTTTTATGCCTTCTTCTGATCAGAAACAAAATGCTTGAGACATACAGGTAAATAAAACCAAGAGAGGAAGATACGGGTCCCCATGCAAGAAAATACCAACATAGCAGGTCGGCTCCTGGTCAGGCACATTAGTGTAAGTATTTATTGGTAGGAATATGAATGATGAGTATGGAAAAGGAAAAATGTTAATGGTTGTGGTGTTTACAGAGTGTGAGAGGTTCGATGGATTTTGATGTAGCTCGTGTGACTCTGAATGATGAGGAAAAAGAAAGCAGCATTTACCATGACACTCCATGTCTGTCTAAAAAAGCTTACAGGAAGCACCTCTCTGCGAAAATGTTTCCCAACTCAAGGATTCTTACTTTCCAAAGCAAGTCCCCTCCTGCCTCAGGAACCATACACAATAATACCCTTTACTTTTCTGATCTGACTCGTCCTCTACCCATGTCTTCCATATCGCAACATTATATTCCACAGGTGAGCTAGAGGGAGACGGAAAAGGAGACTACTATTTTTGTTGGTATTTTCTTGCATTTTGTTATTTACTTCTTTGCTCATTTTCATGCCTATAAATGCAACATTTTCTACGTGGCATCTCATACTTGAGATGATGTCATTTATCTTTTTTTGTCTTAAAAGAGAAGGTATATCATACTTTGGGTATCATGCACAGGGCACTGTTGCACCATTTAGTCTGTTTCTTGCAGAAGCAATTTTAAATTATTTGAACCTGTCATTGTGGAGGAAGCCTTGGCACGAAACATCGACCATGTCTTTTTTATGCCTTCTTCTGATCAGAAACAAAATGCTTGAGACATACAGGTAAATAAAACCAAGAGAGGAAGATACAGGTCCCCATGTAAGAAAATACCAACACAGCAAGTCGGATCCTGGTCAGGCACATTAGTGTAAGTATTTATTGTTAGGAATATGAATGATGAGTATGGAAAAGGAAAAATGCTAATGGTTGTGGTGTTTACTGAGTGACAGAGGTTCGATGGATTTTGATGTAGCTCGTGTGACTCTGAATGATGAGGAAAAATAAAGCAGCATTTGCCATGACACTCCATGTGCTGCTAAAAAATGCTTACAGGAAGCACCTCTCTACGAAAATGTTTCCCAACTCAAGGATTCTTACTTTCCAAAGCAAGTCCCCTCCTGCCTCGGGAGACCATACACAATAATACCTTTTACTTTTCTCGATCCGACTGGGTCCTCTACCCATGTCTTCCATATCGCAACATTATATTCCACCGGTGAGCTAGAGGGAGGCAGAAAAGGAGACTACTATTTTTGTTGGTATTTTCTTGCATTTTATTATTTACTTCTTTGCTCATTTTCATGGCTATAAATGCAGCATTTTCTACGTGGCATCTCATACTTGAGATGATGTCATTTATCTTTTTTTGTCTTAAAAAGAGAAGGTATATCATACTTTGGGTATCATGCACAGAGCAACTTTGTTGCACCATTTAGTCTGTTTCTTGCGAAAGCAATTTTAATTATTTGAACTGTCATTATGGAGGAAGCCTTGCACAATGAAACATCTGACCATGTCTTTTTTTTATGCCTTCTTCTGATCAGAAACAAAATGCTTGAGACATACAGGTAAATAAAACCAAGAGAGGAAGATACGGGTCCCCATGCAAGAAAATACCAACATAGCAGGTCGGCTCCTGGTCAGGCACATTAGTGTAAGTATTTACTGTTAGGAATATGAATGATGAGTATGGAAAAGGAAAAATGTTAATGGTTTTGGTGTTTACAGAGTGTGAGGTTTGATGGATTTTAATGACCATTTAGTCTTTTTATATTTGCAGAAGCGATTTTAATTATTTGAACTGTCATTGTGGAGGAAGCCTTGGCACGAAAACATCGACCATGTCATTTTTATGCCTTCTTCGATCGAATAAAAATTCTTGAGACATACAAGTAAATAAAACCAAGAGAGGAAGATACGAGTCTCCAAGTAAGAAAATACAAACATAGCAGGTCGGCTCCTGGTCAGGCACATTAGTGTAAGTATTTACTATTAGGAATATGAATGATGAGTATGGAAAAGGAAAAATGCTAATGGTTGTGGTGTTTGCAGAGTGACAGAGGTTCGATGGATTTTGATGTAGCTCGTGTGACTCTGAATGATGAGGAAAAAGAAAGCAGCATTTACCATGACACTCCATGTCTGTCTAAAGAAGCTTACAGGAAGCACCTCTCTGCGACAATGTTTCCCAAATCAAGGATTCTTACTTTCCAAAGCAAGTCCCCTCCTGCCTCAGGAACCATACACAATAATACCCTTTACTTTTCTGATCCGACTCGTCCTCTGCCCATGTCTTCCATATCGCAACATTATATTCCACAGGCGAGCTAGAGGGAGATGGAAAAGGAGACTACTATTTTTGTTGGTATTTTCTTGCATTTTGTTATTTACTTCTTTGCTCGTTTTCATGCCTATAAACGCAACATTTTCTACATGGCATCTCATACTTGAGATGATGTCATTTATCTTTTTTTTGTCTTAAAAGAGAAGGTATATCATACTTTGGGTATCATGCACAGGGCACTGTTGCACCATTTAGTCTGTTTCTTGCAGAAGCGATTTTAATTATTTGAACCTGTCATTGTGGAGGAAGGCACTGCATTTTCAAAAATTCTCACATAAGTAGGTATGGTACTATTCAATGTCAACCCATACTGCTACGTTGGCCCCTTCATTAAATCTTTAAGATTACCCAACTCTTTCCTACAACGAATGGAAATTTGATTTTAGGGAAATTATATTATTTAGTGCAATATTTATTACGCCGATATGCGTGTTCTATGTGAGAAAACCTGACCCCCTCTGACAACGACAGAGATATCAACGGATGAGATTTCATGGTTGACGAAGCACGGATTTGAATGGCCCCTACACGTGTCCGCGAAAGGTAGGAATGTCATAGATAAAGACATGCAGATGTGGAAGATGAAGACAGAGCAATATTTATTACAATGAAATGTATAATTAATGTGGCTCGTAGCCGAGGTTATGGGGTATTTATATGTATTCGGGTTTAAATGTTTTTAAAAAAATGTTCCTGGTGGTCTTCTGTGTGCATCAGCTTAAGTCAATTATGATAAAGCAAAGTTGTCAGTATAGAATTTTTAAATGCCATTGTAGTATAAATTTGCATCTCAATGATGAAACAAACTTGTCTGTACAGACTTTGAGTGTTATTGTTGAGATTTAAATCTTAGAACCCCTTTATTTGTGCAAGTCTAACAACGCTTGATTCTTGTAGATGAATTGTTTTATGCAAATGAGGTGTTTTGCGCAGGTACGACAGTTGTGGTCTCTCCTGTGGGCAGCATGGGGGAAAACATGCAATGGTCATATGTATTCATTTTTGCGAATATGAAATAAAATCCATGAAACAAGGATGCCTGTAGTGTTTCATATGAAAAAGTATTTGACAAGTATTAAAAAAAATTGCATTCATTTTAAAGAACTACTACTTGAAGTATTTAGAATAGAAGATGGCATAAGTTTCATCAATTTGCAAGTTAAACTTTTTCAACTCTAAAAGAGTCATAGAGTCTCTAAGAAAATAGTACATCAGTGAGAGTGGGGGAATGAGAGAAAATATTATGGGTTAAGAAATTGTATTTGTTAAAATAATATGACAAATAGAAAATGTTTAAGTGGAAGAACATGGCAGTATAAAATTATAAAGACTACACTTTAGACAAAACAAATTTAGTAGAGAAGTTGTTTGAAAAGTAATATGTTACAAAAAATATGTTGTCATGGATAGATGGACCATATACACAAATATTCTATGAGTGTTTTAATACTTCCATAATGACAAAAAATTAATAAAAAAATCCAAAAGTGAAACGGGGGAGACGTTAGAAGAAAAAAGAAACATACAACAAGATAGTATGGTATCTGTACTTGGAAAATAAAGAACAAAAGGAAATAGTGGGAATGGAAATAGTGAAAAAGATCTATATATGACACGAAGTGGTGAAGCATGAAAAGGAGCGGCCGATTGAGATTATGAAGGTGGTGTTAAGGACATGGATCTTTACTTTGCTTTGTTGTCGAAACTTATTCTACATATTCTTTATTTAATGATTGAAGACTCTCAAATCAATCTGAAAGTATATTTTCTCCTAATAATTTAATATTTTCATTATAATAAACTCATAGAAAATATTTTCTATAACTAGATTTAATTTATTGATTTATATGTGTTTAAAACTAATTAGAATAATATTATCTTAAAAACACTTTTTCACATTTAAAATTAATCCCACAGATCAATTTAATCTAAGAAGACATTAACAATTATCTTGGTATCACTTTAAAAATATATTTTATAAATAACTATAACATTTTTTAAACATTATGAACTATACAATTTATATCAAAGAATCAACCATCGATATATATGGATAAGTTTGTATTGTGTTGGTAAGGTATAGGCCTTTCCATACATAACACTATGGCTAAAATGAATTGATAGAAACAAAAATAATTGTTTGTACAAATGAAATTTCTTTGTACATGGTCATGGTATGGTCCATAGTGCTCCAGTTTTACACAAAACAAGTTTGCAATGTTCAATTTTGAAACAATATGTTCTACAACCTTGCAACCTATTATATCTCCAAGACTTTTTCAAAAAAAACATTTTGTGCATGTACAACAATTTATGCATTTGTATTATGTAATTTGTCAAATAGTTGTCAAGCCTTTGAATGCTTCCACCTTTTGCATGCATGTGTATCAACGCATTCACAACTACAACATCTAAAAAATTGGATTTAAATTACTTTTTCATGGGTTCCCATACCCTGTCTCAATGCTCCCAATTTGGCACAATCCGAAAAAATGATGTCGAGCTAGGTCATGTGATTAGGTTGGAATTTCATTTTTTGCATTTGGTAAATGTTTTGAGAAAGCATGTGTCTTCATTTTAACAACTATTATTATATTCCATAAGAAGACATTTGTCCTGAATCATTTTGTCGAACACTTTGCGAGTGTCCAACAAACTATAATAGTTATAATATATGGTTTAAAAAATTATTGGCACACTAAATAGTTTAACATTCTTTTGTTATTTGTAGGACACACACACACACACACACAAGATTATCAGATTGCGTAAATAATATTTTGGCAATTGTTATTGTTTATCCACAATATTAAATATATGTATATATTATATTAATTAATAATTACATATTTAAACGAGCTAACAATTGAAATATATGGTTTACAAGTAGATTAGTAGAGTAAATAGTTCACAAATTTTTATTTATTATTCGAATATATAAACATAAATTATTAATAGATTATATATAATAAATTATTGATAATTCTTGTTTACGGTAAAAAAATATAGTTATAACAATATATGGTATAATAACTACTTGCTCCAGAAACCCTTTTCTTTAAATTTGTTTAAGGATAACATTTCTTATGTTGCTATCCTTGGATATTTCTCTCTTACATTTGCCATGCAAAGTACACCTATGCATTGTGATTTTTATTTCTTCGACTATGTGTCTTCACTTACAATATACGAGCCTTTTGAATGTTTCCACATATTGCATGCATGTGTATCAGCGCATTCACAACTACAACATCCAAACAATGGATTTCAATTACTTTTTTGTGCGTTCCCAAACCTTGTCTCGATGCTCCTAGTTTGGCACAATCTGAAAAAATTGATGTCGAGGGTCATGTGATTGGGTTGGAATTTCATTCGTTGAATTTGGTAAATATGTGTCGATGTCTATTGAAAAATCCCATGTCTTCCTTCTAACTGCTATTATCATATTCCATGAGAAGACATTTGTCTTGAGTCATTTTACCAAACACTTTGTGAGCGTCCAACAAACTATAATAGTTATAATATATGTTTTAAAGGTTTATTGACACACTGAATAGTTTAAAACTCTTTTGTTATTAGTAACATATCTTATCTACATAAAATGTTTCCATGAGAAAACGCAACCTAGAAATGTCGCTTCATTTTCCCCTTACATAATTTTAAACGTTACATGTGGTTACAAGTTTCGGTTTCAGATCATGTGTGGCATACTTATGTGATTTACATTATTGTTGGTTATTGTGCAAAACTATAAGGCATTCCACGTGCAATTTGCATCATGGCCACAACTTTCACATATGGGGGAAAATCTATTTTTATTTTGTCTACGAAGGTTCCTTCAATCCACTTGCTTTTCTTTTATTTGTCGTCATCAAATAAGATCGATACTTGGGGCCTCCTTGGGATGCAGACAACACCTTCCATCTTCCTCTTCTACCAATTTCCATAAGAAACCAAAATAACTACCACTTAAAATTGCTTGGGCATTTTCAATCCACAAATCCCAAGGGCTTACTCTATGTGAGCCACTACTGACATTGGAGGAACGGAAAGACAAGGCCTAACCTTCATGGGTATATCAAGAGTTTCCTCTTTGTCAGTCGTTCGTATTTCTCCTCCATTTTCATTTAGTCGTTACTCTTAAATGTCCTCTCGCACCTCTACTGCAGTCACACTTACTAGAGGAATCCCACCTTCGTTCCCTTCCTTCATCTCCTATTGCAGTAACACTTACTAGAGGAATCCCACCTTCGTTCCCTTCCTTCATCTCTCCCATCTTGAACCGCATTGCCGGTTCCCTCTCCCTTTGTTGCTCATCTTCTCATCTCTTATTGTGTTATTCCACACTCGTTTCAACTTGTTCCTCTTAATGTCCCTTTCTCATACTCTTTTTTATATACTTGCTCATCTTCATTATCATCTCTTATTGTTAGTGTTATTAACCAATCATCCACTTGATTATTCCATTTCTTCTTCCTATACCTTTCTAGACTCTCTCTTCCCCATTTCATTTTTCACATGCATTTCTCATACTCATTTTTTATATACTCATTCCTTCTCCAACTTTGATAATTCTATTTTCCCTTCTTCCCTATACCTTTCTAGACTCTCTCTTCCCCTTTCATTTTTCAAAAATTCATATAATTCTAGGTGGGAAGAAAGGTACGACTTCATGTACATAACATCCAATAAGGGGTAGATATGTTTGTAATCCATTAGACCAACTGATCGTAAGTTTTACCCAAATACTTATACTAAATTTTTTTCCTAGGAAAGCTTAAAAGTATTCGTAGAATGTTGCATTATTACATCATTCATGACTTCACACACATGGGAACACATGAAGAAAGATAATGTGGGTTTTGTGTATTTTCTATTTTTAGATGTGATATCCATATGAATTTTTTCATATATGTTTGGCGAAGTGACTTTTTAAAAAAATTAGGAGATCAACATTTTACGAAAAGGTATCCACATGTGTTCAAAGTGGTATCTATGTACTCATGGTCACAAAGGGGTGGAACAAACTAAATAGAGTACAATGGGTTGTTGTGTATGTAAAAAAGTGAGTGGTTATGATCATGTGGTCCGTGTGCTTTACTCTTTTTTTTCTCTCATGAATTCATATAAATATTTATTCATGCACACTTTATGATCCCATAAGAACATGTCCAATACATGAATAGGAATATTAATCATATACCCATATCATTATAATGACAATAATATAATCATGTGTACAAATCCATATGCTTCTCCGCGATTGATTTCATCTTACTCCCTTAACACATAATATATAAAGATATGTGGGAGGTAGACATGTTAATCTTAGCCTAGAATTTAGAGAAATAGTTGTTTTTTGTTATGGGTCAAACAAATAGTTGTTTTTGTCAGGATAAGAACAATTGTTATCTAATATTGACTCCTTTTAGGTGACACCTCATAACCAAGGTTGTTATGGTTATTGAGTTGTCTTAATCTCACCGCTCATTTGTATTAATCTCGGCCGTTGATTTTCAACGAGAGTAGTATATAAGGGGGTCATTGGGGTCATTTGTAACAAGGAAGTTTTTAGAGAAACTTGCAGTGTTAGCAAGTAGTCTTGCAGTGTTAGCAAGGGCGCAGTGATAGCATTGGAGATAGCAATGGAGGAATATCAGCAGGAGGATTAGGAGATTGTCGAGCTCTACCAGTAAGAGGCAAGCAGTATTTGTATCTCTTGATTTGCTGAAGTTTAATATATTTCTCATCTGTAGTACTGGTTTTCCCTACGGGGTTTTTCCAGGGACAATTGTCCGAAAATATTGTGTTCACCTTGTTGGGTATTTCTTATGTGTTTGTATTTGTGAAGTTACAATTGTGTTATTTTCCAATATTTGTTGATCAAATAATCTTACAAGATAGGAGGTTAATAATCAGTAACTGTAATAGATTTTTCACATGGTATCAGAGCTAAGTTCGGGTAGAAGAGATTTACCCTAGGTGAAAGAAAGTGAGGGTTTATAAAACCCAGTTTAACCTCTTCAAAATTATTATTATTATTTTCTTTTAAGATGGCCTCAGCAGGTTTAAGAGATCATGATAGATTGATGGAGCCTCGAATTTTGGTGTCTTGAAAGCCGAAATTTCTCTATTGCTGGAAGAGAATGGTATCAAGGAATATGTGACCACTGTTGTACCTGTACCTACAGATGCAACACAACTCTTAGCATATAAGAAGGAAGATGCCAAGGCGAGGAGGCTGATTCTTGACGGTGTCAAGGATCATATTGTTCCGCATATTACAGAGTTAGATACAACGAAGATGATGTGGGATGCCATTATGAATCTGTACTAGAATGCTACCACTAATCGGAAGCTGATTCTCAGAGAAAAGTTGAGGAATACCCGGATGAATAAGGGAGAAGACGTCACAAGTTACCTCACCAGACTTAGACTTGTCAAGGATGAATTGGCAGCTGTTGGAGACAAACCAAGTGATGACGAGCTAGTGAGAATAGCCCTAAATGGGTTTACTAAGCAGTGGGATGTCTTTGTTCAAGTCATCAATGGACGAGACACCTTACCGAGTTGGGATCGACTATGGAGTGATTTCACTCAGGAGGAGCTTAGACTAAGTCTTGTCAATGGAGCCAACAATAAGAGTCAGAAAAGTGAGGTGGAACAGGAAAATGTTGCCCTAGCGGGTAAAGGGAAAGCAAAGAAGGGGTCTAGTAAAGGATCAAATTCACAAGGTGAAAAGAAGAAGAAAGATTCTTCGAAGATCAAGTGCTATGGCTGTCACGAGTTTGGCCACTATGTCAGCGATTGCCCAGAAAGGAAGAAGAATGAAAAGAAAGGCAAGAAGCAAGTTATGGCTTCAACAAGTGCAGATGAGCTCTCTAGTAGAATGGAAGATGAGTTTGCACTCATAACATGTATGGTTAGCTCAACCTCACAGAGTGTTTGGTACATAGATAGTGGGGCGTCATATCATATGACAGGAGTTAGAGAATACTTCTCCAGTTATAAGGAAGAGAGCACCAGAATCCAGATCTCTATGGGGAACATGTCCAAACTCAACTCACTGGGAAAGGGACTGCTCTGGGCCGAGGGAGAGTGGTAAGATGATTCCCCTTCATGATGTGTCAGCATGTTCCAGCTTAGGGATGAATTTGATTTCTCAGTATTCCGTCCTTCAGACAAAGGGTACAATGTACTCTTTAGAGGGGCACATGTGTTGATCAAGCACAAGGATTGGAAATCACCCATAGCTATTGGAGTTAGGAGCGGTCGGCTTTATAGGCTGCAGTTTGATATTCCTAAGGCACTCATGAGCAACAATAATCTTAGAGATCAGGGAGAGCTATGGCATAGAAGGATGGGCCATATCCATCATGGAGCCCTTAAATTACTTCATGAGATAATGACATGTGTTCCTGAGGTGAGCACAGAGCACGATGATGTATGTAAGGGATGCGTGTTGGGGAAGTTTGCTAAAGCATCTTTTCCAAGGAGTGACACCAGATCCAAGGGCATTCTTGATCTAGTACATTCAGATGTATGTGGACCAATGTCGATGAAGTCTCTCAGAGGGTATGAGTACTTTGTTACTTTTATTGATGATTTCTCCAGGAAGACATGGATATACTTCTTGAAGACCAAGGATGAGGTTTTCAGTTGCTTCCAAGAGTTCAAAGCTCTTGTGGAGAATTCGACAGGAAGGAAGATAAAAGTTCTTCGGTCAGACAATGGAGGCGAGTACAAAAGCAATGAGTTCCAGGAGTTCTGTACCAGAGAAGGAATCAAGAGAGAGTGGACTGTTCCTTACAATCCGCAACAGAATGGAGTTGCTGAGAGGAAGAATCGGTCTATAACGAGGCATCAAGGGCTATGTTGCATGACCAGGATTTACCCCATTATCTGTGGGCAGAGGCATGCAATACAACAGTATACATACAGAATAGAGTTCCACATAAGGTACTAGGGAAGATGACACCAGAGGAAGCATTCACTGGGAAGAAGCCAGATGTCAGTCACTTTAGGATCTTTGGGAGTTTGGCATATTGTCACATTCCTAAGGATACACGTACCAAGTTAGATCAGACTACAGAGAGAGGGTACTTTGTGGGGTACAATGAAACCTCTAAGGCATATCGGATATTCATTCCGGGGACCAGGAGGATTATTGTTCGACGTGATGTCAAGTTCATGGAGGACAAGGCATTTAGAAGGTCTAGAGATTTTCCAGTAGATGATCAGAGTGAGCAGCCAACAGAAGCTCCAAGGATCACTCAATCGAGTCAAGGGCAGCAAAGCTCGAGTACAGTTACTAGTACAAGCATAGACTCAGGAGGAGAGAGTTTTCAAAGTATGGAGCAACAGGTGCAAGAAGAGATGCATCAAGAAGACATGGAGGTTGATATTTCATCCTCTACAATTGGCAACAAGAACCGTGAGGTTCAACAGACACAGAAGAATACTCAGGAGTTAGTGGGTACTCCTAGGAGGAGTGATAGACAACGGAAACCACCAGCCAGGTATGATGACTATGTTGCATTAGTTAGTATGTTGGTAGATAGTGAACCTTCTAGCTATCAGGAGGCTGCACAACATCAAGTGTGGCAAGAAGCAATGGTTGAGGAGTATACTTCAATTATGCATAATGATGTGTGGGAGGTAGTGCCTGACCAACAGATAGATAGGGCAAGTTGGTCGGATCACGCTGGATCTATAAGATCAAGCACGGTGCAGATGGTAGCATCGAGAAATATAAGGCAAGGTTCATGGCAAAGGGGTTCTCTCAGAAAGAGGGAATAGACTACGAGGAGACATTTGCTCCAGTTGCCAGGTATACTTCTATACGAGCTGTAATCTCAATTTCAGCACAGATGGGATGGCAGATCCATCAAATGGATGTCAAGACAACGTTTCTTAATGGTGAGTCAAAGAGGAGGTATACATAGAACAACTAGAAGGCTTTGTAGCACACAAAGAAAGAGACCCACGTGTGTAGATCAAGAGAGCATCAGACGGACTCAAGCAGGCCCCGAGCATGGTATGAGCGCATCGATAGTTACTTGCAGAAATGGGCTTTGTGAAGAGTGAGGCAGATGCTAATCTCTACTACTTGGTAGTTGGAGGTGAGATTCTCATTCTTGTTCTATATGTAGATGACTTGTTTCTTACAGGTTCACTGGGCTCATAGAAGAATGCAAGAGGGATCTTGCAAAGAGTTCGAGATGAAGGATTTGGGACTTATGCACTACTTTCTAGGCATGGAGGTATGGCAGAAAGATGGAGAGATTTTCCTTGGGCAAGGGAAATATTGCATGGAAATCTTGAAAAGGTTCAGGATGGAAGATTGCAAAGCCATGTCTACACCCATGATCATGAATTGAGGAAGGTAGACACATCCAGGAGAAGGATGTAGACCCCACCTTATACAGTAGTTGATTGGTTCTCTCATGTATTTGGTCAATACTGTGCCGATATAGCTTTTGCAGCTTAACTCTCTTAGTCACCATGGTCGAGCCAAAGAGAGTGCATTGATCATGCAAAGCATGTGCTGTGTTATTTGTGAGGTACAATCGAGTATGGAATTAGATATGCTCGAGGTGAAGGAATCAGGTTGATGGGCTATACTGACGCAGATTGGGCAGGTAGTACAACGGACAAGAGGAGCACTTCAGGGTGTTGTTTCACCTGGGATCGAGTCAGATCTGGTTCAAGAGAAGCGTAAGTCTCGTGGCTCGAGTTCAGCAGAGTCGAGTACATAAGAGCTAAGCATGGCAACATGTGAAGCTATATGGCTTCGGAAGTCGCTAGTAGCTTTGTTTGGTCGAAGGTTGAGACTACGGTGATACATCGCGACAATCGAGTCGCATCAAGTCGACCGAGAATCCGTGTTTCATGATAGGTCAAAACATATAGACATCAAGTATCACTTCATCGTAGATTGTGTACAAAGGGGTTGTTAAGCTACGCTTTGTACCTCTACAGATCAGCAGGTAGCAGACATTCTGACAAAGGCATTGGGGAAGGCAAAATTTATCTTCTTCAGAGAGATGTTGGGTGTCATGCAGAACAACTTCCTCGCTAAGAGGGAGTGTTAATCTTAGTAGTTAGTAGCTTGGACAACTGTTTGTCCTCATCCATTTGTTATGGGTAGTTTGGACAGCCTAGAATTTAGAGAAATAGTTGTTTTTGTCAAACAAATATTGTTAGGATAAGAACAATTGTTATCTAATATTGACTCCTTTTAGGTGACACCTCATAACCAAGGTTGTTATGGTTATTGAGTTGTCTTAATCTCAGCCGTTCATTTGTATTAATCTCGGCCGTTGATTTTCAACGAGAGTAGTATATAAGGGGGTCATTGGGGTCATTTGTAACAAGGAAGTTTTTAGAGAAACTTGCAGTGTTAGCAAGTAGTCTTGCAGTGTTAGCAAGGGCGCAGTGATAGCATTGGAGATAGCAGTGGAGGAATATCAGCAGGAGGATTAGGAGATTGTCGAGCTCTGCCAGTAAGAGGCAAGCAGTATTTGTATCTCTTGATTTGCTGAAGTTTAATATATTTCTCATCTGTAGTACTGGTTTTCCCTACGGGGTTTTTCCAGGGACAATTGTCCGAAAATATTGTGTTCACCTTGTTGGGTATTTCTTATGTGTTTGTATTTGTGAAGTTACAGTTGTGTTATTTTCCAATATTTGTTGATCAAATAATCTTACAAGATAGGAGGTTAATAATCGTAATCGTAATAGATTTTAATAGAGTACAATGGGTTGTTGTGTATGTAAAAAGTGAGTGGTTATGATCATGTGGTCCGTGTGCTACTCTTTTTTTTCTCTCATGAATTCATATAAATATTTATTCATGCACACTTTATGATCCCATAAGAACATGTCCAATGCATGAATAGAAATATTAATCATATACCCATATAATTATAATGACAATAATATAATCATGTGTACAAATCCATATCTTGCATCCAAGAATCGATTTCATCTACTCCCTTAACACATAATATATAAAGATATGTGGGAGGTAGACATATGGCACAATTGCCTTTTATTATCTCATTCATTAGCTAGTGATTAGTTAAAGTTGACTTAATTAAGATGAAGGGGTACATCCCTAACTATATATATATATATATATATATATATATATATATATATATATATATATATACCTCTCAAAGATCATCTTATTGTTATTTGCTATTGTATAATAGTATGATGGAAGTTTCCCCACTAAAGTGGTATTATGTAATTCAAATTTATGTGATTTTTCTTTTATATTGAAGTAATTCCATTATAGGTTGTATCACAAATTTTTTTTTGGCAACATTGTAGAGAAAATCTTAGATCTAAAGAATTACTCATATATTAAACATCATTACAATTTTTAAATAATTTGTTTGATATGTTTTGAAATCATACAAATATTCTACCCTCTAATTTTTGGCCTTTTTGATCGATTATGAGAAATTTATTGTTGGATTATTAGTTTTCAAAAATTCACTCTACAAGCCACATTTTTTTGTAATAATTCAAATTTTATACACTTTTGTAAAGCTTAAAAAAAAAAAAAAAAAGTTTGTTTCTTTGTGTTTTTATTTGTACAATGGATATCATACTCAAACCTAAACCCTAGTGTTAAACCATAATATTTAACCCTATACCCTAAAGCCATGATAGGTCCAAAAACTAGATGTAGAGGAAAGGGTAACTCCACCCCATAGAAAGATTAATTAGGATATGGATTATGAAGAGGTACTTACTAAATCCTGTGTTTGAGGTTTTTACTCAATAGGTCATAGTATAAGTCACTAGAGTACGATATTTGCAACTTACAATTAATAATGGTGACAAAAGATGCTATACATGATTTAGGCATAAAATTTTGTGAGAGTTATAACATGATGAAAATGGAACTCATCTCATACTTTTTAGTCAAAAAGCATAGCCACAGCTCACTAACCCATCTAGTTCAAATAGGGCGTCCAAATTGTCGTAAAACAAATCGATAAGAATATATTGGATTTATTATTCAATGACCAAGGAGGTGATTATATGCATGTGCGAAAAGGAAGAGTGAAAATAAGCAAGCATGTGAGTTGGAAGCTCACATGTTGAGGGGATAGGAACAAACAATGGAATACGCCAACGTTCCCCACCTTATTACATTATTTTTACAAATGTACCCCGAAATAACTCAAATTTCACCTTTTCAAAGACTTGGTAAGTATATCATCTACTTGAGAGAAAATGAATAGGCAAGAAAATGCAACAAATTGTCAGTTTAGGTGAATAATAGCCACAAAAAAATATTGTATTGCTTCAAGAAGATGCACATATCATTACAATGTAGGAGAAGATGTGAATTCATTACAGATTACAATCCAAGGCTGAAACTCAAGAACACTTGTGCATCACTTTTCAATGATGTCTTTGTATTCCAAAAGTATCCAACATTACAGATGAGCATCACTTTACAATATATAGAAAATTGGGAAGAGAAAGAAAAGGGAAAAAGAGGGAAACTCAAATTTTTTTCTTGACCCGCTAACAAAGTGTATTAAATTTCTAGAAAGAGGCATGGAAAACCTTGCAATACCATTCCCCCATTGTACATTGCTTGCAGGAGAAAGAAAGTGCACCATACCGCCTTAATTTTGGTAGTTGGGTTACTTGGAATTGTTCATTTCAATGTTGGATATGCTTTCCCCTTTTTCACCAACTTACCAACAATATAAAGTTTGTCAAATTTGGAGTTGTGGAGCAAACGTTATGGCCATTTTAAGTTCGGGGGTCGAGGAGTAACATTTGTTTCAAATTCCTCATTACAAATCTGCAGATTGAATCTATTTTCCATTTGTAGTGTTGGTATTGTGGGTGTTCAAGGTATTGGTAGTCTGCGAGGAATTTTTCCATGTGTTCCTTTAATCCTAACATCATCCACAATGGCTTTGTTTGGCATGTTAATTAGACATGCACTCTGCAGTGGAACTTGAGAATGCTTCACCCACCCCAATGGTGCCTGCAATACTGCCTTCCCGCAACCTTCTTCCTCTGCGATACATTGACTCATTCACTCGGCCTTTGACTTGCGGCTGATTCTGGAATGCAGGGAACTTATGTCCCCGCAAAGCTTGTTACTCAGTATGACCCTCAAATACCCGCATTTCCGCATCACTCTCCACCCCTTTGACCCGCAAATGAAACTCAAGCACAGGAAGACTTAAGCCGATGGAACTAGTGCCTCGTGTTTCCAAAATCTACGCATCGCCCGCATTACACTAAAAATTCAAACTCCTTTGTATTGTGTCTCCGAAACCAATGCCGAGAACGCTTTGCTCTAGGGAACTTGTTCCTCCTATTCCTCATGAACCACAAAACCCACAATACACTACAAAATGCTGATTTTTCCATTTTTCTTCAATTTTTCCAACTATTTGGATTTTTTGAGCTTGGAGAGAAAATGAGAAATGCATAAAAGTAATACTAAGTCCCCAAAAGCAGTCGTAAGTGCTCGTAACACGAAAAATACCCAATTTCACCATTCACTTTAGTGGAGCTCCATCAATTTCCTATATCCAATTTTTGAAGTTATTCAATTTACAAGAGTTGTAAAAATAGATAACATAATATTTAGAGTGAATGTTTTGTATGACTAATAAATATCCACACCATTCCAAAATTAAATGTCAACAAAAATTAAATGATGCAATATTATTAGATTCTCTTGTGTTTTCCATTCCAACGAAAGAAACTCATATTGTACTAGAGTACAATGAATCACAACCTTAATGAATAAATGAAATGATTTTCGAAGAGTTATTCATTTGTTTTTAACTCGAAGGTAAATGCATTTGAATTACATGGCTTGTGTGTAAAATCCTCTAGCGTGGGCAGTGAGCTGGAAATGATTAATGGAGCATAATGTAGGGCCGGAGACAAAAAAAAAAAAAAGACACAAATAAAATGACATTCAATTGGAAAGGAAAGTACATTATCTTGACTGAACGAAGTCGAGCTATAAAATCCAAACATCCCTTTCCATTTGTGGAGGAGACAAATAAATACCACGTTTACACAAAGAAGAGGTCCTAATAAAAATAGATTACATTTGTGTGTTGAAAATCCATGTCGGTGCTCACATTCAACCAATGTTAGGTATTTGCAATATACAACTGAAGTTAGGTATTTACAATACTGGTCAATGTACGAGAGAGTAATGCAAAGATGATTAGAAACTTCCCTCGCACGTGGGAGAAAACTTTGAAACCCGTATCATATGATTTTACATCATGTTTGTTTTTACCACAAAATAAAATGTGGTATACTAACCATATTGTGATAAAAGGTTTTCGATTAAATCGAAATAAAAAGTGTATTTCAAATATGATAGGATTAAGTAACAATTCTTAAGATTTGGTGATAGTGGACTATGCATTCACATCAACGATAAAGCCAAGCTTTAAAATTTAGGAGAAACAAAGTAAATATTTGTGTTTTGAACCCTCACCGCATAGTCTCTCTCTCTCTCTATATATATATATTTATATATATATTTGAAAAAAAAGAAATCACAATTTATTTTTATTTAGTTCAGATGTCAAAATGTGAAGGACACTAACAAATTTTTTTTAAAGGTATGCACCTTAACATAATCACTAAAAAATTCAAGGAGTGTGGGACATTTGAACTAAGATAATGAACACTGAGATGTTTTGGAAAAAACAAAAAGAGAAGAGAAATGGGTAAAAGAGAAAGGAAGACATGAGAATCTATAAAATGTATGAATATGTTTAATTAAACTAATAATTAATAAGTACAAGAATGTGTTAAAATCATATAAGTTTTAGATTGATAAATTTTTAGGAGCAATTTTAGGTGTCAACATTTTGACCCACTTGTGTGTGTGTGTGTGTGTGTGCACAAGACAAGTGTATGCGTGCGTGTGTGCACACGTGCATTTCATATGAAAGTGAAAGAAGACAATATGGATATAAGATTTTGTGGACCTAGAGATTTGGAACCAATACTATATGTACCCAACAATACGTGAAATTATAATCTTTTTAATATACACACATTCATGGTTCAGAATAATAATCTATTGTAATCTAAAAATTAAAAAACAATAAAACTTTGGTTCTCTTGAATAAAAGTGTATTATCCACAAGGATTTTAGTACCGCTAAATATATGTAGAATTTTAAATGAGTAAAATCTTTACCAAAATTATGATTTAAACATATAAACTTATGAGTACTATATTAAATAAATATGTTTTGGTTTGGTGACCTAGCTTTGCTTTGTTTCTTATTGTGCTTTGATGCCTATCTTTCAGTTGTATAGGGTTATTGATCCCTTCCAAATCACTTTTTACCTAATCAAAAAAATGTGTGGATTTAGTAACCCTTATTAGATGAGGCCTCGACATCGCTTCCACCCACCGAAAAATATATTAAGGGATTCTACTAGTCATGGGCCTCAAAATTTTGTCATGTTGACTATGGTAATGCAAATTCCCTAGAAGTGCATTTCTTAATGTGATTGTAGAGTATGTATACCCCGCTTTATGATTTGGATGAACTTGCAAAACAAAAATCTCCCAAAAAGGAGATTAAATGAGACATGTGCAAAATAAGATTATGAAACTCATTAGTGTAACATAGAAATATATAACCTTGGTAGTATCTAGTTATGAATATTTTTCTAAAATGGGCTTATGAAAAATTAATGTAAGATCAAAATATAATGTGCAACAGATGAAATCAAGATGTAATAAATACAAAGTCATCATTTTAAGATATATCATTTAGATGACGAGATGTTTATTTTTTTCCCCCGATCATGGTAAGAATCATGTCAACATAAAATTGAGTCGGTAAATACATTGTGCATGATATATCATGGCATCAAAAATGTGCACCAAACACATGAGTAAGACAATCATGTTTAGAAACATGTCATTTATATGTAAATATATACAAATAAAAACTTTAGGTGTACTTTCATTCAAAGAAAATAAGGTAGTGAAGTCACATAATTGACATTCTATTCACTCCCATTTGAATATACTGAGATAGATTGTACATATGAGAGATGTTAGCTCATATTTGGAGGAATTGATTATTAGTAATAGTTTGTTTTTGACTTATTTGGTTGATGATTTGTAGCATTAGTTGAGCTATATCGATGAGAGGATTGGTTCGATTGGTATTATTAGGTTGGTTAATGTTGGTAGATTGATTAAGAATATTTTTGATTATATATATGAAGTTGAAGATGTGCACTACTGGTTGCACCTTCCATGGTTGAAGAAGAGGGATGAGCATGAAATGAATATGCGGGAAATAAATTCTTTAGATTTCCCAATTAATTGGAAAGGGATTCAAGTGGTATTGTATTTATCCATACATTTTTGGATGATTTCAAGAGGTTCTCAAATAAATTTAGGTATGTGTTGGATGAATTACTATATGGTGGGTGTTTAGTTGGAATATATGTTATCTTATAGCTCACCCTCCTACTTGAATTTTGTGAAAACAAATGAGGAATTTAAAAATTTTCTCATGCATGGAAGGAATCATGGAAACCTAAATCTTAGTCATAAAGACATTGTGCATGATATATATCAAGGTATCAAAAATGCACCAAACACATGAGTAAAGAAATCATATCTCGAACATATTTATATATGACAAAATAATAACTAAAAACTTTAGTTACAATGTCATTCAATTATTTAATGGTTTAAATGTTTATATATATATATATCGAGCATTGTTTTCCTTTTATTTTTAATTTATTTGCATATTTTACATGAGGTGTATTTTAAGCCATAATGAACATATGGCTGATATGTTTAAGTTTTAAGTTTGTTGTCCTATTAATGAAGAATTTTATAATAATAGATTAAATGGGGCACAAATAGGATTGCATTGCATTCATTTTATACCATTTCATTTTCTATGGCCACTTTTCTTTCGTCTATAATGACCCAGATTGTGGTAAAGGCGAGGTTTTGGAATTGGCAGCGGGTGCCTCACATATCTATACTACAAATGATGCCCCTATTCAGTCCAACCACGTTTAGTATCATGGTGGGTTTTATCTATTGTAGGGTGGTTCGGGAGGTTATACCGTCTTTAGGGATGGTGGCTCGGCATGGGGAACCAGAAGCCTACCCAAGGATTGCTTTGAGTCGGTTGTATAATGTAGCCACCATGGATTTACTCCCTATTTGGGTATCTTTCAAGGATGCTTGTAGAGGAAAGTTTAGAGGAACGGAGGAATGGCAGATTTCAAGCATTTAAGCCTATGGCTTATGAAAAATCTACCCCATCACTTTGTTTTGGTGAAAAGGTTGTTAAATGCAAGCTTTATTCTCAGAAAATGGATTGATTGGTGATTAAACAACTTTTTCGGGCCTGCCCTCTCTTTATGCTTGGATGTCAATACACTGGGGTCCCATCATGGAAGGTAGGCTAGATATTTATCCTAATGCTCATAGTTTTTTCAAATTTGCGTTCATTGAAACTTCGATAGGGATATGAGTTTTGGAAGATTCTGAAAATTTGAATCCCATTTTCCATTGATGAAACTATGGTTCTCTTTGTTTAACTTGGTATCTGATACTTTCCAAGTTAAGTAGGTTTGAATTTGTCCACCTTATTTGCCTCTCTAATTTTGGATGGAGAATTATTTAACTTTAATAGTTAACATTGTGGTAACACTTTAGGGAAATGATTGGATATTGAACCAAAAAATTAAAGATTTTGAGAACACTATGTATGCCAAAATCTTGGTTGATATGGATACATTTATAGATTTTCCTTCTACATTGAACTCAAAGTTGAGGATAAAACTTGGATACAAAATTTGGACAATGAAGGGTTTCTCTTTAGGTGTATACTTGTTATTTCCTTTTGGTGATTTAGATTTAGATTTTCATATGGAAATAAAACATGTAAAAATCATAAGCTCGCGGTGGAAGAATTCTAATCCCACACCTAGTTATGAATGACTAGTCAAATTGTGATTGTGATTATGATTCTCAATCTAAGAAATTAGTTGATCTTGATGCTGAAAAATAGGAAGTGCCTCCTCTTCCTCATATGGACCCACTTAACCAAGATCATAAGTGTAGACACAAAATTATGCACTTTATACATAATTTAGTCTTGTCTTATGCTATTATTTAGAAGGTTCTCAAGTGTACAAATTAATAATTAATCCCACCTTTTGGCCATCTTTATTATATAGTTTTTTCATAATTCCCGTTTATTTTCCGTAACTTATTTGCCTATTTTGCAGCTGACCCGTCATTCTAGTTTAAAATCGGGGTTCCCACTGTCTTCGGGCACCCCGATCTATGCACATCCTTTTTTGCTTCTCTTAAGGGCCTTTCTAGCCATTTTTTGTCCTTATCCTTTTCTTAGTCATCCTTTTCTTAATTATGAAATTAAGCTTGAGATCCCTATAAATACAAAGCTTATAAGACCATAATGAGGGTCCTAGGTCATAACATTACACACTACTATCACTCCATCTAGAGTTGCATCCATTGCATCACTTGCATCCACATAGTGCCATGCATCAAGGCTAGGAGATATGCATCACACACACTACATAGGGGAGGGATTCTATTCTATTCCATGCACACATGTTATTTACATTTTCTATAGTTATTATTGCTCACTACTTCACAAAGTGCGACTGACACGAGATCATTGAGTGAACGATATATATACACACACCAAAAACTACATATGGGTCTGAAATGTAGTGCAACGCTCAACAATAAGTCCACTAGATTTGAAGTTGAGGATAATATGACCCATTCATATGCATATTTTATTTTTCTAGGGTTTGATACTTCTCTTTGCATTGGGTCATTTTCCACCTAATTTGACAGAGATCAAGCATGACAATCAAGGAAGGTTTGGAACCAACTTACAACCATACTAGTTGTAGGTTTTGAGCATTTACAATGATCAAAGCACCTAGATTATAGACCAGGAACCCCAGGGTGCCCCAATACACTCCTAGGTGCCCCGGTCCACTTCAGATTTTCCTTGGCGGTCCCCGAGTATTCGTATGGACTTCCATATTTTATTCTCAATCTATGACATGACACTGCAACCATCTCCAGAATTAGCCAAGCCATTCATCTCTACTCTCTTACACATCTAGTGTTTTTTTTTTTACTTACTTAGCATATTCATTTACACCGCTTTATGTTATTTACTACATTTATACATCATTTCATTCCTCCTAATTAGATTAACTAGGATTACTAGTTCCTCACACTAAGTCTACTTTAGTTAATAATTTTGGTGAACCCAATGTCCCTTCCTCCTACCTTCTGGAGTTCTACATTTTCACCTCTCATCATGGGTAAATGTCATAAAAAGTTTCGTATCTCTAGGTCTCCAAATACTCTATGATTTGATAGTCGTGGTCATGCTTTCGCTGACACTCCTACTGCTACTTTTGGTTATCGCCCTTTTCCTTCTTTCATTCAACTCCCATCTTCTGGAATGGATCCCTGTGTCATTTAAGATGTTGTTACTACTTATTTATGCATCATTAATCCTGCAAGCCTAGTTCATCTTGTAGTAAAATTCTAGGCTCTCCCCCTAAGGACATAAATTACTCTAGCACTATATTACCTCTCCCCAAACCTCTTTTCTCTCCATCCATGATCAGTTCTCAACCTCGACCACCTTCCCATGACCAATTTTTACCATTTTCTTGGTCAACACACATTCCCTCCTACTCCATCACATCCTTCTCCATTGCTACTAACGCTCTCATACCATCTAGCACATTGACTCTATAATACTCTATAATACTCGTTTATTTTCATATTCCTCCTCCGACCCCTTTTCTCTACAAAATTCCATTTGTGGCCGTATTCACATTCTTATTACAATATCCTCCCCACCATCTATTCCTTCTATCATTGTTGTGCCATACCAAGGACCTTTACCATCTATGGATCTCATCCCCTCCTCTCTGCCATCATCCTCCTCCTTAGTATGCCCACCATTCACTTGCACTCTCTTCATCAATAATTATTATTGGGAACACATACCACTAGACACATCATGTATGACCACCATATGTTCCCATGAGGGTCTCCTTCGACTTGGGTTTGAATTCGATGACCTTCATACTCCTCTATATGATCCACATTTATATCATGGTTATGTCATTCTCACTGTTGCCTATGGCCTGCGTGTTTTCCACCTCATTGTCCACCTTGCACGTTGTCCTACTATTTCTCCACTTACACTTGGTTAGTCTTGGTTAGATTATATTGGTGGCACACTAGATCCTAATCGTGTTAATATCCCCTTCCCCATGCCCTTTGGCACCAATCGCATTTGTAGTAGCTCCTTTCTTTTCTATTCACCCAACTTCACTATTTGGTATGCTCTAGGGTGTCTCATTTGCCTCTCTTCACCGTGAAAAATATGCCATGGTCATGTACATCTTATGCATTTATGGTTATTTAGATGACCACCCACATACACTTTCTTATCAAGTCTCTTGCATCGTTCAATACAATTTTGATACTTATGATCCTTTAGATGATCTTGATCCTTCATCTCCTTTTTGTGTTGGACCACTCCACCATTTTCTCCCATAGGATCTATGTCTACCACCGTTGTTATCGATTCTCCTCCTTCCGATTCTCCATCTACTACACACATATTGGAGGCTATATAATGAATACAAGCTCATTTGCAGTCCATGGAATACACGATTGCATCTCTCCATGTTGAACTAGGAAAAATTAAGTATGCATCTATCTCGCATGATCCTACTACCCCTACATCTCCTACTCCATATACATCCCTTACGAGTCCTCTCACTGATCCACCGAATGTACCATTACCTTCACCTCTTATCTTTCCATCTCATGTTATGCCACATGACATTCTTGGCTACCTTTGTCATCAAAAGCTCTTTTCTCTACCATCTAACCATCGTTACCCTCCTTCCCAAACCTACTAGGATATCGGGATCAACCATTTTTCCACTACCATCAGATTTGAGGGCATCATACTGACTCATGTCACGCTTTGAGCCATATTATTCATGATCTCTAGCAGCTAGGTCTCATCTCATTTCCTCCACTGCTGCCTTCTATTCCCCATTCTACCCGTCGACTCGTTTATCTCATAAAGCAACCCATGACCCATCTCGACATTTGTCTCTCCTTCGTTATGCACAATCTCATTCTTTGTCCGTTTCTAATCCTTTGCCTACACATAGTTTTCATTCAAAGGAACAAATTTTATCTACTATGTCCTCCCTCGTGGATCGTGGCACTACGCATTCCTCATCCTCAATCTTGGTTGACGGACATCCGTCCCTTGACCTTATAGGTTGACTCCACTTTCATAATTGCTTGGGGGTCATTTCCATTACCCAATCCCCTCTTCTTCATATTTGCATAGTTGCATCTATACTCTTTAAATTCATCTTCACATATACATATCCTTCTTATGCATACTAGCATCTTCATTCCCGATGACGCATCTTTGTTGTGCTTTGGTTCACACTGGATTGTTGAGGGAATACCATTCCATTGAACCCCACATACTGCACAATAGGTCATACACATTTACATTATATCATCATAGTCTACATCCTATATTATCTTCTACATTTATCATCTCATCATCTATCTCACCCACGCTACACTAGTCATCATTATGTATGAGTCTAGTTTTATATTTCATCCATACATTCTCTATTTACACTAGGTGACATTATCTATGGGTCTATCTTTACATGTCATCACTACATATTATATCTACACCTACATCCACATCTTATATAGCCTACACATCATACATCTCCTACATTGCATAGTTACCATTGCACATTTATCTATCATCTACATTCTACATGCTACACTAGATTCCATTACATATGGGTCTAGTTTTATCATCATTGTATATTCCATTTCTATATACATTGCATATCCTATATACATTATACATACTACATTGCATTTTCCACATCACAAATTTACCTCCCATCTTCATCCCTTGGTCGTTTATACTATGTTGTCTTCTACGTGTTGCACTCACTACCATATGATGCACTCTAGTTCCTTGGTCCATACTTGAATACCAAGGGTTTACCAATCAAATGGACCTTACATACATGCAACATGTCATCATACCACATTCATCGACTTGGGACCAACACTCTAGACTATATCGTCACCCACACTCATCATCACATACCATAGTGGTATACACCTTAGGTTAAATCACCACTCTTTTCATCAATTCTACATCATCCTATTACATTCTATCATCTCCTCTTATATCATCCTCTTACGTTATAATTTTTTTCCAATTCCAAAATTATTCCATTACATTATCATGCCTTCAATCATCATGTAGTGGTATACACCTTAGGTTAAATCACCACTCTCTTCATCAATTTCTCATTATCCTCTTACATCCTATCATCACATATTATATTATCCTATTCTACATCATTCTATTACATCATCATTTATCCTACTCATCACTTAGTGGTATATGCTTTAGGCTAAATCACCACCTCATTCTTATTCATCACATAGTGGTCTACGCTTAGTGCTAAATCACCACCTTCCGTTATCCACCGCATACTCATATATGCTTCATACACCCTTATTATCCATCCCATAGTGACATATTATTTAGGATAAATCATCACACATCTTCATTCTTTCATCTTATAGTGATATACACTTAGAGCTAAATCATCACTCATACATTCAAGAAGTCATGGTATACACTTAGGCTAGAGGGTCTATGCACAAGTTTCGATATATATCATTAAGATACACTCATTCCATAGTGATATACTCTTAGGGATAAATAACCACTCCTCTCGAACAAATTATTGATGTACGATTCGACTATAGAGTTCACACACATCTCTCCATATGTCACATTTCATCACCACTACACATACATATTCATCGCAACATGCTAGACACAACCTACACTACTCGACCATTTCCCAATGATGCACTCTCATTTACGGTTCATTCTTGACTACTGAGGGGGAAAAAAATGAACCTCATTGCATACACATTCCATCCACTTGGGGGGCACGTTTCTCCTATCATTCCATTTTGCATTCCATTCCATCCATCCACAACATACTACATTTTCTTGGGGGCATTTACTCTTACTTACTAGTGTTTTACATTATCACTTTACTACACATGTTAGATTTCTTTATTCTATGTCATTATCATACAAACATGCGCATTCACATATTTGTCTAGTGTGATTTCAGATACATGACATTTACATGCGGCATGGATGCTCACCTTCTACCCTTACTATACTAACTCACTGGGGAATCCACATTCATCTCAAACATCTGCTATTGTTTCATTTTGTACTTAACATCTTATACTAGTTGTTCATACATGCTTTGACATATTGGTTATCACTATAATATTCTAACAGGTGTTCCATGTGCAACACTTTTTTTTGTAGGATTACATGTTCCCATGAATACTTGTTTTTTTTTACTTCTCTGCTTTTTTTTTTCCGTTATATGCAGGCTTTTTTCTTTGCTTGTGTGCACACTTGTCTACTGTTTGTAGCCTTGATGGCCTTGCATGTCTTGCAACATTGTGATTGGTGTCCCCTATTCAAAACCCACTTTGTGCAGTCTATTTTTTTTTCTTGCGTGTTTACACTACTTCATTTGGTAGTATTTACATATTTCTCGCATATTTTAAACTTATTGCATGTGTGTGTTTTCAAACTAACACTTGTATTGGATAACCATCCCCTTTTTTGTGCTTTTTGGTATCTACCAAGCGTTTCCATATCCCGTTGCGGGAAGAGTTCTATAAGTCAAAGTGTGATTGGTGCTCTTTGTGGGCCACATTATCCTTCCAGGGTCATCACATGCTCCCCAAAGATGGGGGCATCATTTTAGGTTTTCATCTAACACAACGTATTTACACCAGTTCTGACACAACAAGTGAGTTCATAAAAGTCTACGAAATCCATACACAATGGCCTTAATAGGAAATGGTGTGCTTCGACAATTCGTGGAGCGGTTACATGCTTGGGGGTTAAAATGGGTGTGCCTCTCTACACTTATCCATCGAGTGGCATCAAATTTCCTAAAAACTAGGACAATATAGAGATCTCTTTAAATAATTTCAGCATAAGAATTTAGACTTGGAGGACACGAGATCATTTCCTCCATACATCTTCAAATAGGGTGGCGTGAGATATCCCAAAAACTTGTGACATTTGAGGATATCCTTCTACACCATTTTTTTCAATATGGATCACATGCACATGTTCCATTTACACTTTTTCTAGTGTATATTACATTTGTGTACTTTACACATGTGTATTTTTCACATCGTTTTTACATACATACATATATATTAGACTACTTGATCATTTTCTCCTTGCATGTCATCCGTATGAGAAACAAGCAACCAAATTGGGGGAAAAAATAACGATGACAAAAACAACAAAAACACACCACTATAGGAACTTTCCTTTACTAACCATATAGTACACTACACACAAGATCGATTGCACACACGTTCGCCCTAGGTTCACTTTTTATGCACATTTTTCATCTTTAGAATCCACCCTCCTCCACATTTTTATTTTATTCATTCCACGATTGAGTCTAGTCCATCAACACGTCTTCTTCAACATGTGTAAAAATTATGCACTTTAAACATAATTTATACTTGGTCTTATACTACTATCTAGAAGGTTCTCATGTGTAAAAATTACTAATTACTCCCACCTTTTGGCCATGTTTATTATATATTTTATTTCGTAATTCTGTGTATTTTCTAGCACTTATTTTCCCATTTCACAACTGCCCCATCATTCTAGCCCAAAATCCCCTATACTGGGCACCCCGGTCTCACTCTTGCCCCCCGATCTATGCATATCCTTTTGGCTTCCCTTTGGGGCCTTTCTAGTCATTTTTCATCCTTATCCTTTTCGCAGTTGGCCTCATCGGGATTAATTATGAAATAAAGTTTGAGATCCCTATAATTACAAATCTTATAAGACCATAACAAGGTTCCTAGGTAATAACATTACACACTACTACCACTCTATCTAGAGTTGCATACATCGCATCACTTGAATCCACATAGTGTCATGCATCAAGGCTAGGAGGTCTGCATCACACACACTACATAGGTGGTGGATTCTATTCTATTCTATGCACACATGCTATTTACATTTTCTATAGTTATTATTGCCCGCTACTTAATAAAGTGTGACTAGAAAAATAACACTTAGGGAAAATGCACACACACACACACACACACCGAACTAAATGTGGATATGAAATGTAGTGCAATGCTCAATAACAAGTCCACTAGTTTGATAGCTGAGGTCAGTTTGACCCATTCATATGCATCTTTTATGTTTTTAGGATTTGATACTTCTCTTTGCATTGTAGGTCATTTTCCATTTTATCTCGGTAGATCCAACACGACAAACATGGAAAGTTCATAACCAAATTGTGACCATACCAGGTTGTAACTTGTGAGCATTTAAAGTGATCGAAGTTCCCAGGATTGCAGACTGAGTGCCCCAAGACACCCTGGTGCCCCAGTCACTTCATATATTCTAGATCTGCCCATCGCAGGGTCCCCAGTGTTTGTCTACACTTACATATTTTATTCTCGCACTGTGACACTTTGTGCGACCATCTACAATAATAAACTAATACATTTCTCTCTACTCTCTTACACATCTAGGGTTTTATTTTACCTAGCATATCATTTGCATCTAATTTCTATTATTTATTGCATTTATACAACATTTTAGTCATCTTATTTATATTAAATAGGATTAATAGTTCCTCACACTTAGTCAATTTTAGTTAATCAAGTAAGAATGATGTGGATTTGATTGTTTTGGAAAGGGGAACATGTTCCCTTCCTCGTGTTTGATCACGGATCCAAAATTTCCAAGAGAAAATTGAAATTATGATTTCAATCCATAATACTGAAAATGAAAATCCAAATCGAAAAGGATTAGATGGTTAGGAGATGGAAAAATAAAGGGACTACCTTTCCCCTTAATGTGCACTTAAGATTCAAAGGAAGGGGCCAAAAATAAGAGATAGCTTGGTTTATGTTTTGTGTTTTTTTTTTGTGTGTTTTGTTTGGTTTCTCTATGCCGCATTGTAGAGGGCTGCCTCATTTGCTCCTCATTATAATATATTTTTCTCCACTTATTGTATGGGGTAGGGTCCCCTTAACCCTCCTTTACCTATAATAAAATATTATATATCATTTTTCTATAATTTCTAATATAAATAAATGGATTCCAATTAAATTCCAACACACGATATACATACTTAAAAGAACAATTAATTATGGCATTAATTAAATGTTACACTACTATATTTATGTATTTATTGGTTATTGGTCCAAGTTAGAGTTCTCATAGAGCTCAAACTTTGTATTATTTAATCATTAACTATGTTATTCTCTACGAATATATTGTTTTGCCAATATTTACACGATTTCATTTTTCTCGTTGTTAATTTTTATTATACTATGAGCGTTGATTAAGAATATTAAAATAAAGAAGTATAATTAATTATTAATAATTTATTGTAATATTTTTATGTTCGAAGGTGTCTCCAATTCATTTTAGCTACGTGCCTCATTCTTGTAGGAGACTCGATCGATAGTTATCATCATTTGTAATCCCCATGAAGCATAAATAATTGAATTAAAATCAAATTGTTACATATATACAAGACCTAATTAATTACGAGACTAAATAAATGTGGGGTGATTATATTTAAATTTGTTTAATTAGATTATTTGTCCAAGTTAGATTCTTCTTTGTGTTTGATACTTACATTTCTCAATCTTCAATTTTTTCCTAAGTCTAATGTAAATTTCAACATCCGTAACCTTGGTTTGAATTCTTTTTTAATTTTTTTCTTTGTTTTTTCACTCACTTTGTCCTTACTTTTCCCATGGTATGAAACAGTCACCATTTTTGTATTGTGCAAAATTAGTCATTCCATTTTCCTAATCTAAAATAAAATGGTCAATGCCTATGTGCGCCCATCTACACCCAATGTTCGAGTTCGTTAGGGTTCACATGGTTTCTTTTTTTCCTTTTTTCTCATGCCAATAGGGTCCTAATTTGAATCCAATAATTATATATGTGCATACGTGCATAAGTACATATAAAGAAAATAAAATTCTTGTGGATAAATAAATTGCAAGGGTAGTATTAAAGTTGTAAGAGAGGAACTTATTATTTTCAAAAACATTCAAATGAAAAAGTAGAATTTTACCATTTAAAGGAAAAATTATTATGGTTCTATTTATGTGCATATTTCTCTTGCTTCCACGTTTTCAAAAGGTTTATTTTCATGATATTTATTCTCAATTTTTTCCAAATCATTCGCTTATATCTTATATTCCTACCATTTTTTCCAATGCTTCATAATTTTCTTATTTTCTTAGAGCATATATTAATACATATTCTTTTACCACTTCACTTTCTTATAAGGTGACCACTTATGATGAATATTGCATGCTAAATGCAAAAAAAATAAGGAATTCTCTTGAAGGTATGAAATTCGATATAACATGATCACCTCTAATATGACATCAAAAATATTCAGCTTATAATGTGTTTTCATACCCCTTCAGAATGGGTTTCAAATATTAACATGTTCAAGTGATATAATGGGAAGGAGATCCATATCATCACCTTAGGTCATCTTATACTTATTTTTTATACTTTTCAAAAATAAAAAGTATAGGTAAGATATTTCCTGAGGAAAAAATGAATAATATCTTGTTTAGTTCTATTCTTGATCTTATGGATTTATGCATATCTCTTCCACATGTAGAAACCTAATTTCGATATAGATCTAGTTAAGTGCTATGAAATTAGTATATATTTCTATTTATATATCATTGGCATAAAATAGGTTGATATTGGCTTTTTTTTTAATCTTTATTGATTTATCTACTTATATTTGTGTTATTGACACTTTATAGCTTTATTCACTTTGTAATACATGACTATTTCCTATGTGGGCCCCAAATTACATCAGTTATTATGTCTTGCATTGTATTTCTCCTCCTTTGAGTTTTTCTCTCTTCTCCCTCATTTTATCTGATGCTATAATGAATTTTTCCAATTCCATCAAGATTGAACACTTACATGGGGTGTGTAAATGGTCATCTTATAGCATAAACTACATTTTATGTGTTTGATGATCCGTCTACTATAAATTTACAACTATTTTGATTTTTTTCTCTTTCCCACTCATTGTGTGTCTATTTGAGTGAAAATGTGAATAAAAATAATTCTATAAATACTATGGTATATTAATGCAAAATTAAGTATGTGTGAACGAAATAATATTAATCGTAAGTTAGAAGAACATTCCCGAGTTAAATTTTTAAGGAAATCACACATCAATTTTGAGGCACCCATAGTCCAAAAAAAATCAAGCATATAGAATTATATAGAAGCGGTAAGGAAAAGAACACATGGATAAAGTCAAGGATTCTCTCATTCACCGATAAATAATGGATGTGTAACTTACTTTCATAGAACTAATTGAACCCTAATTTTCAACTTGATATTTAAAACATCTTGTTTCCTCTCTCTCAACATTCAGTCTAACATGATAACAATTCATAACTTATCCTATCCAATTCTAAAATTATTTATGCACATAGGATTTCCTGTAAATATGAAAAAAAAAAGTTTCCAATAGCGTTTGATGATGTTTGTAGTGTCCTAATATTCCCCCTATTTTATTAGGTTAGAAACCTTTTTATTACCCTTATTACTCTATTTATTGCAATTAAGGATATAAATTTTCACCTCACACAAGATGCACATAGTTGATTTCTAATGTTTATATTTTCTTGAATATACTTCCAAAGTTTTCTAACAAAATTAATTTGATAAAGACGTGTTATTCATATGCTTTTACCAAATAAGGACCTAAACTAAATTTTATATAAAATAAAATTCACATGTTCTTACACAAATGCACACATGCAAAAGAGTTACATGTGATTTGAGCCCTCTTTATATTATTTGTATATAGGAAACTCTTTACATATCATAGGGTTTTGCTAAGGCCAATACAACCTAAACAAGTAACCCTTTTAAATATGATTATTCATTTAAGTTAATTTCAAAGTATGCATGAAAATACGATATTCTAGTGGTTCCTCTACAACATTAAAAACATGTAAAAGTTCCACAAAATGTGCCAAAATAAGAAACATACTACTAGGATAGATGATTTATGAGACTAAAAACATTTCCAATAAAATATTAGAAGGTTTAAATTACCATATGATTCTAAGTATTTAAATTTTCACGTCAAAAACTATTCTCCATCTAATGCTAAATATTATTTGATCTCATACATGTTTTTCATATCCATGGATGTTTTATGTGTGATACGTATCCTATTGATTAAAATTGGCTATCTTCCACTGTAAATAATTCTCCTATATACCAAAACCATAATTAAATTCAAATTGACATCCTTGATTGTATTCATTCTCGTAAACTGAATTTAGTCAAGTCCTTTTTGCTAAATTTCATACAACTGTATGTAAAATAGTTGGAACATATTCCCATTTCTATTAAAAAAATGAAAAATTAATACCATGGATCACTAGATTTCACTCATCCAATTCAGTTTTCCATTCCCATTATATCCTCTTCCTTTATCTATTCTCTCTCACCGTTTCATTATTTCAAAAATTATATGATTGAGAAATTTTTGGCTAGTAAGAAGGGCATGGACAATCGTGAACAACATCCAATGAGGGATGTACATGTGTCTAATCCATTGCACAAAATTTTCATAAACCTTACCCAAGAATTTTTAGGAGGTCTAGTCCGATAAAGCTCAACATTATTTGAAATAATAAATTATTGTATAGTTCACATCCTCATATGCATAAGAAGAAAGAAATGCAACCAACACACACACACACACACACACACACACACACACACACACACACACACACACACACACACACACACACACACACACACACACACACACACACACACACACACACACACACACACACACACACACACACACACACACACACGCACACACACACACACACACACACACACACACACACGCATGCACGCACGCATGCACGCACGCACGCACGCACGCACGCACACACACACACACACACACACACACACACACACACATGTGTGTGTGTGTGTGTGAACATTTTGAAGAAGGTGTCCACATGGTACATCAACTATGGGAGTTATTATGATCATATATTCTATGCTGTGGTTATTTTTTCCTTCATGTATCTATATTCAACTTATTTTTTCAGACTTGATGAACACATAAAAACATCCAATAGAAGAGTATAACTATAAGTGAGATAACCATCAATGAAATATAGTCATCAAATACACATCATAAGTAAAACATGTTAGATTAAAGAGGGATTTTAATTAGGTGAATAGACGAGAACCCCGAAGATATATCTATGTTATGAAATTGAATTTCATCAAAAATGATATTGAGAGAGATTAGAAAATATGTGCAACAATTGTAATGAAAAGAATGCAAGATATTGATTTTCATTTATCAATATTTAATCCAGATATGATTCAAATTGAGACAAATTTTTGTACAATGTATGCACATATTTAGGCCCAACATGGACCAAACCATAGGTACAAAACCATGATCTCCAAACCATGGTCACAAAACCAAGAAATTGTGAAAAGGGCCGAACAATGAACTAGTTGGGAAAAGAACTTTGTCACAATAGGATAAACTAAGAAATCTTAAATAAGTGTAGGAAAACCAATAAGGATAAAAACCAACACCAACACCCCCTTAATTGTCTCTTAAGTGGGTAGAAGAATTGGGTCATGAGCTATTATGCCATATTAGGTACCTATGTACAAACAATAATGAAATGTGAAGAAATAAGAGAACCCAATAAGAAAGAGATGAAATGTTTCTCAATATCCTAATGAGATGTATAACTAGATGAATAACTAAAAAAATATCTCCAAAATGTAAAACTTTCTCTCAATGGTGAAGTTATTTAAACATGTTTCATGCTTAAGGAGTAATTCAAGAATCAACAACTACTACTAGGAAGACACCCAATGATCCTCAATATCGGTTCCAATAGCATGTTTCTTTTTAGAGACCCATTTAAAAAATTTATTAACGAAATTGTTCATCATGTTGAAAAAACAAATTCACTAAACGTGCTTTTTTTTTGCAAAGAAGAAATTGCATAAACAAGTTATGGGAGATTTTGGTCTCCTACTAAACTGGGCCCACTCCTAGTCTTCAAAATTGAGTTTTGGAAAATTAACCAAGTCATCATCATATTATTCATCATCCTCCTCCATTCTAAAAAGGTTACCTCAAATTACAAACTTTGAACTTTATTTTTAGTGCATTTAAATCTTGTAAGGGCTAAAAGTACATTTTTATCAACAAAATATGAATATAAAAATAATATCAATGTGTAGAGCTCAAAAAAATAGCTTAAACATGACCATCTCATTATACGAGCTTTGGATCAAAATTTATGAACTCCAATAGATTATGCTATTAAAAAAATATTTTAATGCTAGTATTTTTTAGCCCCTTTGGACTTAGCACATGATTAGGGGCTGAATTGAGGCACCCTTGAAGTACCTACATGTAAATATGATATCATGCACTATTAGAGATGATGTCGGAAGGGTACATTTGATGACCAAATTTATAGAGGGTGAAGAATTGAGAGAGAAGGAACATATTTTTGACCACAGATAAAACAATGCACCAAAAATATACAAAACTATGCTCATAGGGTATAAAAATACATATATAAGGTTCATAAATATTTCTAAAGGATAAAATCATGCGTCTAAAATTTACAATTAATGATACAAACTTTGACTTCAAATATCTTAATTATTTGCACTGTATCAAAAATATAAAGAATCTCAAAAAGCCTACAAACCCGATATAATGTTTTCCCCAACAAATAAATTTGTATAGAACTATATTTAATTCATAAAAATTATGCCAATACCCTTGAAAATGTCTAATTTTTACCATCTCAAATATCGTTGAGTTTACAAAGAATTCTAAACTTGGAATCTTCTAAACATATTGAGATATTCTCTTTCTCTTAAATTGTATTGATAAATAGATTTCCTATAAAAATGAATATAGGATGACATATTTCCCTAATATTTATTATTCTCCAACTCACCCAAGGATTTTAGAGAATATTATACTCATATAATAGAGGATCCAAGAAAAATACCATCTCATGAATTCAATAATAGAAAAACATTAGAAGAAGATGTTGTGTAAATCACCAAAACCATACTTTGATACCATTTTATATTGAAGTAATATCAAAATAAGGTTAATAGACAAAACCACAATATATATTTTGATGCAATGAAATCTAATTAATGCTAAGAAAAATCTTGAGATAGATGCAAAAGGATGTGCAACAATTACAATGAAAATAATGCAAGATAGTGAATTACATTGATCAAAATTCAATCAAGATATGATTCAAATTAAGATCATTTACTTTACAATGCAAGCTCAAATATAGGACCAATGTGGAAAAAACATTCCCAAACAATCATGTTGTCAATACCATGGGCACAAATCCATGTGTTTCATATGATGGGTTAGAAACCACTAGAAGTATGAAAAAGGACCAATAATGAAATAGTTGTTAAAATAACATGTTCACACTAGGTTAAACATAAAAGTTTAAATAAGTTTAGGAACTACCACGAAGTGTAAAATACCTAAACCAAGAAGACAATCATATACTGATAGTTACAAATCCATATTCCACACCCATAACTGATTTCAAAAATATATACCTACCTAAAAGATGCATATAAAATTAGTCATCACAATCACAATCAAAGACTGCACATAATAATTGATCAAAATAATGAACACATGTACCTCATAATTAGTTCCATAATCACAATAACAAAGTGGATCATAATTATTTCCAAAATCATAATTGTATAGGTATATCGAGTCTATGTCATAAAAATGATCTAACATGTAAATCATAATCTATGTGCATGTTAATGAGGTAAATACCAATAGAATATAACTAGGCACACCATTTCCCAATTTATAAATATGTAATTTATGTAATAGGTTTGTAAACTATAATTATATTACTCGAATGTAAAAATTTCCTCACATATATTATTTTTTGATCATTATATAACGTATATCTTTCACTATAGCCACATCAAGTGATCTTCTTGATATAGGGTTTAAAGTTGGCTACATCTCTTTCTGACCATGTATAAATTGGTATCATCTTGAACCCATGTGGAAAATTCTTGTAAATATTTATCTTGTAAGAAAAATATTTCTGAAATTCACTTCACCAAACTTATATGAAAAAAAGAACATGGATTATTACATCTAAAAATAGAAAATACACAAAACCCACCTTCTCTTTCTTCATGTGTTCCCATGTGTGTGAGTTAATGAATGATGTATTTTAATGCATCATTCCAAATAATTTTAAGATTTCGCAGACACAAAATCACTAATAATTCCTTTTGTAAAGGTTACAACAAATTAGTCTAAAGGACTTAACACATATCCACCCCTCATTGAATGTTATGTACATCAACCTCTACCTATCTTCCCACCTAGAATCATCCCAATACTTTAACTTTTTGAAAAATAAAAGGGGATAATAGAGCATATAAAGATATAAGGAAGAAGGAAAATGGAATAATCTAGTGGATGTTTGAAATTTAGGTGGTCCATGACACTAAATTTTTATTTCTATTTTAACAAAAACTAGAAATTGTTTTGACAATTTTACATAGAAGGCTATGAAATGTAGGAAAATTACATGTCTATTTTAGATTATAAAAATGAGTATAACTCAAAACATAAATTTTAATTTAATCTGAGAAAGGTGTACATTATGATAAATCATATCAAGAAATCCAATCTAAATACAAAGGCTAGTTAGCTCACACAAATTATTCATGGATAAGCAAATATAAGATCAAATAAGATTAATATTTATTTAATTGATAATGAACTCTAGGTTCTCTATATGTTATCAAAATAATTAAAATCATGTAGTAATTGGAACCTTCTAACATTACTAGAAGTGTTTGTTAGCTAAAAATCCTTAAATTAAATAGTACATATTTTCTATTGTCGTATTTTATGGATTTTTGATCTAGACGTTTTTATGTCACAAAGAAACAACTAGGATATATTTATTTCCTTTATATTTTAATAAATTACCTTAAATGAAGAAACACATTAAAAGGGGGTTATTTTTTTATTTTATTGGCCTTAGCACAACCCCTAATGTGTAGAGGGTTTCCGACATACCAACACTCTAAAGAGGTCTCAAACAACATGTAATTCTTCCATATATGTGCATGTTTGTAAATTCATGTGAATGTAACTCTATGTACAATTTACCTTTGGTTATCCTTTGATACAAACATGCAATAAACATATTCTATCAGATTACTTAGTGACAAAATCATACACTTTAGAAATTATTTATCCCGGTCTCATACTACTATTTAGAAGGTTTTTCGTGAAGAAAATATAATTAACCCCATCTTCCTCGGCCATCTTGTTTTATTTTATTTTTTCATTACCACCAATTTTCATGCACATGCCTAGTTTGTTTTGGTTATTTCCCATAATTTTATCCTTGACTAGGGTTCCCGTGGGCACCATGGTACCACTAGGGGATCCTCAACCCTTTTTTCACTTCCCTCCACTTTTTGAGCTCTTTCTATCCATTCCACATCCTTATCTTTCTTGTGGTCAACATTATCAAGGTTAATTATGAAATCAAACCAAAGAACCATATAAATATAATGTTAGAAGACCATAATGAGGGACCTATCATAAGTTACTACTATCACTCCATCTAGAGTTGCATCCATCTATTGCATTGGAGATCACTTGCATCCACATAGCTCCATCATAAAGGCACAAGGATAGGACATATGCATCACACTTCATTGGGGAAGTATTCTATTATATTTCATGCACACATTGTATTATATTTTCTACACATAGGTATTGCTCACTACTGCACAAAGTGTGGATGACACAAGAGACAACTAGGGCATAATCACACACACTGTATATAGAACTACATCAGGTCTAAGATGTAGTGCAACACTCAGTTAGTAAGTCCACCATTATGGCAGTTGAGGCTAGTCCAACCCCTTCATATGCATTATTCATTTTTAGGGTTTAGTACTTGTTTTGGGGTATTGTAGGTATTTCCTTTGTATCAAGTTACTAGTGACATGCGGTGTAGGAAAAAAAAATTGATACGACACACAACGAAGGTTCTAGATAAGTTTCAAAGAATTTTCACAGACTAGGGCACCCAAATTACAAACCACAAAGCACTGCATGTGCCCTAGTCCTCTTCCAGATGCTCTAGTCTAGCTAGATCCTCCAGATCTACACTTTTTGGGACTTCTACACAATCGTTCTTGCTCCTCATTTTTCCAATCACCTCTGAAACACTATTCAAAAAGCATCATTGTTATCAATTGAGTTCTTTCCTCTTCTCTCTTGCACATTAGGGTTTTTTTTTCATCATTTCTTTTAGTTATCTCATTTACATGTTGTCTTAGTGCATTTATTTACTACATTTATATTTCCTCCTAGATTAGATTAACTATCCCTTACTACACTAGTTAGTTAATTTTAGTTAATCATTTTGGTGAACCCGACTTTCGTCATTCATGCTTCCACCTTCTTCATTCCTAGGGTTGAGTCATCATGAATATCTCAATCAATGATTACTTGCTTGCAAATCCTGATTTATTACATAGAGTACAACATTTTATTGCTACTACTCATATTCGTGTTGACATGCATCCTGATTCGGTTTATCAAGCATTTGCTGATGCATTTTCTCCACATCTAGTTTTCAAGTCTAACCTTCCCATTGATGTTCACACTTTTGATAATGACCCGCCTTTGCATATCATATCTCACATTCATAATGTCATTGTTAAGCACACTCTCATTGATAATGGATTTGAGCTTAACTTATGTCCTATGTCATTCCTTGAAGTTTTAGGTCTCTTCGCTCGTGATGTTAGCCCATCTAGTATTTCATTGCATGCTTATGATGGTTTTGTCCATCCATGTCTTGGTCACATTACATTACCCATTACTTTGTTGGTCCAAAGACTATCCACACTATCTTCTTTGTTGTTGACTTCCCAGTCTCCTACAACTGTCTCCTTGGTAGGCCATGGCTTCATGCCATACAAGCAATCACCTCCACTGTACACCATTGTGTCAAATTATTAGACAAAAACATGAAGTATACAATATTTTGTGACCATGATCCATTCTAGTATTGTTACCAGGCTCCTAATACTAGTCTTATGATTCCATGCATAGATATTAAATATGAGACACAACCTATAAAAGAACCACCTCACCTACCACCATTTGATGGTATTGTTTGTGTGATTGATATAATTTCTACTGTGCCACCTATTTCTACTACTGATATGATTCCTTATCAAATTCCTTTCCAGCCTATGGAAGTCTCTCTATCACATCTATCTTCTCATGCACCACCTACGTTAGCATGCCCACCATTCACTTGCGCTTTCTTCATGAATGACTCATTTTGGGAACATATTCTAGTTGATCCTACTTTTCCAGAAATCATATGTATACATGTGGGTCTAACTTGATTAGGTTTCTCTATCGATGACATTCATCCTCCACCATACAACCATCATTTATATCATGGCATGGTTCATGTCAAGACCACCTATGGTATTTGCTTATTTCACCTAGATATTTTCCTTGTACGCACTCCTAATACTTCCCCACTCATATTATGGAAATCATGGCTCGATTATATTGGGAGTAGTTTAGGCCTTGAAATACAGATATATCTTAACCCTTGCCTTTGGATGAATTTTTGTTTGCAATAGCTCTTTCATAGGTTATACAAATAATCTTACTTGATGGTACGCACATGGTTGTCCACTTCCTCCATTCACCAATGAAGAATATGTCATTGGTATGTATAACTTACACCTCAACAGCTCATTGCACAATCAAATAGACATTATAAATTATCAGGCACCAATACTTATCCATATGACTTTGAATAACAAGATGATGACCTTATCCATGACTTTACATGACCTCTTCATGTACACCATTGGGTAGCATAGTAGCTTACACATCCACCCCCCGCCCCCGCCCCCACCCATCACATTAACATCATAGAAATATCCTTAATTATTGCATTATCATTGTTACCTAGTACAACATCATATTCTTAACATTTACACATACGGTGTTATAACATTCACTCATACCTCATCTTTGGATTCTTTAATTTCACAACTTAGAATTATTCATTCATACTTTATCATAGTCACTACTGATGGTGCACTCTTGTGCTTCATTTTACACTTGACTGTTGAGGGATTACTACTACACATGAAACCCACACACTTTGCACTATATGCATTACACATTACAATTCATCACACATCATGAATTATAAATTCTACATTTTGTTTGCAACATTTTCAGGTTGCATCTTTACACATCATACATCATGATAGTCATCATTATGCATACATCATTGTCTATGCATCCTACATCCTACACACTACTTTATCTATTTTTCTACATACCATACATACTACACCGTGTATTTCACACATATTCTTCTAGTATTCATCATATAGGAGTCTAGCCTTACATTACTACACTGCATACATTACAGACTTACACATTTTGAACATCTATCATTACACTCTATATATTATACTCTTAGGCACCCTACACCTATTACACTATACACTATACATTGCATTATTATACATCACACATAGTCACACGTTCTATTCACCTTACATTTTTACACATTCTATACATCTTGCATTGGCACATGTACATATTCCACTCATCATATGGTCAGATTTTATCCTTACATATACTACATTGTCTTCTACGTGTTGCACTCACTGCACAATGATGCACTTTAGTTCATCATTCCATACTCAACATCAAAGGGTTTACCAATTATATGGACCTTACACTCATCATGCATGTGACAATCCTAGGCTAGTGACATACACTTTAGGCTAAATTTTCACCTATTCTATCATTTTATAGTGGTATACACCTTAGGATACATCACCACTCCCTCATTTCATCTTGTAGTGACATATGCTTTAGGCTAAATCATCACCTATTCTATCATTTTGTAGTGGTATACACCTTAGGTTACATCACCACTTCATTATTTCATTTTGTAGTGATATATGCTTAGGGCTAAATCATCACTCATCCATTCATCTTATAGTGATATACACTTAGGATAAATCATCACTTATATGTTCATCTAGTCGTGATATACGCTTCGGCTATAGGGTTCATGCACACATCATTGCTAGGTCACATCTCATCACTACACATACACATTCATCACAGCGCATTAGACACAACACACTACTCGACCATTTCCCGATGACGCACTCTCATTTATGGTTCATTCTTGACTTTTGAGGGGGGGAAAAATTAACATCATTGCATACACTTATATTCACTTGAGGGGCACACAAATCCTATCATTCCATCTTGCCTTCCATTTGATCCATCCACAACATATTACATTGTCTTGGGGGCATTTACTCTTGCTTAATAGTGTTTTACATGATAAATTTACTACACATGTTAGATTTATTTCTAATTTTTCATTATCTATACCATCCACACACATGCGTGTTAACACCTTTGTCTACTTGTGATCACGAGATACATATTTTTTATGCACAACATAGATTCTCACCTTCTACCCTTCCTACACTAGTCCCCTGGGGCATCCACATTTGTTTCTTTTAGGTGTTATTGTTTCATTTTGTACTCAACATTACTTACTTGGTTATTCACGCTTTTACATATTGGTTATTTCTCTAACATGTTAATGGGTGTTCCATGTGCAGCACTTGTTTTATAGGATTACATGTCATCATGACCACTTTTGTTTCTCTATGCTTATATGCTATTGTTTGTGGTCTTTCCCTATGTTTGGTGTCAATTTTTTTTTGTTTGTTTGCATCCATGATGGCCTTGCGTGTCTCGCGACATTGTAAGTGATGTCCCATGTTTACAAACCATTTTTGCATTTTACTTGTCTTCTTACATGTTTACATTAATTTTCTTGGTAGCTTACACACTCTTTGTGTAGCTTATACATTTTCTTCTACATGTATGTGTCTTTACACTTATTTTGGCTAGCCTTATTATTTGTACGTTCCTTAGTTTCTATCAATTATTTTTCAAGGCTACAGTGTACATGTGGTTGGTCCTCTTTTGGGCTGTATTTCTCCTATCAAAGAACGTTGTATGTGCTCTAAAATAGGGGTTCATCATTTGGGGGTTTACATGCTAACACAATGCATTTACACCGGTTCGAGTTTAGTGCACTTTGTACCCTTTGCATTGTGGGTTACATTAAATGAGTGGGTTTAGACCAATCTACGAATCCCATACACAATATTTTATAGGACAGGGTGTCATTAACATTCGCAAGTAGTTACATGCTTGGAGGTTACAGTGGATATGGATCTTTACACTACTTCGCTAATGGTGTCAAATCACCTAAAAATAAGGACATACAAAGATCTCTACACATTTTTATTAAAGCGCTTAGATCCTAGAGGACACTTTGAGCATTTCCTCCTCCACTTCTTTGGCCTATGGCAGAGATCGCCAAAAAAATTGCATTACAAGATACCCTTCTACACTGTCTCTCTCGACATGGATCAGGTGCACATGTTCCATTTACATTTTCTATTTTGCATATTTTACATTCTTTCATACACATGTGTCTTTTACATGCATTTTTACACTTACATACATACATATTTGACTACTTGATTGTTTTCTCCTTACAGGTCCGGTCGTATGAGAAATAAGAAGTCAAATGGGGGAAACAATAACAACAACATCAAAAAAAAAACTTGCGACAACACACATGATTCACTAACCATGCAGGTACACTACACACCATAGTAACTACACATGCGTTATGCCCTAGGTTCACTCTCATCACTTTTTCTTTGTACATTTTTTATCTTTACTTTACATGCTCCTCCATATTTTTTCTTCATTTCACACTTTGTCTATTCGTTAGGCATGTTTCTACTACACTCGTTCTTGGACATCAGGTCCAAATCTCTATCTAGTTTATGTTACCGAGCTTTTCGCTCATCAAGACAAACTAGGGGAAAAATTTAGTCATTAAATCATACACTTTAGACATTATTTATCATGGTCTCGTACTACTATTTAGAAAGTTCTTGAGTGAAGAAATTACTAATTAATCCCCATCTTCTTGTCATCTTATTTTATTTTATGTTGTCATTACCGCCATTTTCATCCACATGCCTAGTCTATTTCAGTCATTTCCTGTCATATTAGCCTCGAATGGGGTGCCTTAATCAAGATATAGAAGTGCCCATGGGTTCCCGGTCTAACCAAAGGTGCCCCGACCCGTTTTAAACTTTCTTACCACTTTTTGCTCTCTTTCTAGACATTTCACATCCTTATATATCTTTTGGTCAGACTTTTTGGGGTTAATTACAAAATTATACCAAGAGAAACCTACAAATATTAAGTTATGAGACCATAATGAGGCACCTAGCATCACTTACTACTATCACTCCATCAAGAGTTACATGTATCTATTGCATTGAAGATAACTTGCATCCACATAGCTCCATCATCAAGGCATAAGGATAGGATATCTACATAACACTTAATAGGGGGAGGGATTCTATTCTATTCCATGCACACATTATATTACATTTTCTACACATAGTTATTGCTTCCTCCTTCACAAATTGTGTTTCACGCAAGAGCAACCTAGGGCATGTTCACACATACTTGCACATAGAACTACATCGGGTCTGAGATGAATTACAACGTGTAGTTATTGAATCCACCATTTTGGTACCTAAGTTCAGTTTGACCTCTTCATATGCGTTTTTTTAGGGTTTGATGCTTGTTTTGGGTTCTTGTAGTTCTTTCCTTCATATCGAGTTATTGGCGACATATAATGCAGCACAAATAATCTTATGCAAAACACAATGAAGGTTCTAAATCACCTCTCATCCCTATGAAGATCAATTTCAAAGCTTTTGCACTGAGATCAAAGCACCTGTAGGCACCATGCATCAAGCTAAATCCTCTAAATCCACCCTTTTTGGGACATTTGCACAATCGTTCCTACTCCTAATTTTTCCAATCACATCCATGACATTGTTTGACAATCATATGTTATCAAATGAATTCTTTCCTCTTATATGTTACACATTAGGGTTTATATTTTCATTAGTTCTATTACTTATCTAATTTACATGTTGTCTTAGTAAATTTATTTACTATGTTTGTATGTCCTCCTAGATTAAATTAATTATCCCTTACTTAAATAATTAGTAAATTGTAGTTAATCGATTAGAACCCCATAGAATTCATAAGTGTGTTCAAGAAAATATAAACATCATTAATTAGTTAAGTTCTTGTTATTCTCGGTGAAATTGTATGTCCTTAACTAAACTAAAACTATTTAAAAGGTTATCTGACCCAAACAAAGAGGGAAAAACATGTTTTTTAACTACGCACAACCTCATACCGTACTAGTAGACATTTTTTCTCATATTTATGATACTATCACGGGTGTATAAATAATTTCGTAGGTGGATAATATAACTCAAGGATCAATGTGCTAAACTAAAACTTGAGAGAGGGAAGAAACATGACTTTACATATAAAGTTGTGAATTAGATTTCATGTAGTTCTATGAATGTAAATGATACATACCTTATCTATCAATAAATGAGGGAATCCTTGATATTCTCTATTTGCTCTTATCCTATGCCTTTATATAATTGTATATGATTTAAATCATATTTTTCTATTTACTCTTTAGATAATATGTGAACTTTCCTTAAAAATTCAACAACGGCATGTTCTTCTAGTAATTTACAAATATTTTTATCTCTATCACACATACATAAATTCATAAATAGAACCTTGTATTTATGTACTTGTTTTAGTTTAAACATGAGACAATTTTACACTGAAGAAAATGCATAAAGAGTGGGAAGAGAACAAAAATCAACATAATATAGTTTTTATAGCAACTAGACCATAAAAATACAATATTTCTTATGATAAATGATGATCATTTACACACCCCACATAAGTGTTTAATCTATATAGAATTGCAAATAATTAACATATAATCAATTAAACTAGAGAGAAGAGAGATAAAACAAGAGGGAGGGGTAATTAATTATAATACATAGTAAATGATGCAATCGAAGATCAAAAATGAAAGAGTGATAAGTTAAGAAGAAAACAATAAGTATAAAGTATCCAAAACAAAAAAGTAGATAGATCAATAAAGAAAATAACATATGCCAATATGAACCTATATTTAAAAAACAATATATAAATCTAGAATATACTTTAATATAATTTTACTTAACTAGTTTTATACCAAAATTAGGTTTCTACATGTGGAAAACCTATGCATGAATCCCTAAACTCAATCCTAGAACGAAATGAGAGATTAGCCCTTCGTGGTCTTATGAAATAGCTTAGCTAATAACCGCTTATCATGTGGAAAGCTCAGAAAGAGGTTATAATATGGATCTCCTCCGCATTATATTATTGAATATATTAAGCAATGAAACCCATTACTAAGGGGTAAGAAAACACGACATAAGTTGAATGCTTTGTTAACATGTCATGTTGGAAGTGACTTTTTATATATATTTTGAGACCTTTAATAAGATTTATTAATTTTATTTTGCATTTCACATGATATTCACCATAGTTGTCACCTTAGAAGTAAGGAAAGTTGTATTAGACTATGTAAAAATATATGTTTTAGGAAAAGAATAAAATTGTGAAGTATTGGAAAAATAGAAGGTTCTTGATCTAATATATAAGTGAAAAAGTTGTTAAACATTGAGCAATAGTATTGTGAGAGTCATTAATAAAAGGCATGAAAGCAAGTGAACCATGTATGCCAAAAGGAACATGATCAGGAATAATTATAGAGAAAAATAGGAGAAATGAGCACCTAAGAAGGTAAAACATGTGTCTCAATAGCTGTTTATCATTAGTAGCAATTAAATACCCACGATTAAATTTATAGGCATGATATTTAATAATGGGCCTATTAGTATGTAATTGACCTTGACTCTTATATCAGATATTTAATTTTACACTTATTATATTAATTATTTCATTAGGATGTTCTAAGATATGTTGTCTAAGATCAAGTAAGTCTTGGATACTAAATTGGTCCTATATGATAACCTATTTTCTTTTAATATTTTGACATTTGATAGAAATAATAGAACCATTCAAAACATATTCATCTATAGAATTCTCAATTTGGTATGTGTTATATCTCAAAAGTGTAGCCTTGTTGAGAGATGACAATAGGGGTTCTAAGATTGCTTTATCTCTCACTTTTGTAGATACAATGGAAACACCTCAGGTCTACAGGTATACCTATTGTTGAGGTCGACTGGGTATTAAGGACAGTTCCTTATTGATGTATCCTAAACTAATTTTTTTGGGTTTTGAGGGTAAAAATATTATTGTAACTGAATTGAAATGGTCTGATACACCAAATTTATTGAGAGCTTTAACTGAGTACATGCATAATAAAATTGTGAACAAATTGCAGATGTACAAACCAATGGTTTCCTCAAAATCTTAAGGCAAAACACTTATGTATTGAGGGATAAATCACAACAACACAACAAGTTAAACATACACACTAAGACTATGAAGAAAATACCATATTTGTAACAAAGTAAGATAATTAAATCAGAGAATTAAAATTCACAAGAGATAATAAAAAGATACACACTATTGCAAATAATTGGAAAGGTAATAATTGGTTCTCATTCAAGGAAAACTGGAAAACACTTTCTTGAGCACTCCTACATCCAAAAATCCTCCTTGTGAATTGTTAGTGCACATAATATATAGCAAAAATACTTCACCCAAACCCTCCTAAAAATAGACTATAGTCTGTACTCACCCATGCATGCTAATTTTACCCCTTTATCATGAATAAATAAAGGAATAAAAATAGACATGTTGATTACAATGAGGCATTAATAGCCTTAGTTACAAGAATACACTCTAGTCAAAGTGCAGTTGACTGTTCTATTTTTAATGCAATTAATATACTTGGGTGAATAAAAATTAGCCAATAATAGCTCTTGCTTGTTGTTCAAGTCATCTCCAATGTGCATGCAACTTGGTCTTCTTGTTGTTTGATTAAATAATCATATTTAATCCCTGATGTAGCACTTGTGTATTCACCCACTTGTCAAGGTAGATTTTTCTTTATTTTTGTTCTGTCTTTTGTGAAGGCATGCAAAAATTTACATTATGTGCAAGAAAATAATTCTCTTCATCTCCAACACTTAGCAAAATTATTCAACCTCTCTGTGGGGACCACCTGTAGGCATGTGCAAGAAAATAATACCTTTATTTTACAAAAAAAGGTAATTTGGACTTCAAAATAATCTTCATGAGCTCTAATGTTGACCTCTACATGCATTATCCTTCTTATGGGGACCACTTCACTCATCTATAATGGGACCCTCTTTTGATTTGTTCATAGTGTGTAATCCATGTTTGAAGCATGCTCCATTCGAATACATGGCATAGACTATGATCTTTGTTTAACCCTTATGGCACATTCTTTGAAATACCTAAGTCTAATGTCCAAGCAATAATTTGTTTAAAAGTGGTTCGACCCCTTTGATTTGATCATTGCACATACAATAGTCTTTAGGTTCCTTTTTATTAATCATTGGATAAACCATTATGTTGTCTCGTTTTGACCATTTGATCACATACATGGTTAAGAACTTAGAATGGTCAATGCAATGATATTTTAATAATGGGACTATCCCCCTTCTAATGATGAGTAGACCCTTCTTTTTCGTTCGACACTTTGACTATGGTTTGTATTGGAGTTTTCAATGGACTTGGTAGCTTGATCTAAGCCATTATTTGACGTCCTTTCTTGACCTCCACCATCGATGCTTTCTAATGGTGACTTAGATCGCATTGAATATGGTGATCAAATCTCAAGCATTGATCTTTATACTCATGGTGATTTGGGTTGTTGAGTTGGGTTTGCATTTTTGAATGTTGGATCTTGTACCAACATGATCCTTGTCATTGATTCATTACCTTCATTATTTTATGAGTTTATATTAACTTACCCTCTCGTGTTAGGGTAGAAAAATGAAAACCGACCCATCTTTTGATCATTTGCGAAGGTTGAGCTCCGAGGCCGGTGAATCCTAGTATATTTTCTATTGACCGCCACAAATCGAGTTCCAAAAGCTTGTGGTTGATGCTTTCATTATTAGCTACATTCATTGATTCCACTACTTTGGCTCACGAATGTTCACTGTATTCTCATTTGAGTTCTATGGATTCCATTCCTTTGCCTTCAATCTGGTTCATGGTTATGCATTACCATCACTAAACTATGTTGAAGCTCTAGGTTACACTTTTTATGGCCACCAATATTGGGGTTTTTAGATCTTTAAGATGCACTTCACCTAGGTAGCTCAATTTTTCTATTAAAGAAAGCTACAAATACTTGGAAGTGGTTGTATTTTACTCAGTCATGGTATCAATATGGCCTCAAGCTTGAGTTCATTTTCAAATCAAGTAAGCTCTGAAATTTCGATCCCATATGGAGTTCTAGTTTGCATTGTAAATATTTTTCATGCTTTCTCATTATTTACTAGAAGGTATGGAAACACTTTTTGTTCTAAAACCTTGAAAACGTGCTTGAGAACTATGCCTTTGAGCTGGTTTTAACATTTTATCTAGTTGTGTTTGACGAGCTCCATTCTTTCACTTTTATTATTGAACCCCGATCCTTGTTTTCTCTGATTTTTATTGTAGTTTTTTCGAAATATTTTCAAGATGGCTCCTATTTTAAAACACCCATTGATAACTTTTTGGGTTCTATGGAGATTTGATTCGAAAATCTATTTAGATCTAGTTCATGTTTTTTGATTGCTCTCTCATTTTAGTTGCTTGGTTTGCACTTTACTTCTAACCACTTTGTGTTAAAACCCAACTCATCTTTGCTTATGTAACTTACCCAAATGGGTTTGGCGTTTCATGGTTTGTGCATACTAGATATTTTTCCATATATCACTCTTTTTATTTTACAAGAATTTGAGTTATTACTGAAACCATTTTGTAAGTAAGGCTATTAATTTCGTAAGTGTTTCCCGCACTTTTAATTTCTTTCTACCATTCTATAATTTATCCTTGCATTTTGAGTTTGGTTTCACTTTTATGCTCCATTCTTTCTTCGAAACTGTAATTTAGAGAGCGTTGGGCCTTAAAAATGGGAATGATATTTTATTTCTTAATCTTATAGATTACCATCCTTCTATTTCTGAAATGCATGGTATACTTCTTTTGTATAGCTAAGATTAGCTCCATTTCTTGTTGATTCATAATTTTGATGAGAAATCCATATAAATGTTGAAAACCTGCATTCGAGAATCTGATCTTCTTTGACCATCTAAAGCTTGAGGAATCTTTCTGAGATGTCTTATTATCTTGCATGATCACTCTAAAAGCTGAAAATTCTTGCTTGCATTGTTTTTTTCAGTTTCTTTTTAGTAGCAGTCTTTACATCTTTAGTTTTCTTTGAACTTGGATTTGTAATAGTATTATTCTTAATTCCTTTAACACTAAAAGTAACTCTCTCCCTTTTCACTAGGGTTGTTTAAACTTGAACTTGATTCGTTTGTTATATTTTATGGTAAATTATAGAACCTGTAACTTTGATCCATGATGAAAGCTTGTAATGGCTATATCCTGTTTTTTTCATCTTATATGAATGATGTTCGGTTCTCGAGTCTTTTCTTAAATTTGTCTCATGAATTCTCAGCTCAAAGGCTTATTTGTATGATATTTTTGTGCCATTGATGAAGATGACTATAATTTAGTAATTTGAAGGTCTCTTTGTCTTGAGAATTCAAAGATGTTTCCTATATGAATTCAAGACTCTATAGCTTCTATGAGACATCTATGAATATGTCCTTAATGTCCCATGCTTTGACATACAAATCTTTTTCAAGTTTGTAGTTTTGATCTTTCTATGTTGATCATGATCTACATTCTACGCTTGTAGCTTTCAAAGAACTCTGTGATGGTTGTATCTTTGTAAAAGAAACTACATTATATCATCAAGGCCTAATGTACTAGAGATTTTACATTCACAACTTATTTGGATAATGTACTTCAAAATGTAGAGTTGTAGTTGTATAATGATCAAAAACCTTGTTCCTTGATAATAACATGTATATTTCTTATGGTCTTCTTCTGTAATTACCATTTTGATTCTTTATTCTGTAACATGCTTGTATTTGCTTCTATTTTTACACTATGATCATGATACTTGTATGATGCAATGTATCCGATTCTATTAAGGTATTAAAATATTTTACTTAACTTGCATATTATGAACCAAAAATGTACTTGTACCTTGATGATGAGATTTTCATTGAATGTACTTGATCATTATGAAAAGTGTGTGCGATTACTTTTAAATCTATGTTGATTCTTTCTTAATTTCTGTTCTAATCACTTAGTCATATTTCTCATCTTAAAATAGAAAATATTCTTTAAAACCTTATAGTTACTTTTTTATAAGGAATCCTCCTTCGCATTCATTGATTGTATTAGAAATGAATCTTTCATGCATACTCCCGAAAAGCATTTTGACTTTTTTCTTCAATATTGAATTTGATATCTTAAGTCTTAAGACTTTATACTTTACTTGCATACTTTTGTGGAAAAATTCCTTCATTAAATTTAATCCTTAAAAATAATAAGAGCTTGTGCTTATCCTTGATCATCCATCCAATGTACTATCCTATTGTTGGCAGAAGTCTCATTTCCTTTTCTATTTGATCCATATAGTGTTGTATCCTTCCTTGTGGCTGCATATCTTCTAGGCTCTTCTTAAATGGAACTATGAACTTGTACTTGGTTTCATAATGAATTGGAAAGATGTACTTATCTTGATCTTGATATTCTTGATAGAATCTTGCTTTTTGAGAACTTTTCATTTCTCATGAAAATATGCAATCTGATTTGTTTTTCTTCAAACTCTTGCTTTTGTAGCTGTTATTGTTTGAGTTTTGTGCATTGATTGCAATCTATATTTGATAATACATAATTTAAATGTTCTTCTTCTGCAACATGTACCTACACACTTAATCAAACAATTAGAAAACAATAGGATTTTTGGCCTCTCTTATGCTCCATAGTATTTCTTTTATTTCTTTTTTTGATTTTTCATGATTATGGGAATCATATGTGCTTCTGTAAGATACTGATTTTAGTATCAGTTACTTGATGTATCTTATACCTGCTGATTTCAAGAGGTCCATTTTCCTGAAACTAGAAACACAGGCATGCAGATTGAATCTTGAGCTCAGTAACTGATGCCTTTTATCTATTTTCTCTTTTCAGGTACATTATTGCAATGGAGTGATGTAGAGAAGATGAAGCTCAAAATATGGAGCTGAAACAATGAAGACCAAACATGAAACCCAAGGAAATGATGGGTTCCTTCTTCATTCCTTTTCTTCTAGTTTTATACACATGTATCTCTTATTTCAGTAGTTGTAAGTTACATCCCATGGCTTGTGTGGGAAACATTGAATTTCCTTGATGAATAAATGATATTATTTTTGTAATTGAGTTGCATAATTCCTTTTAATTTCATTTTTATGTTATGTAATGATTGTATAATGAATTAAACAACTCAATACATACTTAATAACACTTAATCATAGGAAATGATCAAATTGAAAATACCTATAACTTAAAAATGAACTCTCGAATGCAAAAACAACTACGTTTGTTGTCTTTGAGTCCAAATTCTTAGGTTTTCCTCAATCTTCACCTTCCTAAAGGATTTTCTTTAGTTCTTCGAGCTTCTATACATCATTCATGAAGGTGATCATGAGATAGTAGCATATGCGAGGTGTTGCACTTGGAAACAACACCATAACTACAATCCTCCTTCTTGATTCACTTAACTCAAGACTCCATTTAACTATAAATACTCTCTAGCTAGGTTCATGTATCAATGCCTTAGATTGAAAAAAAAAAAAATTGAGTTGCCCATTTTTACACAAGAGAAAAAATTGTCAACAATGTAATTTTAGGGTGAGCTTGGGCCTCATTTAGAGAAACAATTTTATTTTTCACATTAATGCTAGGATGAATCAAGGGAAAATATATGATTCAACCAAGTTGGAATTTAATCTAGTGCCCATTTTATTTGGTTGGGGTCTTGAATCTAATAAATTTGAATTGTATAAAAGATATATCATGTAAAAGAACAATGCATAACCATTACTACAAACACAAGAGATATGGATAATATATTAGAACAAATTAAAAAACTAAAAATAAATTCTATCATAAGAGAAAACTTCATGAAAAGAAAATTATCAAGCTTGAGTATTTGATGTAAGTTGGTTTTAACATAATGTGGTAATAGAAAGTGGTGTTATAGTACAAATTATGATAAAATAACCATATTCATTATTGATAAGGTTTAGTTTAGATATAATAATTACATTTAATTTTCAACCTAATTCCATATGAAAATGAGAATAATTTTTAGAGAGTAAGTAATCGATGTTTTATATGAATACCCTAAATTTTATGTAAATATTGCTTGACATTGTTAGTGATATCAACATGAGACATGTAAAAAGAAAGGTGAATTACTATATTTTTTTTTTTGAAAATTGTGTTAAATTATTGAGAAATTTATTAAGTGGATTCCTATGTAGTGAAACATGAATCATTTAAGGTGAAATGATCCAAAAAAATAAATATTACAAAAGCACACACACTAGCATTATACACATTGTATGGAAATGGCTAACCAAAAATTACAAAGTAAGAAAAGGGGATGAAATATTTGATCATTATGTGTTGGTTGTCTTAAATGTCTCTCACTATTTTTGGTTTTACTGTTGATTATCAAGAAAATTATGTTTTTCTCAAAATCCTAATGTGGCTTCAACACTACAATATATTTATAACAACATGCAATGCTAATGGGTTATGTATTATGCATTCATTATATCGAGTCCTCATGTCTTGAAAAAATCAAAATTATCACTCAACACAAGTCAACAAACAACTTAATATTGAGAAACTTATTCAATTTCTTCCATGCGTAGTGAAACATAAATCATTTAAGGTTAATTGATCCGAAAAATAAATATTACAAAACCGACACACTAGCATTATACACATGGAATGGAAATGGGTAACTAAAACCTTACAAAGTATGAAAAATGGATAAAATATATGATCATTGTGTTTTGGTTGTCTTAAATGTCTCTCACTATTTTTGGTTTTAGTGTTGATTATTAAGAAACTTCTCTTTTTTCTCAAAATTCTAATTTCTCTTTAACACCATAGAATATTTATAAAAACATGCAATTCTAATGGGTTACACATTATGTATTCATTAGATAAGATTCCTCATGTCTTGAAAAAAATAAAAATTAACACTCAACACAAGTCAACAAACAACTTAATATATGTAAGTGTCCCAACTCTTATCTTTCAATCTATGTAAATAAACTAGTTAATGCTAGAATGATCTCTCAATGCTTGAATTGTATGTTTGTATTTTGAATGATTTTAGAAACAATAAATTCTTCTCTTATAACATAAACTTTACTCTTATAATTGATTTCACTATATGAATTTTGTTGTCCTATATGCATTCATGCACTCTTGTACCTATATACTTCTCGGATTCAAATTAGGAATCTATTAGTTTCATCAAGAAGGTCAAAAAGGAAGGATGTGAGTTTTGGGGTAGAAATGCCTAAAAAGGTGGTGATCATTTCGGGATAGAGTAGGAAAATGTGATGATCATCCTTGAAATATTGTGGCTTTGTGAACCTATCTCTAAATAGTTAGAGATATTTTTTCCAATAACAATGTGTTCCCGATTCTATTCCTAACCCTAGAGTTAATGATGCTCATCCCCTCTTATATTCAAACATGTCTTTCTCTCTAATATCTCTACACATGGAGATCCCCGCACTTACCACCTCTTGTTAGTGCAAAATCACAACACCCCTAAATGTCCTGAGTCTAAAATGGGGCATTTGGTGTGATTGCACAACATTGGACCATCTCTCAAGTTGTGGGACTTGCAAAACTTGAGATGGACCTCCAGAGAAGGTTGGTTCCTTCTTCCTAAACTACCTGCCACAAGCTACTCCAGTATGAAGAAAAAAATCTATCCTAATCTAACCATTCTAAGGAGACAAGGAGAGAGAGAGAGAGAGAGTGAAAGAGAGCCTACACTAAGCAATGATACACTAGAAAAGGAAGTGGTGAGATACTCTATTGAGGGAGGATGAAACAAGGGAAAAAGGAGATGAGGGAGGTTAGACAGAAGTGACACAGACCTAGATCCAAATCCACCATCAAAACTCCACGAAGCACAACATATTACACCTACAAACGTGAAATACATGCACAAGAAACAAACACGAAATGGAGAGGCACAGAGAAACAACAAAACATGAGAAAGGGTTGAAGAACACCACAAAAACATGATTTTATTGCTCTATGAGGTGCACTGAGACCATTACATGGGTGCTCAGAGGCACAAATACACTTGTCAGGTGTAGGAGAAGGCTTACAACTCAAATGGAGTCGAGAAACAAATTTTACAGAGTTTCCCCACATCCCAGAATGTCTCCCCCTTCTCAAATGAGAAGTGTTTACAATATATAGATGTCAAGGCGAGAGAGAAAGAAGAAAACTCAGACTCTACTCTGAAAGCTCAACCACCAACCATTAATTCCCCTGTAAATCCACCTATAATCTGTCAATTCTAGTTCCCCATGTCTATTTGGTGTGTTGAAGAAGGAAGAACGAAGGATCAAATCAAATCTGATCTAGTTGTTGAAGCAATTAGATCATACATTAATGTCATGAAATATGTTTTCCTATTTTTCACCCACCTAACCTTATCAAAATTAAATTTTTAGGCTTCCATGGTGTAGACGAGGTCAAGACCTTTCCAAAAGTCTTCTCTTGCTCAAATCCGAGCTTCTAGTCAAAAGATATGGCCGTCTGAAGATTTTGCATTGAGATTGTGCAAAATGGCAAAAATGTAATCTTTGCAAAGCGAGATCCATGGGCCCAAAAATACAAACTGCACTTTTGTGAAAAAGATGCAAAAATAAAAACCTCCCATAGCCCCATAGGCCTGAAAATACACTTTTTCCTAAAATCCCTCGCAAGCCCGCAACCTTCCCATTTTCATTTGGTGAACAAACCTCCTCTAGCCTACCACACCACATTTTCCACTTTGGCAAAAGTCTTCCCTGTGCCAGTTGGCCCACTTTTGGCAAAAAAATCTTCCAAGGCCCGCCTTCCCACATGTAATTTAGGCTTGACATGTGGCTTCTCCGGCATCAACGGAGGTGTGGCTTACTTTTATACTTAAAACCTTTTCAAACAAAAGATAAATAAATTCAAACTCCCTCTAGTGACCTTCCTTCTCGCTTTGACTTGAAACAAGGCCACGTGTAGAGCCGTGTGTTTTGGGACTACTTTTGGATTTTTCTTTTGAATTTGCACCAAAGAGACACTTGGATCCTTCATGGCTTTTTTTAATTTCTTTTGTTTTGGCTAAGTCCCTTTTGTTTGGTGGGGCCATATGTCTGACCCAAGACATGTGGAGGCTCAACGACTTGTTTGGGACTATCCCTCTAGATTCTACCTTTGAGTTTCCACTGGGTCGACACATGGCACCTTCCACTGGTTTCTTATACTTAGCCAATTCAGGGCCGGTTCAACTTTCAGGCTCTGACCACATGGTAGGTTGGCACTAGTCCAGGGTCCTTCTTTGGGCCACGCCTTTTGAATTGCGCTAATGAGACATGTGGAGGCTTCTACCGGTTCTTTATACTTAGTTGATTAAATGGTCGCTCTGTCCCCCTTTGGACTCTTGGCCATGTGTTGAACTTGCAATTATTTAGGATTGTCCTTTGGACCACGCTTGTTGAGTTTGCATCATTGAGGCACATGGCACCTTCTCACTTGCTCGCCTCGTTTAAACTTTCCAATGGCTGATTATGCATTTTAACTTCTTCTTTTTAGGCCCGGGAGACGTGGAAGCTCTGTGCTCATTTGGGGACCGCCTTTGGCTTCGACCCTTGAAGGTGCACCATTGAGACACATGGAGGCTTCTACCAGTCCTTTCATACTTAGTCAATTTGGGCCCGCTTCCATTTGACTTCTGTTGGACCCTAACTACGTGGAGAGTTGGTGGTAGTTTAAGAACCCACTCTTTTGACCCAGCCTTGGTGTTGCGCTGATGAGACACGTGGAGGCTTCCACTGACCCTTCTATACCTAGCTGATTCAGGCCATTTGTATCCCATTTTTTTACTCCGACTACACGTGATAAACCTACATTTTTGGGGCTAGCCTTTGGGCCGCACTGTTGAATTTTTGCCATTGAGGCACATGGCACCTTCTGCTAGCTCTACCCTATTTAGACTTTTTCAATGGTTGCTTCTACGTTTTGAATTCTTCTTTTTGGGCCTGGGACACGTGGAAGCTCCACACTCATTTGGGGGACTGCCTTTGGCTTCGACCCTTGAAGGTGCGCTGTTGAGACACGTGGAGGCTTCCGCCAGTCCTTTCATACTTAGTCAATTTGGGCCCATTGCCATTTGACTTCTATTGGACCCTGACTACGTGGAGAGCTAGCGCTAGTTTGAGAACCCGCTCTTTGGACCCGGCCTTGGTGTTACTCCAATGAGACAAATGGAGGATTCTCCGCTAACCCTTCTATACTTAGCTGATTTGGGCCTACTCGTCCCATTTTTTTACTTTGACCACGTGGCTAACATGTGCTTGTTTGGGCACTGGCCTTTGGGCGGTGCCTATTAAATTTACATCTTTAAGGCACTTGGCACCATCCACTAGCTCTGCTCTATTTAGACTTTTCAACCACCGATTCTACCTTTTGACTTCTTCATTTTAGGCCTGGGACACATGGAAGCTCTACGTTCATTTCAGGGGACCGCCTTTGGATTTCACCCTTGAAGGTGCAGCCGCTAAGACACGTGGAGGCGTCCACCGGTCCATTCATACTTAGTCGATTTGGGCCCACTTCCATTTGACTTCTGTTAGACCCTGACTACGTGGAGATTTCACACTAGTTTGAGAACCCACTCTTTGGACCCATCCTTGGTGTTGTGCCTTTTGGAATTGCAATGAGCTGACACATGGCACCTTCTGTGAGTCTATTGTTCGGCCTCAAGTTGACTCATATGCGGCTAAGTCCAAAAACTTTGAACCATTCCCCATTTTCTTCTAGTGAGCCTCTCGCCTCCTTTAACGTTGTTCGATTCCATTGTCAAGCATGCTCCTCCATTGTAGAGTCTTACCTATTCCTCGCTTTTGTATTGGAATGTGAACTCATAGGAAAGATCCGACCCATACGTTTTATTCTCGTAGGGTTGGGTTTGATCAATTTTACATGGGGGAAAAATTGGAATAACACTTTGGTGACTCAAGGGGACATCTACCTGCTAGATGAAGTGATCAGTAGCCTTGAAGCATCCATTGGGCATGGAGTCAAGAATGATATCCTGATATTGATATTTTTGCTTTGAAACTTCTCCTCGATTGCCTGCATTCTACTAACCCCGAACTCACCCCACCGGGCTTCACCTATTCCGAGAATGGATTGTCTCAAATCCAATTTTAGTTTCTCTGTATTTGTGTTTTATTTGAAATTAGCAACTATGGGTCTCTCTGCCATGAATACTAAAGGGCCTGGCCTTTGTACCTTGAGAGGAATATGAACAAAACTTATGTACAAATATTAAATCATACATGCCTCAATTAAGACATGCAGAGTGTGCAAAAGCACTTGTTTTACTAAAAAAAAACCTACTCCTACTCCTATACTAATCCTAACAAAGAGAAGATAAAAAAATCTTGCTACAGGAAGGGAGAAATAACTTCCCTTTCTCAAAATAGGCAACCATGTATCTGATTTGGCACTAAACATGGCTATTATAATGAGTGAAAAACGACAAGAGGTTGATCCTCCACCCATATCATCAAGGTATCAACATCAATCAAAAATACCTCCCGATGTTGATTGGAATTAGACTCCCATATGTGATGATGGTGACCCTTTGTGCTTTGATACTCATCCTTATGCTCAAGTAAGCATGACCGGTTTTGGCTTCTCCTTGCTCCAATGAAGCCATGTAGCTAATTGGGAAAGTTATGGTCCTTTGAATTTTCCCATGGTTCTAAATTTCAACTCCAAAAATGGAGTCTTCATGTTAAAATTCCCGGGTGAGTGGTGTGATAGAGATGATGACATCCTCTTACTCTTTTCCCTCCTCCTCCTAAGAAGAACATGGAAGATTCATATCTTCCAACCTTGGTTCCAAAGGGGCTATTGTGAAGTGCGGTGGTTGTACTTGAATGCTCTCCTTCGTGGTGACTGGCTCATGTGCTTGGGAGGTGGATGATGGAGGAGAAAATGATGTTATCTCCTCAGGATCCTCTCCATCAAAGAAATCTTCAAAGTCTAATAGATAATTTACCTCCTTGTTGCCCTACTACATGTGCTTGACCTCCTACATGGTGTCCTCCTGATCTGCAACTTGCTCACCATGGTTCCCTTCATCCTAAAACATGAATATTGAAAGATCGACTCTTCTTTAAAATTAGAGCTCGAAGTGGATGAAGTGGGAGGAAGAAAAAAGTTTCTTTTATGGCCTACTCAAGACTCAAGCCTCTAGAACTATATGGTCCTCCTCTATCATGGGTTTATCAATCAAATTAGGCCCTTCAAATGAAAGCAAAAATCTTCAATAATGCTTTCTTCACTAAGTGGCCTCAACTCGATTTGATCTCTCTCAATTGCTCCTCTTTAATGGGACTTGGAGCTAGTTGTTCTTCCTCCTTAACTGGTTTTGTAGCTTGGATTAGATTAGCATCCTCTTTAGACAAAGTGCCATTATGGACACTACATTCTTGTTCTTGTTCTTGTTCTACTACAAACTCAGCCTCAACTACCACTGGCACTTCAACCTTGACCTCCTCTTTTGGCTTAACCATCAAGGGGATCTTTGTAAACCCAAATCCAGTAGCCCAACTCTTCGATTTTCTATCATTTCTTCTCTATTGGGTTCCTCTTCTTACTATTCTCCTTGACTGGTCTTTGGAATCTCTTCCCCACATGGAATTGGGAAGGAAAGAGGAGGAGTGGATGGGGTTTCAACTAGCTTTGCAATTTTTTGTGGTGGTGAGGGAAGTGGAACTTCTTGTTTGTTTGGAGGGGATGACTGTTTGGAAGGGAAAATGGTAGAATAATTGAGATGAGATGGAAGATTAGGAGATGGAGAAGGGAAATCAACACTTGGGGCAGAAGATGGGGAGCTAGACTCATGAAACTGCTATGATGATACTAATTGAGGAAGAGGAAAATAAAAGCTAGGAGGTGGTGGACTTACCCATTGACAAGGTTGTCTTGTGTCCAACTCATAAGCCTCAATCTCCTCAATCCATTGCGTAAGTTGGGGAAGCATTTCGACCATGAATTCAAGCTTCTCTTATGGGTTGTAATGTCTTAGAAAAGGGCCTCCCCATGGACAAGGTTCCCTGTAACCAATCTTGAATTCCTTCATCTGTGTTGTAGCCCTGGACTGCACCATGCTAACCTCCATTCTTTGGATCTTCTCGCAAAAAAACTAGCATTCTCCACATAGCCATCACCATCAAATGCATACCCTTGCTCTTGATAATCTCCTTAGCTGAAATGGTTTTAACACTGCTCCTATGGGTAAGTATAATGGTTCTGGATCTGATCATAATGCTGATCTGAAGGAGTTGGGAAATACATTAGAGGTGGAATGCAATGTTGTTGCTGCAATTGTAAATTCTAAGAAGGAAATGAAGTCATGATTGCACAACTTCATGAATAGTAGAATATGAAAGATGTGGAAAGAAATATGAATGAAGATGGGTGGAAATGGATGAAATAGGTTTGTAACTCAGAGAATGGGTCATTGACCAGATGGAGTTGCTAGATGTGCATTGCATGTGCCTCAAAAGGCCAAATCTTAACAGGACCACACCAACCTGCTAAGATGAAGTGGTAAGGTGCTTCAGACTTATCACACTTGGGCATGCCAAAATCTGTTAGCTCAAAATCATAGCTCCCTTGAATGTATTGAGTTTGAAATGAGGCATTTTTGTGATTGCAAAATAATGGACCATCTCTCAAGCTATGGGACTTGCAAAACTTGAGATGGACCTCAACAGAAGGCTAGTTACTTCTTCCTAAACTACCTACCACAAGCTACTCCGTGTAGGAAAACCAATCTATCGTAATCTAACCATTCCAAGGATACAACAAGAGAGAGAGAGAGAGAAAAAGGAGCCTACACTAAGCGGTGATACACGAGAAAAGGAAGTGGTGAGATACTTTACTCAGCGAGGATGAAACAAAGGGAAAGGAGATGAGGGAGGTCAGACATAAGTGACACAGACCCAGATCCAAATCCGCCATTGAAACTCCACGAAGCATGACATCTTACACCTGTAAATGTGAAATACATGCATAGGAAACAAACATAAAATGGAGAGGCACAGAGAAACAACAAAACATGAGAAAGGGTTAAAGAACACCACAAAAACATGATTTTATTGCTCTATGAGGTGCACAGACCATTACATGGGTGTTTAGAGGTAAAAATACCTTTCCAAGCATAAGAGAAGGCTTACAACTCAAATGGAGTCGGAAACAAGTTGTATGGAGTTTCCCACATCCTGAATGTCTCCCCTTCTCAAATGAGAAGTGTTTACAATTTATAGATGTTGAGGTGAAAGAGAAATAAGAAAATCAGAATCTACTCTGAGATCTCAACCACAAACCATTAATTCCCCTATAAACCCACCTACAATCTGTCAATTCTAGTTCCCCATGTTTGTTTGGCATGTTAAAGAAGGAAGAATGGCGGATCAAATCAAATCTAATCTAGTTGTTGAAGCAATCAGATCACACATTAATTGTATGGTCTATGATTTCCTATTTTTAAATCACCTATCCTTGTCAAAATTAAATTTTCAAGCTTCCATTGCATAGAAAAGGTTAATACCTTTCCAAAAAGTCTTCTCTTGCTCAAATCTGAGCTTCCAGTCAAAAGATATGGTCGTATGAAGATTCTGCATTGAGATAGTACAAAATGGCGAAAACGTAATCTTTGCAAATCAGATCCATGGGCCCAAAAATACAAACTTTTCTTTTTGTGAAAAGACGTAAAAATCACAAAACCTCCTATAGCCCCAAAAATACACTTTTACCCAAAATCCCCACACAAGCCCGTAACCTTCTCATTTTACAATTGGCGAACAAACCTATTCGGGCTCTCGGGCTCGCACTTGAATACTATGATTTTATGAAAGTTGTAAAAATGGTTAAAAAATCCCATGGCCCCACAACTTTACATTTCCTAAAATTCATCCTTAGGCCCGTCGGCCCGCATTTTCCACTTTGGCAAAAATCTTCCCGTGCCCGCCAACCTGCTTTTTCCAAAATAATCCTTCCAAGGCTCACCTTCCCGCATGTAATTTAGGTTTGACATGTGGCTTCTCTGGTGTTGGCGGAGGTGCACTTACTTTTATAATTTACACCTTTTCAAAACAAAAGCCAAAAATCAAATTGCATCTAGCGACCCGCTTTCACAGTTGACTTGAAACATGGCCACATGTAGAGTTGGCGCATGTTTGGGGACCGCTTTTGAATTTTTCTTTTGAAGTTGAATGAAGAGACACATGGCTCCTTCCACAGCTTTTCTTTGTTTATTTTTGTTTTAGCTAAGTCCCTTTTATTCGGGAAGGCCATATGTTTGGCCGAGACACATGGAGGCTCAACGCTTATTTGGGACTGTCCCTCCGGATTCTACCTTTGAAGTTACATCGAGTCGACATGTGGCACCTTCCACCAATTTCTTATACTTAGTTGATTTAGGGCTAGTTCAACATTGAAGATCTAACCACATGGTGGGTTGGCATTAGTCCAGGGTCCTCCTTTGGGCTGCACATTTTGAATTCTCATCGATGAGACATGTAGAGACTTTTGTGGGTTCTTTATACTTAGTCAATTAAATGGCTGAATTTATTCCCCTTTAGACTCCTAGCCACATGTCAAACTTGGTCTTATTTCGATCGGCCTTTAGGCTGCATCTATTGAATTTTTTCCACCTTATGCTAGCTCTTCCTGTTTAGACTTTTCAATGCCCGATTCTTCCTTTTGACTTCTTCTTTTTGGGCTTGGGACACATGGAAGTTCCGCGCTCATTTAAGGGACCACCTTTGGCTTTACCCATTGAAGGTGTGCCACTAAGACACGTGAAGTCTTCATCGATCCTTTTATACTTAGTCAATTTGGGCCTGGCTCCATTTGACTTGTGTTGACCCCGCCTATGTGGAGAGTTGGCACTAGTTTAAGAACCCGCTCTTTAGACCCACCTTAGCATTGCACTCGATGAGACACATGGAGGCTTTCGATGAACCTTCTATACTTAGTCAATTTGGGCGCGCTCTGTCCCATTTTTTGATTCTCACCACGTGGTAAACCTACACTTGTTTGGGGCTAGCCTTTATGTCGAGCCTGTTGAATTTGTGTCATTGAGGCATGTGGCACCTTCCGCTGGCTCTACCCTATTTAGACTTTTCAATGGTTGATTCTACCTTTTGACTTCTTATTTTTGGGCCTGGGACACGTGGAAGCTCCACGCTTGTTTGGGGACCGCCTTTGGCTTCAACCCTTAAAGGTGCGCCGTTGAGACACGTGGAGGCTTCCGCCAGATCCTTTCATTCTTAATCGATTTGGGCCCATTGCCATTTGGTTTATATTGTACCACGACTACATGGAGAGAGGCGCTAGTTTGAGAACCGACTCTTTAGACCTATCCTTGGTGTTACGCTGATGAGACATGTGGAGGCTTCTGCTAACCCTTCTATACTTAGTCGATTCAGGACGCTCTATCCCATTTTTTGAATCGACCATGTGGCAAACCCGCACTTGTTTGGGGCTAGCAAATTTAGGTGCATGTGTGAATATGCGTCATTGAGGCATGTGGGACTTTCCATTAGTTCTTACTTATTTATACTTTCAACGACTGATTTAGCCTTTGTACTTCTTCTTTTAGGGCTTGGGACACGTGGAAATTTCAAGCTTGTCTTGGGGACCGCCTATGGTTTCGACCCTTGAAGGTGTGCCACCGAGACACATGGAGAATTCCGCCATCCTTTCATACTTAGTCTATTTAGGCCCACTACTATTTGAATTCTATTGACCACGAGTACGTGGAGAGTCGGCGCTAGTTTGAGAACCCGCACTTTGGAACCAGCCTTGGTGTTGTGCCTTTTTGAATTGTGCCGAGTCCGACACACATGGCATTCGCACCTTTCATGAGTCTCATTGTTTCACCTCGAGTCCACTCGTATGCGGATAAGTCTGAAAACTTTGAGCCTTTCCACATTTTTCTCTAGTGAGGCTCTAGCCTTCTTTAATGTTCTTCGATTCCTTTTTCGAGCTTACTCCTCCATTGTAGAGTCTTTCATGTCCCTCAAATTTGGATTTGAATGTGAGCTCGCTGGACAAAGTTGACCCTTAGGTTTTCTTCTATACAGGGGTTGTGTTTGATCAATTTTTCCATGGGGAAAAATTGGGATAACACCTCTTCATTAGCTCTCCCTTCAAAAAATTATCTTACACATTTTCCCTCCTCCATTAATTTAAGATTCGTATCCTCTTCTAGAGTTTTCTCTTATCTTTCTAAGAAAAAAAATTAGGTAATGTTATCAGTCTTTCCGATCAGAACCTTGACCCTCCTACCTTAAAATTTTTAAATAGCGGCTTAGGTTTTTCCATCACCCAAAATTTCATTCCCACTAAATATATTATTTTTAACCTTGAATAAGCCTTAGACATGATCCCCGATTCCTTGACCAAAAAATCGAAAATATTGTTTCTTCCTTATTCATCAAGCTAAACCTCCTAAAGGTAATATAACTAAAGTAGAGAACATTTCCTTAAATAACCTTAAGAATAATAAAAACATTGCCATTGTTAAAGCTGATAAAGGCAATGTTGTTGTTGTGCTTAATCACATCGACTACATTCACAAAATGATTGAACACCTAAATTGTGGTAGTTATAGAAAATTAAATAAGAATCCTATCAATAAAATTTTAAGATATGTATCTAATGCTATTAAAAGTTCATCACTAGATGATAATATTAAGAAAAATCTTACTTCGTCCTTGGAAATAACCCCAAGAATTTATGGCCAACCAAAAATCCATAAGCTTGGTGCTCCTATCCGACCTATTGTTAATACCATAAACTCCCCTACCTATAAGCTCACTTCCTATCTTGTTATGATGCTCAAACCTTTAGTGGGAAGTCCTCTTTATAATTTATTAAGGATTTCACTTCCTTTGTCAATTTTATTAAAAATAAAAATTTAGATAAAAATGGCTCTATTGTTAGCTTTGATGTTATCTCTCTTTTTACAAAAATCCCTATCGAAGAAGCCACTAATATCATAAATAAAATCACCGACATTGAACATTATAATCTTGTTGAGATGTATTTCCCCTCAACGTTCTTTATCTTCAATGGAGAAATTTACAAGAAAATCAAGGCATTGCTATGGGCTCCCCTCTCTTACCCGTTATTGCCAATTTATTCATGGAAAATTTTGAGAAAAAAGCTATTTCATCTTTCCCTTTAAAACCAAACTGGTGGAAAATATTTGTTGATGACACCAATGTATTTTGGTCTCATGGCATGGAAAACCTTAATAATTTTCTCCAACACCTAAACAATATCTCTATCCACATCCAATTCACAATGGAAACTAAAATTAATGATGGGATTTTGTTCCTTGTCATCCTTCTAAAAATAAATGACAATGGCTCTTTATCTCATCAAGTTCATAGAAATAAAATTCACACAAATTGCTTCCTTAGGGCCAAATCCCATCATCAAGCCTCTCACAAAGTTGGCACATTTAAAACTCTTTCCTCCGGGTTGTTATAATTGTTGATCATAAGCACCTTAATCTTGAGTTAAATCACATTTATAATTTTTTTACAAACAATGGCTATAACAATAATTTAATAAAAATAAATCTTCGAGCAACGCTATCAATCCTCCTCCTAAAAATGTAAAACAAACTTATACCAATAGGAAAATAATCCTCCCTTATATAAAAACACTACGATAAAAAGGCAAACATTCGAGCAAACAAGCTATTGTTACTTCCTTCAAACATGTTAACACCCCGCAAAATAATCTTAATTCCCTTAAAGATAACGTTTACGCTAACTTCAACAAAGGGTTTCTATATTATAGTTTTCTCATGTGGTAAAACATATATTGGAGAAAATGGTAAATTTATCAAAACTACGATTAGCGAGCATGATAGAGACATCAAATAATATCAGATTTATAGATCAACGTTAGCTAAGCATTCCTTTAAAATTAAACAGTCCATCTATCTTGATTCTTCAAAATTCATTGATTTCAAATATAATTATGTTAAAAGATACTTGCGGAAAGCCATTGAGATCATGAATTTTGAAAATAATATAAATAGGGACAAATATTGGTTCATCAAAGTGACACTTAGAAACCTATTATTCGTAACCTTCCCTATTGATTTTTGTTCTTCCCCATGAAATAAGTGGTATTTCTTAGTCCTTTCATTTTTCTATTTTAGAATTATAATATTATTTTATAAAATTTTAAATTAATATTAATAGAGGTTAAACTTTTTATTATTATTATTGATAAATGGTTTTAAAGGGGACCATACCCTAAGGTACAAAAATCTCAACAACCATGATAGACAATAAAAGAACTGTGTTTTTTTGACAAATGGGGACCACACCCCGAAACATAGTGTAAAAAGTTAGATATAACAATTAATACCAAAACACGGACAAACTACCATCAAGGAGCCAAAGTGAATCCAAAAGCAACTACACATTAGCTATAGAGCATCAACAACCAAAAGCACAACTATTTCGAATGAACATTGACAAGTACGAAAGAAATAATTGGAGAATAGAGAAAAAGCCAAAATAGCTAGGTGGGAGAGACAATTTGTGTATGAATGTTTCTCTTCTTTTTATACACCTTTTTCTACCCTTACGAAGCCTCCTCAATAAGAAGAATAACTTCAATTGAATTAATTGATTGATATCTATTGTTTATGCATGGAGAGAGAGGAGGGACATTCTCCTTTACCGCTTGAAATTCCTTTGTATCTTTTTTTTCATAATTTGTCATCCCCTTGTTACCAACATCTAAAATATCTCTAAGAGGGGTTTCTATAACATTAAGGGGATTTTTAGGGAATTCTTCCAAATCAGATTTGATTCTAACTCGAATTTGGTGCCAAAGATCAAATGTTTGAAGAGGGAATTTTTCAACCACTTGCTTTCATTTTTCAATCTTTCCATCTCACAATCAACCATGGTATGACCTAAGGAGAAACATCTTCGCATCTAAAGTGTAAACCTTCATATTCTATAAGGTTATTTCCAAGTTTTTGTTGAAGTGTAAACTCAATATGAGTAGGAAAGTTCTTGGAAGTGTTGATCTCAACAAGGATTTTGGCATATGTTGTGTGAGTAAAGTTTGAGGTTTGGGAGTCAATGTAAGGTCCTCTTTTCTACACTTAAGGCTAAGGGTCAAGTCGAGTCCAAGTCGGGTCATACCCAAGGGGTTGCGGATGCTGGGGGCTATTGTGAAGGTTTAATGTTCCCTTTTCCTACACCAAAGGCCTAAGGGTTAAGCGAGTCCAAGCAGGGGTCATACCCAAGGGGCCGGGGATGCTCGAGGCTATTGAGAAGGGGCCGCATGGTATTAATAGTTGTGTTTGGCATTTATGGGTCACTTTGGACCTTGGTGACTTAAATGGGAAAGAGTAACTTTAGTTACTTTTATTTTACTCGCCCCTCCATGGAATGAAATGTGATTTGGTCTATTGGGGCTATTTTTACTTGGAAAGTATATAAGGAGTTGAGGGAGAAAGAGAAGGCACTTTTTTTTGCATACATTTTATTGACCCCTTCACGTGCACCTGTTGTTGTTTGCATCTACACCTTGTGGATTCAAATCCCACAACGACCCTAGCTTTGGTGGTGAGAGACCCATCCCTAGCCAGCGGGTATTCTTCATGAGTGAGAGATATAACCTAGTCTGTCATTTTGGAGACGCTTTCTTGGCTATGGTACAGAGATATTTTAGAAGGTATAGAGTAAGGGTTTTGAAGATTCTTGGCAGAATTTGGAGAGGATAATTAGTGGGATACTAAATCAGAATCACACGGTAGTAGAGAATATCCACGACAACCATTTGGGCGAGCGTGGCCACTCGTGGGAGCTACAAAGAATGGAAGAAGAAAAGAAATACAAGGTAGAGAAGTTTGACAATGGAAATTATCAATTATGGAAGATTTAGATTGAGGATTATCTATATCAAAGAGATTTACACTTACCGTTGGATGAAAAGTCTAGAGCTATGAAGATGACTGATGAATAATGGAATATTCTTGACAGTAATTTTTGGGATCTATAAGATTGATCCAGGTCATTTGTGGCATATAATAATACATAAATGACATCAAAAATGGAGTTAATGAAATCTATTGCTAATTTATATGAAAAACCTAGTGCTTCAAATAAATTTTATTTTATGAAGAAACCATTTAGTTCTAAGATGCATGAAGGTGGATTTGCATGTAGTCATTTGAATGATTTCCGATCTATTATAAATTAGTTAAAATCGGTTGATATTCCATTTGATGATGAAGTGAAAGCACTCTTATTCTTATGTTATTTTCCTGATATTTGGGATAAATTGGTAATGGATATTATTATTACATCATCTGTTAATAATATTTTGAAGTTTGATGATGTGGTCAGTATAATCTTGAATGAAGCAATTTGAAGGAAAAGTACGGAAGAATCATCATCCGGGAATCCTTTGAATGTAGAAAGAAGAGGCGGGAAAATGAGAAATCCAAGAGTAAGAATAATGGGAAATCAAATTCAAGAGATGACATATCTAAATCAAGAGGTAAGGGAATTACCTATTGGAAATGGGGAAAGAAAGGACATGCAAATAAATTTCGTTAGTCAAAGGATAAAGAGAACCAACACCGAAAAATTGTAAGAAAACTAGACTTGGGATAAATTTTGTTGGTCAATGGACTCCTTGGAATAAAACCAGACTAGGGATTTGGTTAAGTTGCTTTAGTAGGTAAGAGGACATTGCAGAACAAGTGGGTTTACAGGATTAAGGAAAAGAGGATGGAAAGAAAGATACAAGGCAAGGCTTGTAATAAAGATATTTTCATAGAAAACATGTATTCAATTTGGTCAATCAAATATTTTCTCATGTTATTAAAATGACTTCCATACATAATATATTGAGTATAGTTGTAGTAGATGATTTGCATTTAGAAGCAACTAGATGCGAGGACATATTTCCTTCATGGCTATTTAGATGAAGAGATTTATATGCGTGGCCGCTTGGTTATGAAGACAAGGGTAAGGAGAAAGTAGTGTGCAAGTTGTAAAAGAGTATATATGGGCTCAAACAAGCTCCAAGGCAATAGTATACAAGGTTTGATAGTTTCATGCATGAGCATGGTTACTTGAGATGTAAATCTAACCATTGTCTTTACTTCAAGAAGCTTGAAAATGGGAGCTATATTATTTTGTTACTATATGTGGATGATATGTTTATTGCAGGGATCTAGTATGGAAGACATTGGTGAGCTTAAGGTAAAGATAGTTCACACATTTTCTATTAAAGATTTGGGAGCTACAAAAAGAATCCTTGACATGTAAATACACAGAGACAGGAAGAACAAGAAATTGTATTTTTCTAAGGAGGCTTATATCAATAAGGTGTTGGAAAGGTTTAACATGCAAGATTCAAAACTTGTGAGTACACCTATGGTTGGACACTTCAAATTGAGAAAATATCAGTGTCCTTCATCACATGAGGAGGTAAAATACATGACACGAGTACCATATGCTTCAGCAGTTGGGAGTCTCATGTATGTTATGGTTTGTACTAGACCAGACATTGCATAGGCAGTGGAGTTGTGAGTAGATTTATGCCCAATCTAGGTAAAGAGCATTGGAAAGCACTCCAATGGATACTCAGGAATTTGAGAGGGACATATCGCATGTAGTTTTGCTATGGAGGTCCAATTATTTTTTTATGTGGCTATGTTGATTTAGATATGACTGAAGATCTTGATGGTAGAAGGAACATTATTGGATATATTTTCATAGTAGGTGGGACAATAGTTACCTAGATTTAGAGATTGCAAAAGGTTGTGACTTTGTCTACTACATAGATAGAGTATGTTGCAGCTACGAGGCTAGCAAATAAATGATTTGGATGAACATGTTCATGGAAGAGTTGGTAAAGGAGCAAGATTATTAGAAATTCTTCAATGACAAACTCAAAGTGCAATTCATTTCACAAATAACTCAGCATTTTATTTTAGAACGAAAAACATTTAGTTGAGGTATCACTTCATACGGCTGTATTGGAGGATGGGCAATTGAAACTAGAGAACATTGATATGAGTGAAAACTCTATGGATATGCTAACAAAGCCATTAGAAAAGAGAAGTTGAAGCTACACTCCACTTTTGTTAGTCTTCAAGTTTGAGACTTGAACATGAAGAAACAAAGATAAGAAAAGGATCCAGGAATGACGTCATATAGGTATAGTGCAATAATTTATCTCCAAGTGAGCTATTGTTTGAGTTGTGGAGATCCATTACTTCAGATTAGCATGCTATATTAAACTTGCAGGAAAACACAAGAATTAGGATCGGTTATGGAGGGACCAAAGACGGTCGTGCAAGTAAGAACTGGTATTAGTTAGGGCTAACCGACGTCTGCTACCTATGTGGGAGTTTTTTATTTAACTCTCAGGAATTAGATCAAAATTTACTATTAAAGCAGATCTATTGATTGTAATTGCATGGCTAAGTGCCCTAAGTTTGAATATTCCTATATATGCATGAAAGCTAGCATTTAGAGAGGGGATTACAACAATTGATGATTATTGTGAGAATAATTATGAGAGAGAATTCTCGGAGAAGAAGGAAACTCTTGAAATAAATAAAGTATTGTATATCTTAGAGGTGTGGAAGATTGTATATCTTTTGAAATATTTGGATAAGAGATTGGTTTGTTTCTTGGTAGTTGTAGCCCACACCGAGTGAACCACATTAAATCTAGTGTTGATTTATATCTTTTGTTTTATATATTTCTTCTAGTAGAATTTTTGATTTTATTGCATGTATGCTTAGATCTAATATATTATTTTTACAACCTTATGCTAACCCCTATAAATAGCCTTAGAATAGGTCACAAACACTGAGATTTCGGGCTCTAGATCTATAGGGCAAACTTGATTCTTGCCTTGCTGAGTGTAGAAACGAAATCGTTGTCATGGTTTCCTTGTTAAAGTGGATATGTGCCTCCTCCCAAAGCATATCGTGGACTCATGCAACTCATAGGACCATGTCCACCGTCATCGCTTAGGCCTCCATCTAGTGTTTGAAGTAGGGGTTCGTGGATAGGGTTCATAGGAGCCATCGTATAAGTCATGATAATCTTTGACCATTATAATGATATTATTCAAATTGTAATTAGTATAATTTCTTCTTATCATGGTTCATTTTAAGACACCTCTAGAAAATTAGAGGTGGAAAATACCTGGTGAATATCCTTGAATCGGTTTCAGTGAAAGGTGAATTTGATAGTTTTCCGAACCGAATTTTCACCAGTTTTTTCAAGCAAGAGAGACTACAGATTTTCAAACATTGACGCCTCATTGACGCACATCAACAAGAGCTCGCTGACGTTGTTTTGACATGCATCGACAAGGGTCATTGACGCGTGTCAACAAGGGCTATTGATGCGCATCAACGACCCTTATCGGCACACATCAATGGCCCTTGTTGACGAGCGTCCAACGACTCTTGTTGACGCGCGTCAACAAGGGCCATTGATGCACTTCTGGTTGCACCCCAACATGAAGAATACATTCAAGATCTAGCATATTATTGTAGGTGTCATTTATTTGATACTGTGCAGAATGCATGTCCACCTTAATAATACCTTCCACACAAATGCATGATTCGATTCTTTCTGGTGGCAGCTATATGGTTGTTAGTAGTTTCAATATTTGTATCAGCAGAGTTTCCAAAATACTTTAACAACGACTTCTGATATTTCTTAGTTACTTTTAGGGTCTTCTCATTCTTAGTACTAGCACCCTCCATTATTCTGAACAGAGTCCTGCGTCAGCAAAAGAACCAAGTAGCGACTTATTGAGTCAGAGTAAAAATTACTATCGTAAGGTCAACCATGGTAATCTTTGTCGCATGTCAACAAGGTGTCAACTGTCTCTGTCATGCATCATCAAGGCGTCAACTCGCTCATTGTGCATCAAATTTGTCCCTATCATGCGCGAACTCTCTCTGTCATACGTCAACAAGGTGTCACTGTCTATGTCGCGCATCAACTCTATTCCTCTCGCACGTCAACTGCTTACCCCCTTGTTGCGCATCTGCAATATCTCCTTATCACGCGTCTATAATACCTCTTTGTCATGCATCAACTATATCCCTATCACACGTCAACAACTAACCCTAACAGGCTAACAACAATCTCTGGTGCTTAAGAGTATGCGAGTTCAAACTTCATGGTATTGGTAATTTGGTAAGCTACTTGTGGTAGTACCGTAGTATACTACCTAGTGAATCACCTAGGTTTTTATAGGAGATGTTTTCAAATGAAGGCGAAGCCGACCCCAAAAAAATATATACTATAAATTTTAGGCGAATAGGACACCGACCCACTCCGAAAAAATCACCTTTTCAAATTTTCCTAAAATGAAATTTTCGCCATATTACGAATATTCGCCACTAAAATTATCCCTGCTTCTTATTAATGTAAATTTTTGCTTTGTTTTTATAATTACTTGAACCTTTTTATTTTTCCTTCTTATTATTTAATTGCTCTCTTTGCCATCCTCGTTAGATTTCAATTTGTAAATTTTGATTTATTATATAAACTTAAAGATCAACAATATATACTATTTTCATTCATAATCTTTCATACCTGAAGACAGGTCTAGTTTTTTTACCTGAAAGATCATATTTTTAGACTATCACAAAATATTCTAAATAATTCTCTCTTGATGAAGTGTGAAAATCTCATAAATTCAAATGAGATGACTAGTTCTGGATTATATGAAAATGGTCATTGTCAGGTACTAGGGACAAATTGAGAGATAAAATTGTTGGAAAATTAATCCATTTTGTTTTAAAGCTTTGGGTCTGTTATGTTGGTTATACGATTAGTTTTTCCTTTAGGTGGGTATGTGTGTAGTTTTGCCTTCGCGTAGGTAGGTGTGCAATTCAACAAGATGTATATATTATTCTCCTCATCATTGAATAATTCATTCAAACATTTCTACAATTGATCTCTATTCCATCATTGGTACCAGACCACGCATATTTCCGAATGAGTGGAGGACTGTGTTAGCATCGTGAGGACCTGTCTTGTCTTCTAGCCTCAGCACCTGCGTGAAGACCTGTTTTGGCTACCAACGGCCAAGGAGAACTTTACCTCTGCGCAAGAAAATTCAATGATCAAGAGTTTGAGGGAGGTTAAAAACCATGTTGGCAAAGAAATTTGGTTACCACATTGGGAAAGCACATACTAGAAATTGATTATCACTCCATTCGAACATTGGTATCACCCAAACTGGCATTATTCTTTCGGAGTCAAAAAAAAGAAAAAAACTCAGAGTTGAATTAGAATATGTATTTGTGCGTTTTGTTTTAAGGAAAGACAAACATATATTTTTCACACCGTATTATTCAGATACTTACTTGTGAATTCTGTGAAATGCTCATACATATAGTTTGGATTGTGGGAATATTACAAGCCTTAGAAGTGAAGTTTATTTTTAAGCATCGGAACTTGGACAAGCCGAGATTGTATGAACACTTATCTCTCGACACCATGATTCAACACCTGCGTAGCATGTAGATCTGGCGGTAGTGCTTCAAGACGGTTAGCAACTTATTCGTGGAGTTACAGCTGTATACCACTCACTGCTGCGATTCTTGCATTGAATTCTCCACAAACCGCCATATCACATGGTTTTGCATAGCCGGTGGCTCTTTTCTTCTTCGTCTCCGATTGGGGGTTTATATTTCCCTCATTATTCTGCCATTTATCTTGTTATGTCCTACATATTATTACCAACACAATCATCGTGTCAATTTTATATTTCTTGTGCTGTTCACCGCGACCCTCGGTTTCGCTGTTGATTTGTCTTGTACTACCTGAAATAAGTGATCAAGACAGGAACAACTACTTAAAAATATTCTCTATTGTCTTTGTCGAGAATGGCAGATAGAACCTGCCTTGCAAAGATTTTTCTCCAATAGCGAGCGCACAATTGATCAGAAGATGTAGAAGTGGTGTTTTGAATCAAATGAGCCTCAAGGACATATCTGCTAAGTAAGAAGTACTTGTTACTTGAGGCTAGAGGATACACGGAGGTCGGAGGACAATTGACATTCTCTTGTGAGTCGCCTACGACAAGGGTCGCACCATTGTTTTGGTGACAATTTTTTTCGTTTGTGTTTATATTTTTTTGTTCATGATGTTGTTTTGGTGTGTGTTTTTCAATAAAGATGCAGAGCGTTTTCCAGTTTGGTACCTCCTGAATGAAGGACATTATGAGGAGCAAAAGCACTAAAGTAGCGCTTGGTTCTTGTGTAAAGGGTTTGTGGAAATTCAAGAAACTACTTAAAGGGACATTTGAGACATCAGGTCACCTTCAGGTTCGTGGTGAACATGTATTCTGAAAACCAAATGCGTTCATGGTAATCCACGGAAGCTAGAAATCACCGAGGTGTTCTCAAAGATGTATGTACTCATGTCACTTCCAGGTTTGTGGTAATCTTGCAAGGAAAAAAAAAGGTGTCACCAAGACCAAGAAGCCAGAAAGATGACATGCCACCTTAAAGGTGAGCAAGCTACATGGAGAGTGTAATAAAAAAATTTCGTGTTTGGAACAAGGGGGTCCACTATCCGAAATATATGATGTTTGTAAAAACAACGATGTTGGAAAATTAATCAATTGTTTTAATGATGTGGGTCTCATTGTGTCGGTTATATGATTAGTTTTGCCTCCACTTGGGTATGTGTGCGCTTTGCCTCCACCTAGGCGGGGTGCGATTAGTCAACCATCAACAAGTTGTATATATTCTTCTCCTTGGCATTGAATAATCCATTCGAACATTTCTACAATTGATCTTTGTTCCATAAAAATAAACATAAAAAGTAAAAAAATGTTAGATACTTGGTTGAAGAGTTGAAATTTATAAAGACGCAAAAAAGTAGCTAACGAAAGTTGAGCACTAAAAGTCTCTAACTTAAACCAATAATCAATAAATACATAAATATAATAATACAATTTTAGTTAATCTCATGGTTAATTAGTTTTTAACTCCATATATGTGTCTTGCAATTTAATTGGAATCCATATATTTTTCTTTATTAATGAGAGCGGTCAATAAGTCTCCTACCTTGAGTTGGAAATTGGAAGCGCCACCAGGAGATGTAACAAACAATTATAAATTATAGTAGGCCGCCAACATTGTGCTTTCAATATTCTTAATTAATGTTTATAAGATATGGTTATGTATTGAAGAGGATAACAAAGGAAATGGTGTGACTAAAAGCAAAGCAAAGCAATGCAGTCGGGTCAACATTATTTAATTACATTTTTGGAGGGCAAAATGTCAAGTGAATAAAACAAAGATGGCGATGTTATTTTATTTATTTTTATTTTTGAGGTTAGTTGATATTGTGTTTTCTTTTGAATTTTGTATTTCCTTGTCGATTTCATGGTGGGGCTTTGACCCTACCCCTTCTTCCCTTGTGAATTTCTCCTCTCTTTCCTCGCACTTGGATTTCACTCGCTGTTCAACCGTTGATGATCTATTTATGCTTTGCTTACCACTATGATATCCGTGTACTGATTAATGCATTGCTTTTCTTTGGCTTTCTGAATCCTAAATGGGGAATAGTGAAATGAATTCTGGCGGAGTAGTGGGGGGCTGGTTATATGTACTACTTCCCCTCAGCTGTAAAGGGCGTAGTAGCTTATATCTGTTAGGAAGCAATGGACCAGATAAGGATATTTGTGCATGGAAGGAGTACTGGCCAATCTATGTTGTTGCTGCTGGACTTTGCGCTGCTGCACTGCTCATCTCCCGGTGGACTAGTACTAGTTCCGGTGGGTGTGCTTGGGCCGGAATAAACAAGAAGCTGAGAGGAGCCCGACCAGGCATGGCTATTCCGGGGCCCCGAGGGCGGCCCATTATTGGAAGCCTAATGGAAATGAGTGGCGGCCATGCTCACCGTAAGCTTGCTGACTTGGCTCGTGTTCACGCGGCCAAAAAGCTGATGGCCTTCAGCTTGGGGTCGACCCGGGCTGTCGTAACGTGCGACCCGGAGGTGGCCAGAGAGATCCTCACCTCCTCTCACTTTGCGGACAGGCCCCTCATACAATCTGCCCAGCAGCTAATGTTTGGGAGGGCTATAGGTTTTGCACCCAGCGGCGACTACTGGAGGATGCTGCGTAGGATTTCGGTTGCTCATCTGTTTACCCCGCGAAGAATTGGTGCGCATGAAGGCGGGCGTCAAGCAGATTGTGAAACCATGGTGTGTAATATACGCAACGAGTACATGAACAAGAAGGGTGCTGTCCAACTGCGTCCACATCTCCAAGCTGCGGCTCTCAACAACATCATGGGAAGCGTGTTCGGTCGGAGATTCGATTTCAGCAGAGAGGGCGAAGGCGAGAAAGTAAGGGAGATGGTGGAGGAGGGGTTCCGACTGCTGGGGGCATTCAACTTGGCGGATCATCTCCCGTACCTGCGAATTCTCGACCCGCTGCGAATCCACGCCCGGTGCGCGCGACTCGTTCCTCGGGTCAGGGCATTCGTAAAGCATATCATCCATGAGCATCGGCAGTCGGCGGGTGGCAGGGACACTACTACCGATCAGTCGGACTTTGTGGACGTCCTCCTTTCGCTTCAAGGACACGACAAGCTCCACGACGACGACATGGTTGCACTTCTATGGGTACTATACAACACTGGGAACTATTCCTCATCTTCTTCCTTTTTATATTAATACTAACACTAATTATACGAGCATTTGGAGACCTTAATATTTAATATGATCCCGCGGTGATATGTTACAGGAGATGATATTCCGCGGCACAGAGACAATCGCTTTAGTTATTGAGTGGACCATGGCCGAGCTGGTTTTGAACCAGGAAATACAAAGCAGAGTTCGGGCCGAGGTGGAACTAGTGGTGAAGGATCGGGGAGTTGTGCGGGAAGAGGAGATTACCAGGCTTCCTTACCTGCAAGCGGTGGTGAAGGAGAGTCTAAGAATGCATCCACCGGGGCCTCTGCTGTCATGGTCTCGCCTGTGCACGGAGGACGTGGATATCGCAGCCGCGGATGGAATGCGAGTTCCAGCGGGGACGACAGCCATGGTGAACATGTGGTCCATCACACACGACCCGGACATCTGGGACTCTCCTCATCAATTCCGCCCGGAGAGATTCGTCGGGGAGAAGGAGATGATGGTGGAGCTAGACATTCGAGGTAACGACTTGGGGCTTGCGCCATTCGGTGCGGGTCGTCGCGTGTGCCCGGGTAAGAATCTCGCCCTCGCCACGGTTCATCTCTGGGTAGCCAAACTCGTTTACCACTACACCTGGCTTCCTTCTCCCCAACACCCGGTGGACCTCAGTGAGATTCTTAAATTGTCCTCCGAAATGGCCACACCCCTCACTGCAATTCCCGCCCCCGCCGTCCCTTTCTATTAACTGCTTGTTTCTTATTCACTACACGCTGTATTAGTTTACGGTTTCACTGTTACATTAAGAGCATCAATGAGTTCCTATTGCCCATCTCCACTACCTTTCATGAACAACAATGGAATTCTGCTGCCAATTTAGTCACTATATATTTCGTCAGTGTGAGCGACCAAGCACGATTGTTCAATTATGTGTAGAAAATAATGGTTTGGCTAAGTGTGATCAATCATCTCAGAATCTTTGCAACCCAAAACTCCTCCTGTGCAATTGTTGTCTTGTTCATTTTTCTTTATGTAGAATGTAGTAGGACTCCCCTTGTTTTTCTTTTATTTTGGTTGGTAAAACATCTTTCTGCCTTGATCCATCCTGTTTATGTACCACACATTATACATATTCAAGTTTCTATTGTATCTCTCTTTCTCTTATATTAAGATATGACTCCTTAATAATCTCATTCTAAATGCAAAACTTTATTGAGCTTTCATTGCATGTTTTCTTAAACCAAACCTCAATTCAGCTGGTTGGGAATGTTTTATAATGGAAAACTCACGCTCAGCTAGTGTTGCAATATCCTAATGACGATGCCCTTGTTTTTTTTTTTAATAATCTTGTGATAAACTATTTTCCGCTACTGTATTTTAGTATCATCAACGTCAACAAAACTTGGCTGGTAAAATTACTGGAAAATTCAACAATTGTTATGGAATGATTTTCAAATGGGAGAAACGTTTCTCAATCTTGCACAAATGAGTGTTCCATAAAATTAAAAGCTTTGACTTGATTAAATAACCCTTTCCTTTCTAAAAACCCATATCCTCGATCAAAATTTAATGGATTTGCTTTTGATCTTATGATGGAATTGCAAAGGTGCACTAGTAGAAGACAAATGGGTCTTTATAAGCTACAGATCTTTATCAAAACTCTGCAAGTACCCAGCATGCTTCAAATTCCAGCATTATATATGTAGTTATAAGTTTCATAAAATGTACTAGGAAAGGTGGTAGAAAAATGAAACTTTCTTTAAATTTAAGGATGATAGTTGAGCATAGACATCAAATCTCATCTTTGGTCGAAATATCTACACAAACAATTATAATAATATTTCTGCAAGCCTCGTTGAATTTGTGTTTTTGTTTAACAAGCAATGTCATTTGACACGAGATTAATAAAAGGACACTAACCAAGATTGAACCACATACTCATGAAAATAAAACTTATACTAAAATAATGTTGTTACTCAATGGCCTAATGTTCTCGCATGAACATATTGTTGCATCAGTTTATTCATGTAGACATCCAATTTTTGAATGTTGTGGGTTTTATTAGTCATACAAAAATTTTGTCCTAAATTTCACATGTGTTTGCAAGGCTGACTAGTCAAACAACCAATGAACAATCACCCCAAAAACGATAAACAACTCATTAGTTGGTTGACCAGCTTAGCCTTGCAAACACATGTTGTGATGGATCCATAAATAATGCACTATTCTATGATACTTGTATTTCTATTAATCATTGATCTAAATTAAATTCTTATTTGTGTGTTTTCTCTTATTCTTATTGCTCTTTGTAGTGTTCTCTCTATTTTTATTCCCCTTTGTTTCTTTTGTATTCTAGGTATGGGTCTTGCCAAACTATGCATGTACACTACTAACTTGAGTTTTATATATCCTTCCTTGTAGGTTTTCCCATCCATTGTGTCTGAAATAATTTGCCAATTCGCTCCAAATTTAACTTTGAGTATTCCATAAATACCCATGTGAATATTTAGTGAATTAAGGATAAATTTTTTTATATAGAACATCGTTGAGAATCCGCCAATGAAATCAATTCTAGTATTTATAATATATATTTATAGAATATAAGAAAATATGGAGTCTTTATTTCTTTTTAAATGATTCACTCTAGCACAAAAGTCATATAGAGTAAATATTACATAACTTGATCCACATATTGTAAATATCCCGCCTATGCCTAGATATATATTAAAATATCATCAAAAATACAAAGAAAAACATTAGTTGAATCGTGACGTTACACTACCATAGTTCTTTAGTTTTTTTAAAAGAAATTTCCATTCTACCTTGCCCTTGATCATATGAGGTCCCAATTTTACACCTTCATGTGAAACAATGTGTAGTGCCCCAATTTCAATGCAATCCAATTGACAAGTGTAAAGTTATACCCCACTATCACTGTCAACATCCCTCTCCCCTCAAGTTGTTCTCTCTCCTCCCAAGAAACCTTTTGTAGCTTTTGTAGCTTTAACAGAACATGGAGAATGACACATCCTAGATTGCCTTTCAGACCTGTCATTTCTTTATAGAATAATACAAGCACTCTGTTCAAGATCTAGAGGCGTCAACCATAGTGAAACCCAAGTTAACATTGTAAATTTAGTAGTAATTGGAAATTTGCAATGAAATAAATATGTGTACACCTTAGTTAAATTTCTAAACATGACAGGGGACTGTTTTAAATAGATATTTCTCCAATAGCCATCTAAAATCAGTACGATATGGGTTTAGTCAGTCCTACATGCTAAAGTAAACATAAACCCAAAAGTCTCCTCTTTTTACTGCAGACAAATTGATTGGTCTAGATTTGTATCTATACCCAAGGCGTTTTCCATATCTTTGATAATATTTTATGCCTATTATGGGTCTCGTTTCATGTAAGAAGAAGAAAAAGGTGGAGGATTATGAGGCACATCATTCGGACATATTTTCTATCTATATTGATTTTACGTCTTTTTCTTATGTCCACATGTGTTGTGCAAAGTAACATTTTCAAATCCATTCTCTTGGTAGTCATTGCTACCACTTTGTATTTCTTTCTCTTTATCTCTTATGTGGAGCAATTATTTTTATTAAGGCAGAGAAAGTGCCTTTTCCTTCTATCCCACGCATGTCTATGCAAGATTTTTCTGTTTCACTCTCCCTCTGCATAAGACCTTTTTTTTCCATCCCCTATCTCTCCAATGTTGATGACCTACATTTTCTTAGAGCCATGGAAAATATGTTTCTCCTTTATACAAAGAATGACAATTCTATTTCATTTACCATTTACCCAACATTTACTATCCCGCATTTGAATTTACTTGTGTATTTACCCAACAATTTAAACAAGTGCTTATCATGCTTTTGTAACATATAAGATTTTATGGGATATCTCTCTTTCAATATACACTTATACTTCCATGTCTAAGAGAATCGAAATGAGTTTTCTTGTGTGATGTTATATTCCTTGTACTCTTAAATCCCTAAGTGTTACATAAGTGTTTTAGGAAATACATTTTTTCCAAAATGATGATCATACAGGACCAAAGTAGCCATGTGAACACGGTTAGTGAAAGGGAAAATAAGATTAAAGTAAGGAATGACTCTACAAAATTTGTACACCATTGAGTGATGTCAAAACCAACTAAAATGTCAAATGTGATCATAAAATGAATGTGATAAAGTAGAGATCCATGAATAATACAACAACCTTATAAATTTGAAAACCAAATATGATGCACGATCACATACTTTGTATGCATGATTGCAGTTAAACAATGATGCAAATGAAATAATGAAATATAGCCTTGAGATTAAGATAACTTTTGTTGTAGCCAAGGTCTTGTGAGTTAATGAAATTACACTCTAGTTGGTGTTGTGACCACTTCCCTTCGACACCTTTTTGTTATTGATTTCGATACTGTCGACTATACTTATGGATATTATTGTAGCTTTTGATTTAACATGATGTTAGATGTTAGAGATACTGGATCATTTGTTGATTTCGATTCATACATGATGCGTGTGGATTATTAGAGACATTTTATATTGATGTTGATATGTTGTTGACATGGTTATAATTATATATTTTAGACATGTGATATTTCGTCATATTGAGTAGACCTAGACAATTGAACTAATCTTATGATCATATGGATATTAATGAAATGTAAAATTGAGATGTTGTTAGAAATTGTAAATGATATCATTACTTTCCTAGATGATGTTTTGATTCATATATAGATGATTGTGGAGTTATATTGTATATTTAATTTGGATGTTTTGATGTGGCCACGAGGCTAAAGGAGGTGTTATGTGTTTTGCAGGTAAACATGTCACAACAAACATTGGGGGATTGAAACCAACCACATTAGAATTCTAGGTGAATTCAACAAGGGTCGCTGACATGGCAACGTGTGTGTGTGTGTGTGTGTGTGTGTGTGTGTGTGTGTGTGTGTGTGTGTGTGTGTGTGTGTGTGTGTGTGTGTGTGTGTGTGTGTGTGTGTGTGTGTGTGTGTGAATTATTGTTAGGGGGAAATTGTGACCAAGGGGTTATGTGTTGTATTTTGTTTAGTTTTCTTTACTTAATGTAGTATGTGATTTTTAGTGATGTAATTTCCTTGTTTTAATTATTTAGAAAATGATGTATTCTTCCCCTTTATCTTAATTGGTTTTAGTGTCCTATTTAAGTTAATTAATCTTGTTATTAACTAATTGTGAATGTGACAAAAAAATTTCATTTATTATACTAGATGGCTCTTGGGTTTTGTGTTGTAAGATTGAGTGCTTGTGATCTTGAGTGTTGTACACTCTACCCCCTCATGGAAATTCGAATTTGGCCTTAAGGGCCAATTTTGAAGGCTTGTGGGACAAGTTAAACTTGTCCCACACCTCTTAAATTGCTATGCCAACCATACCTATGGGTTGGGGGGTTAAAATTAGACCGCATTATGTGTTTTGGAAAGAAAAATTGTAAGTTTTTATTGCACCTTCTTACATGTAATTACTTTTAGTCCTTAAGGGGTGTGGGATTGGATTGTGTGTGTAAGTAAAATGTCATTTCTTTACCCACTTATTAATTGTGCTTTGGAGTTTAAAGTTTGACTTGTGAGGTGGAGTTGAGGATGAGTGATGTGGCATCCTACATGGAGCTACCTCACCCTCCTCTCTCCCTTTTCTATTTATTCAAGTTCTTTTTCTTGTTTGGGGGTTACTTCATTCTTTTGTGCTCTTTCATTTCTTGGAGTTAGAGGATTTTGGAGAGCTTTTGGTCTTTGTGGGAGTTTGTTGGTGATTGCTTGGGTTTGAAGGAGCTTGGAGATTTACTCTTGGAACAAGCTCTACTATGGAAAGGTAGGAGATTTACTCTTGCTTATGTTATTCCTTTATTTTGTGTTTGTGTGCTTGTTTTTGTTGAGTGTTTGGAATGCTTGTTGGGTGCTTGGGTAGATTGCCTAAGTGTGGTGTAGGAGGGGACTATGGGGAGAATTCATGTAGGGAGGCATAAGAGTTATTTCATTTTTGGAGGGAGTTTGGGTTGGGTGCCCCACCTTGGACAAGGAATGCTTGCATTTCTTACTTGTTCTTGTATGAGGGAGGCATAAGAGAATGAGGGAGGCATAAGAGTATGTGGGAGGCATAAGAGGTACTTGAGGGAGGCATAAGAGTATGTAGGGGATTTGAGATATGTATTGGAGTTTTTAAGGTGGGAACCCATTTCCCATTGGGAGGCATAAGTGGCCTCCCCATAGGTTCTTGCTCCTTTGGCTCTTCATTTAGAAGCCTTGTATACTTTGTTATCTCTCCTTCTTGTGCTTGTAGTTTTAGTTGAATGTGTATTTTGAGTGGTTATGAAATACTTGGTTTGTGATGTGGAATCTTTTTGTTGCCATGTGTTGGAATCACCTCTCATTGTAATGTGGTTGGGGCTCGAGGGCCAATGAGGAGGATGGCTTCTCCTCCTCATTATAATTCTTGGTTGGGTGGAGAGTGTTTCCTCTCTCCCCTTTTTTTTGTGACCAATTAAGCATGGTAGATCTCTCTTGTTGTTGATGTGAAGCATGGATCTTGGTTGGTGTCCTCAAGAAATAGTGCAACGCCCCATTAGAACACACACAAATACAACACTGAAAAACTTAGATAACTTTATTTTTGACTTACTTGGAGTTTACACGACACAACAAGGGATCACAATGGCTACCACCAACTCATGATAGGCTTGACACAACATTGACCACCAAGGTACAAGGAAATCTACGATGTTCAACATGAAACTGTTCACTTCCCATTTCGACAGAACATCACATACAGGTCCAACCACAAAACACACTTACGTTTAGGGGCATCCCACGAGGAAAGTCTTGTTAAATTTTCTTGTTTACTAAGACGTCTCTTAATTCTTAACTTATGTTCTTATAAAAATTCATGTAATGATTTGCACAATTCTTTTCACAAGGGAGAACTTCTTTCTTTTCTACTATTGACTAAATAGCTTAAGGCCAAGCTTTCTAAAATAGGATCATCAATTATATGTCAATAACTTGTTTAATTCATTTGATTTAAGAACATTTTCCATTTCTCACAAGGTTAATTAATCTTACTCAAGACATTGACACTTTTTCCATACTTCTATTACACAGGTGATAAGCACAAGATCCGATTGAGGAAAATTACCGTTTAGGGTTTAGAAAAATAATATTCCTTATTTAAGGATCAAAATTTGACGTTACTTAAGAAAGATCACCATGAATCAAGGAAAGGGTTAACGAAATAGGTAAATAAGAATTCAGCTTCAGGGTGTCATTGCTTACTTAAGTTTGACAAAGGAAGACAATTTTACATTTCAAATGATTGAGAGAGATTGAATGGTTTCTTAATAAATTTCCTCCTACTTATACAACCTTATTATCTTCCAAAAACTAGTCAATGATTACACTATAAGATCACTTAAGACTTCACCATAAAAGGATAATGTTGATTAGTTTAGCTTGGGGAAAAACAAGTAATTATATTTCGTTACAAAAGGTAGTTTCCTCTTTGATCGTTCAAGGGATCAAATGTTATCAAGTAGATCACATCTACATTAATTTATTCATATATATAAATTTTAGTTTAAATTTTATAAGGATTATCCAACCCATTTTATAATGCTTATAAACACATTGTTACTATGTCTTAGAAAGATTTACAACTCAACATTTTATCTCAAGAGAAAAGTTTACCATTACTCATTTGTGAAAACTATACAAGGATACATCAATTCTTTCCAACACGACACATGACCCAAAGGGACAACCAACTCTATGGAACCATGACTAGGGATTAAGAGAGAATAACATTGGTCATACCATGTTGTACAATTATTAGAATTTCTATAATACATTAGAATCACCTGTAACCAAGTGGTAATCAACCTTTGTATTTTCCAAGGTAACAAAACAAGCCAAGGTCTCAATAGTCACGACAACAATACTCCACAACACATAATACTACGACACTAGTTTTATTCTAAATTCCCCACATAACCCAAACCAGAATCTTACAACATAAAATTATTCGTACAAAAGAACTTCACAACCAAGTTTGATGCAATATTCTACAAGTCATTCCCTCATCTACTTGCATAAGCCATCTGCAACACATTATTAACCTAAGTCAGTTTGCGAGAACTGAGCAAGATAAGACTACACAAAGTAACAATAAGCTAATATCTAACAAAATCAAGAAAGGATAAAATATTCTATTCCAAGAAGTGGCTCGAAGCTCTAAATTCTAACAACCCCTTAAGATAATTAAAAAATTCCCCTCCATGCCAATCTAAGAAGAAAGCCTTATACTTCAGTTATGAACATTGTCTCAAAGCAACAAAAATTAACCAATCATTTGAGAAGGGGCCAATGGCCTGATAAGTTAGAAACAACAGTCTAGTGTAACGAGATTTCCATCGAATAAAAAATTAGGTTAAAATATTGAGAATTGATATTCAAACCAAACAATCTACCTTCATAAACAAGTATCAAAAGCACAAGCTGCAATACTCATTTTCAGAAACAATACAAAAAAATCCAGAGCAAGTGTTATTTCTATTTTTTCCCAATAAAATAGATCAAACACGGCCCCAGTAGGAAAGAAATTCAAAAATCAGTTCGGTTGTTCGAGCCCATGCTTCAAATCCAACAAACAAATTAAAGGTAGGCTCTAGGCTCTACAATGGAGTAGCAGAGTCGGGGAAGGAGGCCCAACAGTCTTAAAGAAACTAGAGGATCAAAGGAAAAGAAACAACAAAGGGTCGAAGTATTCGCTCTACAAATGACTCGAAACGAGCTCCAAAATTGGCTAAGTATAGAGAATCAATGGAAGCTTCCACAAGTTAGCTCAGCGCATCTCCAAATGTGAATCCAAAAGTGGAGACCCAAATGAGCACGGGCTCCCCACATACTCCAAGTTAAAAATAGGACAAAGCGGGCCCAAAATTGACTAAATATAGATAACCAACGGATGGTGCCTCGAAAAGTAAGAGCGGCCATTGAAAAGTCCAAGAGCCTGCAGAGGCTTCCACATGTCAACCTGATGCTCCTTTAAAGGTAAAATCGTGAGTGATTTTCCAAATGAGAGTGGAACTTCAACATGTCCTAGGTCCAATAAAAGGATAGGGTTTGGGTTGAATAGTCAAAGTAGAGATAGGAGAGGGAGACAAGTGTTAGAATTGCGCTACTTCAAAATTAAAAATTTGGCGAAGGTTTCCAAATAAGTACCAAGCCTCCATGTGTCCCTGGTCAGATGTATGGCCCCGCCAAGCAAAAGGACTTAGCCAAAACATGAGGAAACTGAGCAAGCCATGGAAGATGCCACATGTCGGCCTAGTGCAACTTTAAAAGAAAAATCTAAAATTGGTCCCCAAACATGCGCCAACACTCCACGTGTCCTGTTGAAAAAAAGGACCCATTTTGATAACTGGTTCCCGCCATTTTGTATGACCAAGATTCAAATTTTTAAATGGGCATATCTTTTGAATCAGTGCTTGAAATATGACAAATTTGGCACCGTTGGAGATATATCGACCTCGTTTATGCCATAAAGAACTAAATTTTTTTTTTTAAGAAGTTAGGTGGGGGAAAAATGAAAAAATGTCTTGGTTCCATTAATACAGGATCTTTTTTCTCCAATAACCAGATCGGATTTGATCTTATCTGCCATTCTTCCTCTATCAAGGCGCCCGAACAAGTTATCAATGCAGACATGACAGATTTGGTGTAGATTTTTAGGAGACATTGATGGCAAGTGTTTGATCTTTGATTTAGTTTTCTCGCCTCTCTCTCCTTCTTCCCTCTGTGTTGATTCTATAAAGGAAGGGTCGGGGCTTGTTGTAAAGGGTTGGAATTTTTTTTTATGCCCTCCCTTCTTCTTTTTCTCACAAGAGGATTTGTGGAGCTTTCCTAATCTATCATTTAGATTGTAACGCAAGTTTTGCTTCTTGGCCACTCTAATATACCGTATCGACTCCCAAGAAATAGTAAATATGTCTATGCATGATTCTCGACCCTCTCATGTATTCGTTGTTGTCTTACTGATCTCTTAGTGTAGTTTGGTTATCTGTGTATAGTGTTTGTATTGCATTTCCAAGCTCTATGTTAAATTGCAAGATGATTGTCTAACATTCCTTTGGTGCATCACCTCGTTAGCTTAGTTTATTTTCTTACAGCTTCCTCATCCTTGTCTCCTTGGTAGAATAGAGTAGATTTAGAATAGATCCTCTGCAATTTATTTGTATACATCTAAACAGAGGAATAGGAATTGGCCTTAATCCGGAGAGCTCTCTCAACTCGCAAGGTCACACACTTTGAGAGATTCTCCATGTTGTGCAATCACACCAAAAGTATCAACCCATCTGGCTGCAGACATTCGAAGTGCTTGTGATTTTCACTAACAGCTTTTGCAATACGTCCGGTGGGACCAAGAAGTCTCCATCTTTATTGCAGTAAGATTGATGTGCACTTGCTATGATTTTAGCTTTGGAGAGGCTTTAAAACTACACATTTGGCAACTCCAAAAGGGAAAAATCTATTTGTTTCAATAGTCCAAGCTTTTCGTGTTCATGGCAAGAATACAAACAAGGTCAAGAACCAAAGAGGAGGGGCTATTTGTCCATCAACACTTGTCCCGGAAAGAAGAGGAAGGGGGAGAAGAGCCCATAGGTCTCCATCTCCATGAAATAGAACCTTGTCAATGCCTCCTCCTTACAGGCCTTTCATTCAATCAATAAGGGTTCTCAGGACGATCAGAATGGCACAACCACCCAATCCTTATGTCAATTTCATTGGCATCAACCCACTCGCCCTCAATGCACAAAATTCAATCCTAGTGGCAGCATTAAAGAGAATCCCATATTTCACCGGTGAGAACCAGAATTCTCCTAGTGACTACATTCAAGACATTACAAATGTCCGAACAATCCATGAGACCACTAAGATGGACATTGTAGTCAAGTTTCTAGCCTCTTTACTCAAGGGTAAAGCTTCACAATGGTTCAAGAGTCTAACAACAGCTCTATTCAAACTTGGGACCATTTGTGTAGAGCTCTTCATGATAAATTTGGAGATAAGGAGATAACTCCGTCCTTGTTAGATCATTTGACAACCATCAAGAGGGTCCCTAATGAGAAGGTGAAAGATTTCAACTTCGATTCCACAGACTTGGGACAAGATTCCATTGGTCAGTAAGGCCCATAGATGAAGGTGTTTTCTTATACTTTCTTAGAGCTCTAAATTCTGATATTCCTTTAACAATTCAAATCAATATGGAAAACATGCTCCTAGGCCAACTATGCCTCTATACCTAGAACCGGAGATCTACTCACTAGCTAGACACCCACATTAGCTCTTATACCTACTCCTATGAATAAAAGTTCAGCAAGCCTCCACCTCATCCTATAGTAGCTCAAAAGAGCTTAAAGAAGTTATGAAATAACTTCAAAACCTAGGGAATGAGTTAGTAACTATCAAGAGGCAACATGCTCAGAGTTCTAGGCCATATCAGCCTCAGACTTAGTATCATGCTAGACCCCGTATCAACAAAATAAACCACTAGCTCAAGCTAAAAACTGAAATCAAAACCAAGGAAAACCTTAAGCCGGTAGACCTTTCAGGTCATATGATCCAAACATAGCTTCAAGATCAAGGGCATTGGTTCTAGCACAAAACAACATGGCTTAAGAATATGATTGGTGTTTCCCATGCAATCAACCACAACCAATCAATGTGCTTTAATGGTGCACTAAACAAGGCCTTGATGGTACAAACCATTGGTGTGTCACAAGATTCTAACCAAGAAGAAAATTAGCAGCAAGGATCTCAAAAAGAGGTACCTCCAAGTGAAACTATGCTTTTCGATTGACAAGTCAAGAATTCTATGGAATGAATCAATCCCCTTCTCAAAGTGTAGCTTACAATACATAGTCGAAGAAAATGAATATTGGAGAGGGATAATCACAAAACTCAGGTAATCCTCAACCCTCCATTACTCCACAAGGAATTGGAACTTAGAATGCAACTACCAATATGCAGAGCCAGTCCAAGCCACCTTCCAATCCCACTTAGGCACCTATTGTAACGACCCATGTGTAAGAGAAAAATGTACCAAGAAAGGGGCAACAAAAGGATAGCTCATTTAACATCATTGAACAAATGAAGAAGATGAATGTGAACATTTCACCGTGGGATTCACTAGCCATTCCAGGATAGAGAGATCTCATTAGAGACTCTATGGCCAATTGGTCAAGCTCAAATAGGTCCCCTAGCCAAAGAAGAGAAATTTCTTACCAATGCGGCTTAGCTCGAGGGAAACCATGGAGGACAACAAGGAAAAATATGAAGCCTCCTCCATTGTATGTTTCATTTATCATTGGGGACAAATTGGTAGATAATTACATGATTGATTTAGGGAAAGTAGTTTTGTAATGCCAAAACAAATATCCGTTCAAGTGGTGCTTTAATACGAAATCATCTCTAGAGGGGTAGTGCAATTAGATGGGAAATCAATGAAAACTATTGGAGTCATCATAGATTTGAGCCCCACACTACATGCCTACCCCAATGTGACTGTATTGAAAAACATATCATTCATAGACTTGCCACCACATTTTACATTGTGTTTGTCGAGAGACTTCATTGCTAATATTGGAGGCTATTTATCTTCTGATTGGTCACACATGTTCTTTAGAACAAGGTATGGATCTAAGGCCACAATCAGATCTAAACCCATTGCAGATTACCATATTAAGTCTTATGTACCCAGCCTGATCAAATGCAATTGTTCAACCTTCGATCAAGAGGATCTCCCAAGCACTTGTGAAGTAGATACCAAGGTGGGGTGTATCCTAGACTTGACCCTCGATGAGTGGGAAAACAAGAGGCATGATTTTGACCCCTATAAGGAGATGGAGGAATCTAGAGCTAAGAGTATACTATTTGCATGAGGAGAATCACCCTCTTCCTGAAATCATTAAGCTAAACCACAAAGATGACGATGAAGCGTGGTGATTATTATTTGATGGTTGAAGAAAAAGGCAAGGAGCTGGAGGAGGAGCTATGCTTGTTTCACCCAAGGTATGAAATACTACTCAGCTTTTTGTTTCAAATTTTCTTGTTTAAAAAATACAACAAAGTATGAGGCTTTGGTCCATGGACTGCATTGGGCAAGGAAATGAGGAATCAAGAACTTGCAGATGTGTGGTGACAAAGTGAACTAGTTGCTAATCAGGTCCGAGGAAAAAATGCTACCAAGAATGACCTATTAAAGAGTTACAAGAACTAGGTATGGGACCTCATTGAGGATTTTGAGGCATTTAGCATTAACTCCATCCCAAGGAAGAAGAATGAAGATGTAGATAGATTGAAACAATTGGGGAATCCTTTGACATTGTTGAGAGTATCAGGAGTGATAAATCTCAGCCCCATATCAAGTTGGTTGTGAGGCTAGCCGTCCCAGACAATAACACAAGTTGGCAAGTCTTTGAAAATGATCAACAAATTGTCAACTTTCTACAAGAAGAAGTTGAGTTCTCCTCCAGAATCAAGAAAAATTGGAGCAACAGTATGACGATGAAGTGGTGAAACCGAGGACTAACAAACTACCAAAGGGTATTGTCACTTTGGAATCAATATTCAACCCAAATGACCAATTCCAAAAGGAGAAGGAAAATATTCAAGTAAAGGGTGAAGATTCAGAACCCATTTTTATAGAAGAAGGAAAAACATTTCAGATTAGCAAGGTAAGCACTCAACAAGAAAAATATGAATTTATTCAACTTTGTCAAGAATTACCAAATGTCTTTGCCTAGACTTACAAATATTTAAGAGGTTTTAACCCAAAGTCGACACAAAGACACCAACGAGTTTGAACCGTAAGCCAAGCCTTTTAGATAGAAGCAAAGGCCAATAAATCCCCACATTGAGCCTCTCATGAGAAAAGAATTGAACAAGTAGATTGAGGCCAATACCATCTTTCCTATCAAGCATTCAAGTTGGGTTGCTAACTTGGTACCTGTGAGAAATAAAAATAGAGAAATTAGGATGTGTGTGGACTTTCATGATCTGAATAGAGCATCACTTAAGGATCAATAACCACTTCCATTAATGGAACAAATATTACAATTTGTAGATGGTTCTAAGAGGTTTTCATTGTTGGATGGATACTCAGGGTATAACTAGATAATGGTGAAAGAGGAAGATCAATTCAAGACAACCTTCACCACCAAATGGAGAGCCTATGCTTATAAGAAAATGCCATTTGGACTATCAAATGCTGGAGTAACATTTCAACGAGTTATGGACATGGCATTAAATGGATTAATTAACAACATAGTCATGATGTTTCTTGATGATATCACTGCCTTCTACAACAATGTTGTAGACCATCTCTTTCACCTTAGAAAGGTATTCCAGAGATGTAGAAGGTTCGGGTGTCATTAAACCCAAAAATGTGTGTGTTCTTGGCTCATGAAGGGAAATTGTTGGGCCACATTGTCTCGAGAGAGGGATTGAAAATTGATCCCGAAAGGGTTGAAGCTATTTGGACACTTTCATTGCCACAACACAAAAGGTCTATCCAAATCTTCTTAGGGAGGATAAACTTCATTCACACGTTTGTACCTAATTTTTATACTCTTGTGAAGCCTTTAACAATGATGTTAAAGAAGAGTCTTGCATTTAAATAGACAATAGAAGGAAAAGAGTGTTTTAAGGTCATCAAGCTCACAATATCACACTCCCCAACTCTTATTAACCCAAAATTTTCTAAAGACTCCATGCTATATGCTTTTGGAGGGTCATCTACCATCTCACTATCTTGGTCCAGCCTACCAATGAAGTTTCGTAGAAACCAATAGCTTTCTTTAGCCGAGCTTGGAGGACTATGAGGTAAAATACTCTTTAATTGAAAAATATGTCCTTGCTATTATTAGGAGCTTAAAAAAGTTCAGACACTTGGTCTTAAATAACAATATTAAACTACTAGTTTCTCATGTCTTTGGGTGTTAAGGAATTCCTTTTAAATAAGGATCTTTGAATGAGAAGAGGACAAGTTGGATCACCCGTGTAATGGAATATGACATTGAGATCAAGGTGAACAAACTAGTTTGAGGTAAGGGTCCGTGTAAAACATCTCGCCTCTAAGCAACAAGCTAAGTTAGTGGGTGAAAAGAAGTTGTCCTATTTGTTGACAATTTCTACACTTGTACAGAAATGGGAAACTTGAAAATTTGTCGTTACGATGAAGGTCATGGGTGAAGTATACCTTAGCTAAGGAAGTTCTGATATTACTAGTACTACTCGAATTAATTAATAATAAAGTGAAACTTGCGCTTATGTGTGCTGTTACAAAAACATAAAATATCACATAGTCTACAATTTCATGATACCTTTAGCAAAAGAACACAAAGGCCCAAAGGATAGCTATGTTATCTTGATTAAGACACCAAATTGCAGAGTAGGTGAAGTGTTCAGATTTTGGGAGAGACAATATAAATGTAGATTATAGAAAATCGAGTTCATTACCGAATGCTACAAATTTTCAATTATTTTATTTCCTTGATGATTAAGACTTTCAATTATGTTACCGAGTTTTTAGTTCATTATACAATCCATACAGAGAAGCTAGAATGCGAAGGAAATTCACAACTTATTTTCAGAATTCAATGTTTTATTCACAAGGAGAGTTAAATGTTTCCCACACAAGTTGTGGGATGTAACAAAAAGTAAAGTACAGCTATTGAAAAAAAAGGTACACATGCATGAAAGAGAAAGCAAAAGAGTATGAGTGAACCCATCATTACCTTTTGGTTTCCATTATTTGATTGAAGCATCTTCATCTACATATTGTGTTTCTCTCACATCATCATTGTAGTAGCCATTGTACCTAAAAAGGAAGAAAATGATTAACTACCAATTACGAGCTCAAGGATCAATTCATATTCCTACACTATCCTACTTCGTGCATATGAATCTTCTCCTAACAGGAGATGTATTATGTATGAAGAAAAAACTGCATGCACACATTATTCACTCATAAAGAAGAAAGAGAAAAAAAACAAAACATGGACACAAGAGAGGCGAAAAGCCTAAATATTTTCTAACTATTTTCTTAATTATGCAGGTACAGGTTGTAGTCAAGGAAAAATTGACAAGTCATAAGTACATGCTAGAAAGAAGGAAGAATGTAATTTAAATTTCAGTAACTATTCTGCAAATGGAAGAAGTGATAGTACAAAAGAGAGACTGGAAGATAGAAACACTTGTTTTAGTTGCAGTAGAAGAGGAAGAATCAGATTCCAAGAAGCTGAAGCTAGATAGCAAAGGGGAAAACAACTGAAACAGGATGAGAGAGAAGATTCTGTAAAATTTTGACAGGGCTTCACCATGAAAAATAGACATTTACAACTTTTCATCATGTTGTTTCAATTACTACATGCTTTAAAAGAACTATGCAAATCAAATAAGTGATATAGGAAGCAGAAAAGCATTACATGATCAAGATAAATAGCTAACATGTTTTCGGTTTCCAATTGCTATATCAGTTTAGTAAGAAAAGTGTTACTTTATGTATTCTAGATCAGAAAATACAACTACTATTTCTAGAAATGCATTAAAGAAAAGATTTTGGGAAAATTTTTCTAGGGCTTCGCCATGAAAAATCAACATTTCAAATTTTCCAGCAAGCATCCAAGTAAGAAACAATTGCAGAAAGGAAATAAAGCATTGGAAACAAGGCTTATGCCTGAAATAGTACTCACAAGTTTCAAATTAGAGAAATGATCAAGATCATAAATGATGTTGTATCAAAAAGTACAGACATGAATGCAAGGAAGCATGATACGACTAAAAAAATTATTACTTCCAACTCATTATTGCAAAGGGAAGATAACCACATTCGAGAAAAGGTCCAAATCCAAGGATATCAAGGTGAAACACGATGCTCAGAAGAATATTTTTTTAGACTAATACCAAGTTACAAAAGGACATCAAGTTTACAATACAATGATGGATCAACTATATACTCAAGATCTCAGAATAGAAATTATTCATAGATCAAACCAAGTGACTGTGATAAGAAGAATGAAATTTGCAGAAATGGAAAAGAATGAAGAAGTCCAATCACTCACATCAATGAGCCTTCAGGTCTAATCATTTCAGAGAAAAAGAGGTACCTCCATAAGCATTCAGATCACAAGCTTACAAAGAAAACTTTGAATCAAAATTACATGGGCATTCAGAGCTAAAGAAAGTTTCAAAGTTTCTTTCGGAAGTCAACTTTACCATTGAAAATATTTTCCAAGTTGCAAATCTAAAAGAGAAAATTAAAGTTTGTCTTTATTTAGAAAACCCATTATTGAGTATCAAAATTAGAGCAAGTAAGTACCTACTTGATTAAATTGAAGTTCCAAGATAATCTTACAAAGCCCAACTATTCTAAGTTGCAGTTTCCAAATGAAGCAAGTATTAAGTTCCCAGAATGCTACAGTATAGCTTCAGAGCCAATATTGAATGCATGATTCATAGTTTACAAGCATAGTAAAATATTGCAACACTTCAAAAGAATAAAATATATTTGATTCATGGAGTCATAGTTCTTAAGGGAAAATAAAAGTTTCATACAAAAGGTATATCAAATTTAAGACTTGAAGGGATTAGATTAGGAAATGATAAGGATCAAGATCATTACAACCAATCAAGAATATCCAATTTATCAAATAGTCATGCTTTGAAAGGGTAAATCAAGAAGGTACAAGCTTGATGAAGAAAATATCTACAAGAAATGACTAACTAATAGATAACTCAGAGGGTTGAAATATCGTGGTCATGGCCAAGCCTTTCAAAGTATTTTTCCACGTATAAAGAAGATGGGATGCGAATATAATGACGAATATCCTGGGTTTTTCAGAAAAGGTTCAAGGATTGATCGTAAACAAGTTTCAATAAAAACTCATACATACCTGTGTCCGAGAAATACTCAAGAGTTTTAAAAAATTTTCATTCCCATTAAAGCTAGATTCAAGTTGCATAGTATTAAAGTAAAAAGGAACAGATCCTAGAAAATGAACGAATACCCATTAATGATTAGTAATGAATCGAGTAAGAAATAGAACTCACCGAGTTAGCATGGAACTATCGAGTCCTCAAAAACCATTGAATTCAAAACAAAAAAATGAGGACCTGTAATGTTTTCAACTCAAAACCCCAAAAGATTTATGAAGGCATGAGATATGTGAATAATGAGCAAAATATCAATATTTTGAAATCAAGATAATAACAATGATGCAGTTAAAAATCTCAGAGATTGGAAAACTTACCATTCCCTCATCAAAATAGTGATGCTCATCACATAGGGACCAAGTAATGAAGCTTCAACTTCTCAATGATTGTAAACAAGAAGAACACAGATTATTTTCCATAGAAAAGCCAAGCTCGAAGGTTACAACAGTGGTGGTGAGTATTAACCATCCCACTTAGAAAGCTTAGGAGCAAATCATAGACAATGAAGATGTATATGTTTCATTCCTCGAAGACCGAAAAGGGAAATCGAATCGAGCTCAACACACCAACAACAACATCAAAAAAATTTCCGTGCCTTCACGCACATACCAAAAACCAAATGAAATGATCATCAAACCCAAGCTTTCCTTCACCGCCTAAGCTCAAGTATGGGTTAAGTTCAAACCCAACCATGATTTAAGTTCAATGATCAGGCTTCATCAAGTACAAAGATCAAAGGTTGAAGATTAAGCTCAGAGATCAAAACAAGTAATCGCGGTTAGTTCTCACCAACCACATTAATTACAGAGTTACAAACCCTAACCATAGGTTAGATATCGATGGCATCAGGCCAATCGGTACAAAGATCAATGGTGCAGGTTCCATTTCAAACATCAAAGCAAACTCAAAGATAGGTCAAATTGCCACCGACAAAGTGTAAGAGGGGTGAGTCACCATGGGAAGGGGCCAACCCACGTCATCAATTAAAAAATAGAATCATTGCAATTCAAATGTCAAAAGATCAACTATAGTTCAAGTGTCCAATGTGACAAAAGCTGACCAAATCATTATATAATGATCAAATAAAAGGTATTTCCAACCTTTTCCCTTCAAATAATGCCAAGGTTGACAACTATGGGGTGGAAAGTATATACTATAGCATGTGTTATGAAGGTGGCCAAGTAAATCATGGTGGCCCTTTTTACCAAGTGACCCCCATGCACATCTAGACATAATAATATGCTAAGTCCACAAAGGTGGCCAACCATGGTGAAGTGCAGAGGTGGTCCCCTACATTGGATGTTTACCTTGCAAATATTACATATATTTTAATTATTCACTCACAGTAGAGAATTGATTTTTGCATGCTTCAAAATAAGACAAAACATAGAAGAGACAAGTTGTATGCCATTGAGAAAGACTTGCCTAGCAAGAAATCTTATTTTGGTAAATTATTCACCCAAATTTATTAAAAATAGAACAATCAACTTCAATTGATCGAGATGTAATCAAAGGCTATTAATGCCTCTTATGCTTAGTTTGTATTATTTTATCCTTTTATTAAATAAAGGATAAAATTAAGATGCATGGGCGAGTACACATTTTAGGTTATTTTTTAGGAAGGGCAAGAAAATTTTATTTTTTCTATATATTGTGTGCCTTTGCAAAGCACAAGGAGATTCTTGGAGGAATTTTGGATATAGGAGTACTGAAGAAATTTTTGCTAGTTTTTCCTTCTGTGTGTGAAGTATTTTCTGCCTTTCCAATTATTTGCAGTCTTGTGTATGTTTCTATTAGTCTTGTGAATGCAAATTCCCTGACCAATCATCTTACCCTGCTACAAAATTTAGTATTTTCTGCTAAATTTTAATGTGCATGTTAACTTATCAGTACTATTGTGATTTTCCCTCAGTACAACCAAGTGTTTGCCCTTAAACATTCTACAGAAAATCTGTTGGCTCATGCATCAAGAATCCTTCTCATAGAATCATGCATATACTCAGTCAAAGCCCTCATATAAATTTGGTGTATCACCTTAGTTTTAATCATTTTACAGTCATCTTTTACTCTCAAACTCCCAGAAATCAGTTTAGGATACACCAATAAGGAACCGCCTGCACTGAGACTCACATCAAAATAGGTATATGTATAGACCTTAGTTGTTTCCATCATATCTACGAAAGAGATAGATCAATACCGCAAGCTTAGAGAACTCCGTAGCCATCTCTCTACATAGTGCACTTTCAAGAGATAACCGTTTTTTGCACTCTGGTGGGACCACGACGATCTACATGAAATTTTCAGACCTATAGTAGATGTACAATAGATTTACAACAAGTTAAAAGTCAGTTTCAGGAGCAAGCTAGAACAAATTTATTCTAAGGATTTTATCATCTTTTGGTGACTCCACATAGCTGATTTCGACTAGTATTACAACATGTTCTATGCCTAAAGTGACTACAAGATCATCGGTAAGAGGAATTCCTTTTGAGTTTGTTTCTTTACCTTTGAATACTACTAGAAGGAGAAGAGTTGGTAATACTTTACCTTATAATAGACCTAGTTTTGGTAACCCTCCTCCTAATATTCCCTCACCACATATCAATTTTTCAATCAATATCCCAGTTTTTCAAATGGCTCTTCAACCACCTAGAAATTTTGTGCCCTTTACTAATGGCAGCCCATTAGTAATTACAGTTTATCATGATATTCCTAATGCCACCATGAAAAGTTTTCCATCATTCACTGGTGAAAATCAAGTTACACCCACTAAACATATTAAAGATGTACAACCATATGTGCAGTCCATAATATCACTCATGAAGACGTAGCTTTAAGACTTTTAGTTGCATCCTTTAAGGGACAAGATTTGCAATGGTATAGAAATCTAGAGATTGGAAGCATAAGAACTTGGGATGACTTAGGTACAAAATTGTTGAAACAGTTCCAAGATAATTCAGACCATTTGTCTCTCATTGAACAACTGTCTACTATTAAAAGAGCCCCTCATGAGTACATGTCCAGCTTCAATATCCATTTTTCTAGAACTTGGGAAAGAATCCCAACAAGTGTTAAGCCTCAAGCTGATCACACTTTCCTTTATTATCTCAGAGCATTAAATAGCGATATTTCAACTATGATTCAATCTATGGGAGGTGAAACTCTTCCTGATGCCTACGACATTGCTATAAAAGTTGAAAACAGCCTTATTCAAGCTGAAAAATTAGCACCAAGGCCTTCAATGCCATTTTTGGTAGATTTAGCCCCTATTCCACAACCTATTACAATTGTAGAGCCTATTATTGTAGCCCCATCTTCAGATATGTTTAAAGCTTTGCAAACTATGGGAAATAAGCTGACATCAATTGAAAACAAACTTGCATTGCCTAGCAGACCTTATCAATCTCCTTATCAGCAAAATAAGAAAAATAGGCAGCCTTACCAATAGAATCAAAATTATAGGCAACCTTATCAACAAAGACAATTTGATCCAAATGTTCCTAGTACATCTAATGCCTTAGTTCCAGTCAACATGACTACGGAAGAGTGGTGTTAGCCTTGCAACAAACCTCATTCAGCTGCTAATTGCCCAAATGATTTTCTGAACCTGAATCTTGTTGCACAACCTCAATCTGAAGTGTTTTTCATGCCTCAAATGGAGAGTGGGCAGCAAGAAAATCATGTTTAGAAAGCACCTGAACAGAATCTGGTCACTTCAATGAAGATGATTTCATTGTAGTCACCACTAGAGCTCAAGAAAAATCTACTCAAAGTAAAAAACAACAAAATAGGCCTTTTTTTCCTACCGTCACTGATACTACAACATCTACACCTCGAAACCAGCTAATAGCCCTACTATCCCACAAAGAACAAAAAGTGTTTCAGCTGGTAAAGAGTAGCAAAACAAGCTATAGCTGATCCAAGAAGACTGCGTTTATACCTCAGATATCCAAGGCAAAGCATAATCGCTTTTGCTAAGGCCTACTCTAGGATAGTTGATTCTGTCTTCAAAATAGTTTCTTCTTTTAACATTGTTGATGTAATGAAAAATCATAATGTTAACATCTCAATGTGGGACGCTCTAAGTATTCCTGGACAATAATATTTACTTTCTCATGAACTAGCTAAGTTGTAGATTTCTTCAAATACAACAGAAAAGGAAGTTCATAAGATAGACATGGTCCTTAGAACGTTTGAGCAAGACCGCATTAAAGAAGTTAAGTGGATGGTTCAGAAATTTCTAAATGCTCATGACATCAAGAAACCACCACCATTTTATTTATCACTGATTATTGGTGAAAACCTAGTTCATAATTACATGGTGGACAAGTGGTGCAAGTAGCATAGTTATGCCAAAAGCAATTGCAGAAAAATTGGGTTTGTAGTATGAGCCTATAAAAAGGAGTGTTTTACAACTTGATGGGACTGCAACTAATACAGTTGGGGTAATAAGAGATTTAGAGGTAATGCTACATGCTTGCCTAAATGTTTCTATTCTACAAGATGTTACTATTGTGGATCTACCTCCATACTTTGCCTTGTGCTTATCTAGAGATTTCACAGTGAAAATAGGAGGTTATCTCTTTTGGATTGGTCCTTTTTTTTTACTACATGTTATGGTACTAAGGTTACTATCAATTCAGAACCATTGGCCAAATTTCACATTGAGCCTCATTCTCCAAACGCAGTGGCTAATTATTTAGCATTAGATCAATCTGATTTCGATGATGTAGCTCAGGTTTTAACATTAGATGGTGTTTCTAACCTATAAATGGATGAAAATACAATTTAAGAACATGCTCATAATCCTTTTAAGGAAGTTTAAGAACATATTTTTGGTGTGTATTGTATACATGAAGAAAATACACCACTTCCCTTGCTGTCTAAAACAAAAAATTCAGCAGAGGGATTTGGAAGCTTCATTTTGATGGAGCTAAGAACAAGAAAGGAAAAGGATCAGGTTTGATGCTCACTTCCCTGACAAACAAAAGTTATTTCTCAGCTTTGAGTCTCCAATTTACATGCACTTGTAATGTAGCTGAATATGAAACATTAATTCATGGCTTACTTTGGGCTAGAAAGAAAGGTATCAACACATTAAAAATATTTGGTGATTCTGAGTTGGTTATCAATCAAGTAAAAAAATTCAATGTTTGTAAGAATCCACTAATGAAGTCTTACAAACATAGAGTTTCATACTTAATGGAAGATTTCAACTCCATTAATATTCAGTCTATTCATAGAGTCTGAAAACAAGCATGCGAGATAGAATTGCGTAGTTAGTGCTAGTTTTGAAGTGTTGGAATAGATGGAAAATAAAAAAATTTAGCCTCATATTAAGCTAATTGTCAGACCCTCAATACCTGATAATGATTTAAATTGGTAGGTTTTTGAAAATACCGATCAAATCAGTAGGTTTTTCCAAAGAGAAGCTGAATTTTCTGTAGTAAATCAAGATAAATTACAACATTTATACGGTGATCAGATTGTTCAACTAAAGACAAATAAATTGCCTTGAGGTCTTGTCACCTTGGAAGACATCTTCAAGATCGATGATCGCTTAATAAAAGACAAAACTAAGATGTCAACACATGCTGATAACTATGAAGAGATTTCAATTGATGAAGGAAAAATTTACTTCTCGGAAAGGTATGTTCCTCAGCTGAAAAACAGTCATTTATTAATCTTTGTAGAGAATTTAAAGATGTTTTTGCTTGGAGATACCAAGACCTGAAAGGGTTTGATCCCATTTTAGCACATCATACTATCGAATTACAACAAAATTCTAAACTAGTTAGGCGAAACAAAGGCCTCGTAAATCCCGGAAAAAAAAACCTCTATGAAAAAGAGTTTTCCAAGTTGATTGAATCAGGTATTATCTTTCCAGTTAAGCATTCAAGTTGGGTAGCAAATCTTGTTCCTGTAAGGAAGAAGAATGGAGAAATCAGATTATGTGTGGATTTTAGAGATCTTAACAAAGCATCATTAAAAGATCATTACCCACTACCAAACATGGATCAAATTTTGAGAATAGTCTCAGGTTCAGACAAACTATCTCTTCTAGATGGTTATAGTGGATATAATTAGATTTTAGTCCGAGAAGAAGATAGGTATAAAACAACTTTTACCACCAAGTGGGGTACTTACGCTTACAAAAGAATGCCTTTTGGTCTTTCAAATTCCGATTTAATGTTTCAATGTGCAATGGACATGGCTATTCGTAGCTTATTAAATAAATGCATCCTTGAATATTTAGATGATGTTACTGTATTTTCAAAAAATTCTAACAACATCTAATGCATTTAAGGTAGACTTTTCAACTATGCAGATAATTTGGAATATCCTTGAACCCCAAGAAGTCTATCTTTTCAGTACATCAAGGTAAACTACTTGGCCATATTGTTTCTAAGAAAGGTTTAGCAATTGATCCTTTTAGAATCGAAGCTATATCACAACTATCATTGCCTCATCATAAGAAGGCATTACAGATTTTTCTAGGAAAAATCAACTTTGTTAGAAGATTTGTTCTAGATTTTGTAGCATTGGTCAAATAATTAACAACCATGTTAAAGAAAGAGAAAATTTCTCTTGGACCAGTGAAGGGATAGAAGATCTTGAAGCAATCAAAATAGCTATCTCTCAGGCTCCTACTCTTACAAATCCAAATTTCGATAAAGATTTTACAATGTATGCACTTGCGGAAGTTGAAACAATCTCACATTTTAACTCGTCAAAGTTAACGATGAAAATATTGAGCGATCAATTGCTTTCTTTGGATAGAGTTTGCATGATTACGAAACAAGGTACACATTTCTTTAAAAACAAGTACTTTTAGTAGTCAGAGGACTGAAAAAATTTAAGTACATGCTTTCAAACAATAAAATTCACGTTCTTGTTTCTCATCCAATTGTGAAAGATTTCCGGTTAAATAAAGAATTGAATGAGAAAAGAGAAAACTGGATAACAAAAATCATGGAGTATGATGTTGATATTCGGTTGCTAAGATAGTTCGAGGGAAAGGTTTATGTGAACATATAATTGCTGATATGGAAAAATAGCAAGCTACAAAACCAGATGATTCAAAATAGCATGCTGAAATTCAGTATCAGCAATCAGAAATTTTGGTTCAACCAAAAAATTAGCAACCTAAGCTCACTCAAGAGATCCAGGAATCAAGATGGATGACTGATTTGGTTAATTACTTATAGCATGACACCTATCCGGAAGCTATTGATAATATTAAATGAAGATATTTTAGATTTCAAGTAATTCTTTATCTTTTCATTGATGGTGTGTTGTTCAAAAGGGATATAAATGAGATCTTGCTGTGATGTGTTGACTATGATGAAATTTAGAAAATATTATCAGAATTCCATGAAGGGCCTATAGGAGGTCACTTCTCAACACATACTACAACCTTAAAAATCATGAAAGTAGGTTACTATTGGCCTAGCATATTCAAATATTGTTTTGAATGGATTAGAAAGTGTAAGAAATGTGCTTTCTTTATTGTAAAAAGAACGTCTAGCTTTGCTGCCCTTGCAGCCTATTTTAGTTGATCAAACTTTTATGCAGTGGGATCTTGACTTCATTGGCATGATAAACCCACCTTCTTCATAAGGACATAAGTGGATCTTAACTGCTACAAATTATTTTACATGATGGACTGAAACAATAGCCTTGAAAGATGCTAATGAAACTTCAATACTATCCTTTTACGAAAGTATAGTTTACATGATTTGGTGTTCCAACAACTATCATATCAGATAATGCTTTAGCATTTCTTGGTGCAAAGATAACAGATGAGGTTGTCAACCATGGAATCTATCTAAGTTCTTCATCTAATTATTACCCATAAGGTAGTGGCTTAGCTGAGAGTACTAATAAGAATCTATTAAGGACCATCGAAGGACACTCAAGGATAACTAGAGAGCTCGGTATCTAATGTTGAATTCAACACTTTGGGCTGACAGAGTGACTCCTAAAAGATCAATTAGAAATTCACCATACAAACTTGTGTATGGAAAAGAAGCAAGAATTCCTATTTCAGTTGAGTTACCTACATTAGATTTTCTGCATCAAATGGAGTTGCTTGAGAATGAACCATTACATGTTCGTTATGCAGAGTTAATGGAATTACAAGAGCTAAGAGATCAAGCTCATTTAAATATGGAAAAGAATCATAAGCAAATGAAGAAGACTTTTGATAAGAAATCCAAATTCAGAGTCTTCAATGAAGGAGATATTGTGTTAAAATGGTATGTTGATCATGCAAATCCAGGAAGACAAACAAAGTTTGATACAATCTGGAGCGGTCCTTTCATGATTTCAGCTTGCAAGGAACACAATGCTTTTCACTTTCAAATCTGAATGGAGAGGAACTTCCCATTCCTGTGAATGGTTTGTTTCTCAAACAATGTTATTGAAAATTTTACGGTGATTGTTACAGAGGATTTCCTTCAATAAGTGTAGCTTCTACACATTGCATTGTTTTTTAATTCAATAAGTACATTTTTGCACGTGATCTATTTATCATATCTTTTCCTAGCTTTAGTTTGTTTTGGAAGGGTTGGACCTTTTGGAAAAGGAAAATCTTGGTTACATGTTTGGACTCCATGCCTAATGGACAAGAGCAAGGCACTGGTCTTTAAGCTAGCAGTGCAACTTTCCCCACAGATTGCAAGAAATTTTGACAATTTCAACACTTGTGCAGAAATTGGCAACTTGAAACTCGTCATTATGATGAAGGTCATGGGTGAAGTATACCTAAGCTAGGGAAGTTCTGATGTTACTAGTACTACTTTGAATTAATTAATGATTAAGTGAAACCTTTAATTATGTGTGCTGTTACAAAATGTAACATATCACATAGTCTGCAATTTCATGATAGCCTTAGCAAAAGAACACAAAGGTCAAAAGGATAGCTTTTTTGTCTTGATGAAGACACCAAATTGTAGAGTAGGTGAAGTGTTCGGTTTTGGGACAACAAATATAAGTGCAGATTATAGAAAATCAGAGTTCATTACAGAGTGTTACAAGTTTTCATTGATGTTCTTTCCTTCATGATTAAGACTTTCAATTATGTTACTGAGTTGTTTAGTTCATTATACAATCCATACAGAGAAGCTAGAATGCAGAAGGAAATACACAACTCATTTTTAGAATTAAATGTTTTATTCACAAGGAGAGTCAAATGTTTCCCACACAAGCCATGGGATGTAACTAAAAATTAAAGTACAACTACTGAAAAGAAAGGTACACATGCATGAAAGAGAAACAAAAGAGTATGAGTGAACCCATCATTGCCTTGGGGTTTCTATTTTTCGATTGAAGCATCTTCATCTACATCTTTTGTTTCTCCCTCATCTTCATTGTAGTAGCCATTGTACCTAAAAAGGAAGAAAATGATTAACTGTCAGTTACGAGCTCAAGGATCAATTCATATTCCTACACTATCCTACTTCATGCATATGAATCTTCTCCTAACATGAGATGTATTCTACTTGAAGAACAAACCGCATGCACACTTTATTCACTCAGAAAGAAGAAAGAGAAAAGAAAAGAAAACATGGACACAAGAGAGGCCAAAATCCTAAATATTTTCTTAATTGTGTAGGTACGGAGTTGCGATCGGGAAAAATTCACAATTCAAAAGTACATGCTAGAAAGAACGAAGAATGTAATTTGAATTTCAAGTAATATTCTGCAAATGGAAGAAGTGATAGTACAAAAGAGAGACTGGAAGATAGAAACACTTGTTTTAGTTGCAGCAGAAGAGGAAGAATCAGATTCCAAGAAGTTGAAGCTAGATAGCAAAGGGGAAAACAACTGAAACAGGATGAGAGAGAAGATTTTGGTAAATATTTGATAGGGATTCGCCATGAAAAATAGACATTTACAAATTTTCGTCATGCTCTTTCAATTACTACATTCATTAAAAGAACTATGCAAATAAAATAAGTGATACATGAAGCAAAAAAACATTACATGATCAAGATAAACATCTAACATGTTTTTAGTTTCCAATTATTATATCAGTTCAGCAAGAAAAGTGTTACTTTCTATATTATAGATTAGAAAATACAACTACTTTTTCTTGAAATGCATTAAAGAAAAGATTCTGGGAAAATTTTGCTAGGGCTTCACCATGAAAAATCAACATTTCAAATTTTCCAGCAATCATCCAAGTAAGAAATAGTAGCAGAGAGGAAATAAAGCATTACAAATAAGGCTTATGCCTGAAATAGTACTCACAAGCTTCAAATTAGAGCAATGATCAAGATCATAAATGATGTTGTATCAAAAGCATAGACATTATTGCAAGGAAGCATGATACTGATTAAAAAAATATTACTTCCACTCATTATTGCAAAAGGAAGATAACCACATTCGAGAAAAGGTCCAAATCCAAGGATATGAAGGTTAAACACAGATTATCGGAAAGAATATTTCTTTCAGACTACTACCAAGTTACAAAAGTACAACAAGTTTACAATACAACGGTGGATCAACTATATACTTAAGATCTTAGAATGAAATTATTCACAGATCAAACCAAGTGACTATGATAAGAAGAATGAAATTTACAGAAATGGGAAAGAATGAAGAAGTCCAAACACCCACATCAATGAGCCTTCAGTCTAATCATTTCAGAGCAAAAGAGGTACCCCATAAGCATTCAGATCACAAGCTTACAAAGAAAACCTTGAATCAAAATTACATGCACATTCAGGCTAAAGAAAGTTTCAAAGTTTCTTTCAGAAGTCAACATTCCCATTGAAAATATTTTTCAAGTTGCAGATCTAAGAGAAAAAATTATAGTTTCTGTCTTTAATCAGAAAACCCATTATTGGGTATCAAAATTAGAACAAGTAAGTACCTACTAATTAAATTGAAGTTCCAAGATAATCTTACAAAGCCCAACTATTCTTACTTGCATTTTTCAAATGAAGCAAGTATTAAGTTCCCAGAATGCTACAATATAGCTTCAGAGCCAAGATTAAACGCATGATTCATAGTTTACAAGAACAGTAAAATATTGCAACACTTCAAAAGAATAAGATATATTGGATTCATGGAGTCATAGTTCTTAAGTGAAAAGGAAAATTTCGTACAAAAGGTATATCAAATTTAAGACTTGAAGGGATCGATCATGAAATGATAAGGATCAAGCTCATTACAGCCAACTGAAGGAAATCCAGTTTATCAAACAATCATGCTTTGAAAGGCTAAATCAAGAAGGTACAGTTGAAGAACAGAAGCTCTACAAGAAATGACTAAGTAACAGATAGTGCAGGGTTGAAATATCAGGTCATGGTCGAGCCTTTCAAATTCTTTTTGCAAGTATAAAGAAGATGGAATGCAGAACATAATGAAGAATATCTAGGGTTTTTCAGAAAAGGTTCAAGGATTGACCACGAACAAGTTTTGAATAAAAACTCATACATACCCAGGTCTGAGAAATACTCAAGAGTTTCAGAAAATTTTCATTCCCATTAAAACCAGATTCAAGTTGCAGTATTAAAGTAAAAGGTACAGATCCTAGCCAATGAATGAATACCCATTAATGATTAGCAAGGAATTAGAGTAAGAAATAGAACTCACCAGTTAACACGAACTATCGAGTCCTAAAAACCATCGAATTCAAAATAGAAAAATGAGGACCCAAAACATTTTCAACTCGAAACCCCCAAAAGAACCACGAAGGCATGAGATATGTGAAGAATGAGAAAAATATCAGTGTTTTGAAATCAAGATGATAACAATGATGTAGTTAAAAAGCTCAGAGATCAGAAAAATTACCATTCCCTCATCAAAATAGTGATGCTAATCACACAGGGACCAAGTAATGAAGCTTCAACTTCTCAATGATTGCAAACAAGAAGAACACGGTGATTATTTTCCATAGAAAATCCAAACTCAAAGGTTACAACAGTGGCAATGAGTACTAACCATCCCACTTAGAAATCTTAGTGGTAGATCAGAGACAATAAAGATGCATATGTTTTAGTGTTCAGAAGACCGAAAAGGGGAATTGAATCGAGCTCAACAGACCAACAATGGCTTCAAAAAAAAAATTTCCAGGGCTTCGCTCGCATACCAGAAAACCGAATGAAATGATCATCAAACCCAATATTTCCTTTACCTCCCAAGCTCAAGTTTGTGTTAAGTTCGAACCCAACCATGATTTAAGATCAACGATCAGGCTTAATCAAGTACAAAGATCAAAGGCTAAGGATTAAGCTCAGAGATCAAAACAAGTAATCATGGTTAGTTCTCACCGACCACATTAATTACAGAGTTACAAACCCTAACCACAGGTTAGAGATCGACGGCATCAGGACAATAAGTACAAAGATCAACAATGCATGTTCCATTTCAAACATCAAAGCAAACTTAGCCTAGGTCAAATTGCCACCAACAAAGTGTATAAGGGGTGAGTCACCATGGGGAAGGGGCCAGCCATGTCATCAATTAAAAACATAATCATTGGAATTCAAATGTCAAGAGATCAACTATAGGCTGAGTGTCTAACGTGAAAAAAGCCAACCAAATCATTATATTATGGTCAAATAGAAGGTATATCCATCCTTTTCCCTTCAAATAATGCCAAGGACGACAACTATGGGGCAGCAAGTATATACTATAGCATGTGTTACGAAGGTGGTTGAGTAAATCATGGTGGCCCTTTTTACCAAGTAAACCCCATGCACATCTAGACATAATAATATGCTAAGTCCACAGAGGTGGCCAACCATGGTGAAGTGCAGAGGTGGTCCCCTACATTCAATGTTAATCTTGCAAATATTACAAATATTTTAATTATTCACTCAGAGGCACAGAATTGATTTTTGCATGCTTCACAAGAAGACAAAACAGAGAAGAGATAAGTTGCATGCCATGGAGAGAGACTTGCCTAGCAAGCAATCTTATTTTTGGCAAAATTATTCACCCAGCTTTATTAAAAATAGAACAGTCAACTTTAGTTGACTGAGATGTAATCAAAGGCTATTAATGCCTCTTGCACTAGTTTGTATTATTTTATCCTTTTATTAAATAAAGGATAAAATTAGGATGCATGGGTGAGTATAGCCTTAGGCTATTTTTAGGAAGGGTGGGAAAAAATATTTTCGCTATATATTGTGTGCCTTTGCAAAGCACAAGGGAGATTCTTAGAGGACTTTTGGATATAGGAGTACTGAAGCAATTTTTTTGAGTTTTGCCTTCTGTGTGTGAAGTATTTTCTACCTTTCCAATTATTTGTAGTCTTGTGTATGTTTCTATTAGTCTTGTGAATGCAAATTCCTTGACCAATCATCTTACCCTGCTACATTTTAATGTGCATGTTAACTTATCAATACTATTGTGATTTTCCCTCAGTATAACCAAGTGTTTGCCCTTAAACATTCTACAGAAAACTGTTGGCTCATGCATCAAGAATCCTTCTCATAGCAATCATGCATATACTCAGTCAAATCCCTCATATAAATTTGGTGTATCACCTTAGTTTTAATCATTTTTATAGTCATATTTTACTCTCAAACTCCCAGAAATCAGTTTAGGATACACCAATAAGGAACCAACCTTAATACCAAAGACTCACCTCAAAATAGGTATACCCACAGACATGAGGTGTTTCCATTGTATCTACGAAAGAGAGAGATCAATATTGCAAGCTTAGAGAACCTGTAGCCATCTCTCTACTAGGTGCACTTTCGAGAGACAACACTATTTCTACTGAGAATGATCAAGAACAACTAGCTAATGATGCACCTACTCCATGTTAGACCCAAGCCTTGGTGCATTACCTTCAAAAAGGTTTTTACCCTCTAGAATGGAACAAATCCAAGAGAAGTTACTTAAAACTACAAGCCATCCCATATGTTCTTATTGGTGGTGTCTTGTTTAAGAAGGATATCAATAGTATTCTATTGAGGTGCATTGGGACATGATAAATTAAGAGAGAGTTTCTTGAATTCCATGATGGAGAAGAAGGAAGTCACTTTGCCCCCGAGCAACACCTCTCAAGATCATGAAAGCTAGTTATTATTGGCCTATGATGTTCGGGTACTTCTACTCATGGATTAAGAAGTGTAAGAAGTGTACATTCTTCATAGGAAAGGAGAACCTAATAGCCCCGCCCCTTCATCCCATTTCAGAGATCATCCATTCATGCAAGTGGGGACTAGACTTGATTGGGGTGATTAACCCAAATTCAAGCCAAGGCCACAAGTGGATACTTATAGCCACAGATTATTTCACCAAGTGGACTAAAGCAATGGCGCTTAAAGAAGCAAATGAATCAAACATATTGGATTTTTATGAAGGAATAGCCAACAGGTTTGGAGTCCCTACCACTATTATATAAAATAATGCATCGACATTCCTTGGTACAAGGAACACTAAACGGGTAGTTAATAATGGTGTGTATCTTAGAACCTCATCAAATTATTATCCTCAAGGTAATGACCAAGAAGAGTCCACAAATAAGAAATTATTAAGGACTATCATAAGGAATCTTGACAAAAATTAGAGGACTTGGCATACAAGGCTCAAATCATCTCTATGGGGTGATAGGATCACATCCAAAATATCCACAGTAGATCACCATAAAAGATTGTATATGGAGAAGAGGCGGTATTTCCCATCTCAATGGAGTTTCCCTATTTAGAACTTCATGAAACCGTTGGAGCTAGCTGAGTTTGAACCTATTGCAATCAGGTATACAGAGCTAATGGACGTAGGGGAGGTACGAGAGAATGCAATGCAAGTCATGGAAAAGGACCAAGCATTGATTAAAAATATTTTTGATGAGAAAGAAAGAACGGGACCTTTCAAGAAGGGGACTTAGTTCTAAAGTGGGATGCAGATCGGGAAAATCTAGGAAAGCACTCCAAATTTGATACCATCTAGAGTGGCCCTTACATGATCACAAGGTGTAAAATCTATAATGCCTTCCAGAAGGATAGATTGGATGGAAAAGAATTACAATTCCCAAAGAACAGATCCATCTCAAACACTGCTACTAGAAAGGAGGTTCCACCTTGTAAATATTAGCATAGGATTTTATTTTCCCTAAGTGCGTATGCACATTGTTTTGTTGTAGCATAGGTTTTGTTTCCCTAAGTGTTGTGGCATAGGTTCTTTGTTGCTCCAGGTTTGTGTCGTTATACAATTCAACACGCCTCTAAGTGAATATGCTATTCCCTTCAACATTTGCAATAGGGATACCCATAGTTGCCGTGATAGTTGCTCATTTTCTAATAGAAAAAATATAGAGCAACTAAAATCAAGCTCCAAAGAGTCCGGTTTTAGAAGAATAGTATCAACTTCGGGTCACCAATCATGACTCGTGTACCCAATGGATATAACAAGGCAACTGATCTCTTCATCTAGCAGGTAGATGCCCCTGCGAGTCACCAAATTTTTATCTCTATTTTTTCCTCGAAAAATAAATCAAACATGGCCTCGTGTAGGAAGAAATTCAAAAATGGTTCGTTCATTCGAACTCGTGCTTCAAATCCAACAAACAAGTTATAGGAAGGCTCTAGGCTCTACAATGGAGTAACAGGGTTGGGGAAGGAGGGTGAATAGTGTCAAAGAAACTAGAGGCTCAAAGGAAAAGAAACGACGAAGGTTCGAAGTCTTCGGGCTCTCCAAATGACTGAGAATGAGCCCCAAAATTGGCTAAGTATAGGGAATCAGCGGAAGCTACCATATGTTAGCTTGGCCCATATCCAAAGGTAAATCCAAAAGTAGAGACCCAAATGAGCGCGGGTTCACCATGTAGTCTAAGTTAATAATGGGACAAAGTGGGCCCAATATCGACTAAGTATAGAGAACTAGCGGACGGTGCCATGTGTTACATCAATGTAATTTAAAAGGTGTGTCCTAAAAGGTGATCCCCAAATGAGAACCAACTCGCCACATGTTTAGGGGTTGAAAAAGTAAGATTGATCGTTAAAAATTCTAAGAGCCTCTGGAGGCTTCCATTTGTCAACCCGATGCTCCTTCAAAGGTAAAATCCTTAGCGGGTTTCCAAATAAGCACAAACCTTCCACGTGTCCTAGGTCCAATAAAAGGATAGGGTTGGGGTTGAATAGTCAAAGTAGAGATAGGCCAGCAGAGGGAGCCAAGTGTCAGCATGACACTACTTCAAAAGTAAAATTTGGGGAAGGTTTCCAAACAAGCGCCAAGCCTCCACGTGTCCCTAGTCAGATGTATGGCCCCAGTGAGGAAAAGGACTTAATCAAAAACATGAGGAAACTAAGTAATCCATAGAATATGCCACATGTCAGCCTTATGTAACTTCAAAATAAAAATCCAAAAGTGGTCCCCAAACATGCATGCGCCCTCCACGTGTCTAGTTTTAAAAAAGGACCCATTTTGATAGCTAGTTCCCGCCATTTTGTACAGATCCGATTCAAATTTTTAAATGGGAATATATTTTGACTCAGTGCTCAAAATATGAAAAATGTGGCACTTTTGGAAAGAGCTTGACCTGAACTATGCCATGAAGACCTAAAAATTTAATTTTGAAGAAGTTAGGTGGGTAAAAAATGAAAAAATGTCTTGGTTCCATTAATACAAGATATTTTTGCTCCAACAACTAGATCGGATTTGATCTGATCCACCATTCTTCCTCCTTCAAGGTGCCAATGAAGTAATCAATGCAGACATGACAAATTTAGGGTGGATTTGTAGGAGGCATTGTTGGTCAGTGGTTAAGCTTCTATTTAGTTTTCCCACCTCTCCCTCCTTCTTCCCTCTGTCTTTGAATCAGAAAGGAATGGTCGGGCTCATTGTAAAGGTTAGAAATTTTTGTTTTATGCCCTCCCTTCTTCTTTTTCTTGCAAGAGGATTTATGGAGCTTTCCTAACCTCTCATTTAGGTTGTAATGCAAGTTTTTCTTCTTGGCCACTGCAATATACTGTATCGACTCCTAAGCAATAATATATATGTTTGTGGATGATTCTCAACCCTCTCATGTATTCGTTGTTGTCTTTTTGATCTCTTATTACAGTTTGGTCATCTTTGCATAGTGTTTGTATTGCATTTCGAGGTCTGTGTTAAATTACAAGATTATTGTATAACATTTTTTTGGTGCATCACCTCGTTATCTTAGTTTATTTTCTTATCTCCTCAACCTTGTATCCTTGGTAGAATATAGTAGATTTAGAATAGATCCTCTATAATTTATTTGTATGCACATGAATAGAGGAATAGGAACCGACATTAATCTAGAAATCTCTCTCAACTCGCAAGGTCCCACACTTCGAGAGATGCTCCATGTTGTGCAATAACACTGAGAGTCTCAACCCATCTAGCTAGAGACATTCAGGGGTGCTATGATTTTCACTAACATGAAGCACATATTTCAAGGTTAACATGAAAGGTCGAGTGTATTAAAATTTTAATCATGTAATCATATAAGTTAAAAATGGAAAACTAATACATGACCACCACTCAACATTTTTTAACAAGGGAAAGAAGATAATACTAGTTTTGACCATTGACTCCAAGGAATTTCACAATCATTTAAGAAGAGGCCACTGCCCTTATAGGCTAAGTAACGACAAGTGAAAGTAGCAAACAGTTCCGACATACAAGTTAACATTTTAAACATCAATCCAAGTTTTTCCACACTAGGGATTTCCAACCCTTCTTTATAATCCTATAGTTTCAGCTTAAAAACAAGTGGATAACCCCTTTCCATCACAAGTTCTTTTAGAGTACCCCTTGATAACATATTTAACCATCAAAAGGAAAATTGAATTTATTTGTATCACCAATAGTCATTAACTTAACATCAACCTCAAGTATAAATCTAAAATGCATCTATATATATATATATATATATATATATATATATATAACCCCAAATATCCCTAATGATCTTAACAAATCTATCATAATCCAACAAGATGTCAACAAACGCGCGTCATCCAAAAGTTAGTGAAAATTAGTGAGATGCACGATCATACCACCCAGATTCATCATGAATAGAATTAAGCCAAGGTAGTTTTGACCATAAAAGAGTAACATCCTTAAACACACCCATGTGACTTCAATTCTCGGTGAAAAAATATTTTGTTATGGATAAAGGTTCATAAGGAACGGTTGTTGGCATAATTAATACATTGTTATGTATAACCGACCTATCAGTTACAGGTGGTTACCTGCTAACTGAATTCTCTCCTGTATTAATACACTCTTCATTGTGAATAAATTATTCAGACATTTTACATTTCTTCTGGTCCAACAGTGGTATCAGAGCGGCATGGAAGCAGGAGCGTGGAAGCGTGTAGATAAAAGATGAAGTGCTTCCTGGAACCACCGCTTCCCCTCCTGCGTGGAAATTGCATTTGACAGTTTGACAATAGTTAGAGAAACCAGCGTGGAGCAAAGACACTTGTTGAAGTGACCATTTTTGCAGATCTCAGGACGTGAGGAAGCGCCACCAAGGAAGGAGCGCGGGAGAAGAAAGAAGACTGCAGGAGGAAGCATTCAGTTTTGAAACCGTTTTTTTTTTAACTTTGCGTGGGAAGATTAAGCGCATGTGTCCTACGTTTCACAAGCGTGAGCCTTCTTAGTATCTCCTTGACCATTCCATTTGCTTGGGCATTTCTTGAAGAATTCAGACCTGCGTGGAAACCAGCTGCTGGAATATCTGATTGATTCTCCTTTGGACGAGTTGGACATGGCAGCATTATATAAATACGACCTGCTCTAAAGATCTAAGCGACCTGCAACATTGGCCTGTGTGAAAGTATTCTCAGCGTGGCCATTTGTTGTTGTTTCCCTATTTTGTCTTCAACGACTTGATATGTCTGTGATCTACCTGTGCTGGAGGAGGTGAGCAGTGAGGTTAAGCACTGTGTGGAGTCACCAAAGAGGGAGAAGAGAGCATGTGGCAATGACCACTGACCAACTTATAAGCACTGTGTGGAGTCTGACATGAGTGGCATCGACCACCATGTGCGTTGGTAGACTCCTTCCCCCAACATCTTCTCAACTGTTGTTCGCAGACCAAGCAATACATTAGCAAGCGCATCGTACAAAAGATCAGGAGACATGTGGAATTTGTTTGAATCAAATCGGAACAAAACGAGATTAAGCCCCTTCATTCATTCATCAAATTTGCTATCAAAGATGGACACGAACAACCAGCCTATGATCCCATGCAACAGTCTGAGAGCATGAAAGTCATGCCCAGAGATGTTAGCAGCATTGCAAGCAACCATAGAGACGTGTCGCATTTGAGAGAACCGAAGAACATCGGTATCTACTCTTAGCCAGTCTCCAAAACTTGCAATCCGAGGACATAATGGACTGAGTCTTGTTCGACATATAGACGAAGAAGAGTTGTGTCGATCCAGATGACAAATGCGAGATTAAATGCCCTCAGGCACATCTGTGGCGCACCACACGAGCTTTTGAGCTCACTTCTTCATCTATTTTTCTACAAACAAGAGCACATCTGTCATAGAGATTCAAGAAAATCCAGGCAAAGTCCTTGTTGCAAGAAGCAAATAGGACATGTCATGACGTAACAAGATGATGAATCTGGGGTAGATTTGTAAAAACAATGTATTAAGGGGGGGAATGTTGGCATAATTAATACATTGTTATGTATAACCGACCTATCAGTTACAGGTGGTTACCTGCTAACTGAATTCTCTCCTGTATTAATACACTCTTCATTGTGAATAAACATATTCAGACATTTTACATTTCTTCTGGTCCAACAACGGTCAAGTGCCCCTTAAGGGAAACTGAAACATTTTTGACCTACACCGATGATCAAAAGGAAAAAATGGTATACGTATAATGTCATAAATAAGTAGGTAGGAAAATACTCGGGGTGCAAAATAACTAGCAATCCAAGTACCTTATCCAAGATACTCCCTCCAAGCATAAACCTAACTATTGAAGTCGACCAAACATAAGTTTTGTAAACCTGTGGGATGGATTGAGTATCAAAGGGGCCATTACTTAGTCTGAGAAAAGAGGGCATGGAGGTCTAACGGACCTTGACAACTTCACCACTCAAGGTTGAGGCACAATCAAGGAGACAATTGACATTACGAGATTTGTCATCATAATCCAAAAAGGGGGATTAAGTGTCCATAAAACTATAGTCAACCCAGATCAGGTTCCATCTAGTGGTTGTTTTCTAAAGAAAGGTTGGGCACATCAAAGAAACAAAATACATTACGTACTTATTGCCATAACCCAAAGGGGGTGATTATATGTCCCCCCAAAAAAAACTGATGCCTCTTCCAACGTAGATTGAGTTCAATCTAGTAGTTGTCCGCTAAAGTAAGGTTTCCATAACCCATGAAAACGGTGCTCAACATCCCTAGGAGACAATCGAATATAAAAATAGTAAGCTCGTATGTAGAGCAGGAGGTTTATAGTTACAGCAGGCTTTCTTTCGTGACAACATATACTAGCTATAAACAACTTGATAACCTTGTAACTCAGTTAAAGGAATGTAGTTAAAAATGGTAGAAGGTCCTTTACTCAAGCACGGAAACACAACCGCTACCGTAGAAGGAAAAATAAATAAATCAATGTTGTACAATAATACACTAGAAATTTTTATTACTAACACAAGCAGATTTCAAGAGGAACAAAGAGCATTACCAACAAGGTGTCCAAGTCTAGAATAAAAGTAGCAGAGATGAATATATTCAAGGGAGAAGAAGGTTCTATTTCATTATGTTTTTAAATTTTAGCAATTATAGCAATGGTAGGATTATCTTTCCTATTTCTTCAGCTTTTACAAGTCACCAAAAAATCACTCTCAGGCCTACAACAACACTCCTCAGGTTGAATCTTCATCCACAACCATGATGGCACTGAAATACCACTCGCTCCTATGTTGGCATAAGTAGGGAGATCCATAACTATTAGATGTATCTTCTGGAAGGGATAGAGGACTCAAGGAGAGTAATGATTGCAGTATATACACAAAAATGGGTTTATAAAAAAAAATCAGAAAATTCAAAAATATGTGAGACAGGTGCCTTAGGATTTGTTTTGTTTTGCACACAGTGCCTCGGGATTTGAGGAAAAAAAAAAACAACATGGAGGACAACATCAAACATGGAAAATCTGTTGTACAATACGCCTTAAAGAGATGTGGTCTCAAGGATTTCCATCATAGTAGGATATAGATAGAAGGGATCTAAAAAAATACCCTACTTTATTCAAGCATCAAAGAGGTTTCAGACAGATCTCATTAGCATCTTCCATCATGTACGTAGCTAGGGAAGAAAAAAATAGTTTTGAGATAGGGTAAGAACACCCATCAAAGCACAAAGGAAAATGGTTCTTTTGTTAGTTGTGGTCGTAAGAGCCAACAGGCCATGAATGAAAAATGTGTAAGTAAACACAAGGTAGTCACTGTTTGAAAAAATGCCTCAAGGGATATGGTCTCCGGGGAGCACCATTATTGAAGGATAAACACAAGGGAACCTACAAAAAAATGGATTGTTCAGGTCACCCCAGAAGAGTACATGCGGCCAAGGACAAGAAGGAGATTAGGAAAATAAATGGACATCCATCGAGTATCAGGATAAAAATATTTTTGTCCATTTTTGCAGTTACAAGCGCCCATGAATGAGTACAACAAAAAGCACAAAAAGGTTTATGTTTTACGGCCTCTTCCTTTCACCTTCATCTACACGTCACTCCTTATCATGCTTGTCAGGGGGAACAATATATAGTGGGGAGCAATTTTAATTGCATTAAATAAAATTTGGAGGAGCTTCAATAACTCCCACCCACCAACAATGAATCCAATGCATGATGAAGAAGAGAGGAAATACAACTACTCCCCTTGAGTAAATAATGGTCGGTGGTTGGGAATGATGAATTCTACCACTGACTTATTGTTTTTTTAATAAAAAATTGGGTATTAAATTCTCCTCCCCTTAATAAAGCATCATCCTCAATTTGACATAACAGTGAAGGAAGTAAAGGTGGTAAGCAACAAGGAACATATAAAGACAAAAGTACACCCTATGGTTTAAATTTTAGTTGCTAAGGCATGACCATGGGTAGCCTTAGAAATTTTGGCAGATTATTCAACTTTCATAGTTCTGTGAAGATTTGCAGTTCCCTCTTATTCAAAATTCCATTAGTTCTCTTTTCATTTACATTTTTCCTAATTCAACTTCTTTAAAATTTCATTTTTGTAGAATTTTAGTTTATTCATTCTTGTGGGTGCCCAACATGAACTGCTATCACAACACCCCACTGGGGTCATACACAATACTAATGATTCACAAGCATAATTTAACATACTATCATGATTGTACCACACCACAAGAGCTTAACCAAATTATGGAAGAGAACATGCTTGGTCCACATGAAATCATACTTGACACACATCTATGACTGACATACAATATTCAAACAAAAGTGTACTTCAACAACCAGAATTTTCCTCAATTCCACATATGAAGATTTCACATAACTCAGAACAAAAGATACAATTACATAGTGTATACAAGGGCATCAATGCCATATCCACAACATCACAAAACATATCCAACTATCATGAGTAACACATACATCATAGGACCACTCCCAAGACATCACAATAACTCAACATATATCCCAAAACATCAATCACACACACACACATGAATCTCTTATGAATCCATCAATCTCTTATTCCTCCGTAAATATCTTATGCCTCCCTCAATCTCTTATGCCTCCCTCAAGTCTCTTATGCCTCCCTCAATCTCTTATGCCTCCCTTAAGGAGGCTGGTTTCCCTATGGCCCTAGGCACATAGAGTCCAGACACCCCTAACCCAAGTGACATAATAACTCATGTTTTGACAACCCACTAGTTATCTATAACTCCTTAGGACGTACCCCCATACAATGAAGCAGGGTTTAACAATTCCATGGTGCATCCCATGACCCTATTCCACACACCACGACAATAGAACCAACATAGTGATCCAATCCAAATTCTAAGTGGTAAGGTATAAGCCTTGGGAAAGGTGGTAAAATCTTAAAATTAGAAAAGAAAGATTCCAAATCCAAGTAAAAGAAATGGCCAAATATCCATAGTGCAAAAATCAGATGTTACTACCACAAACCAAGGAAATTCCCAACATATAAAACATGGCAATCAATAAAATTGTTGGTCCTTACAGTACTAAAATAAAAAGTTTAATTTTCAAATAAAGTACACATATAATAATATCACATTATGATAACTATGTGGCCTTATCTGACACCAAAGGGGGTACTCTCGAGTTCTTGGCACTTTCGAACTTCTAGACTTGGTTAATAAATTAACATATCAATAGTACCATTGTCATCATCTCTATCTGAATCATCCCACCACCACTTCGATAAGGATAAACAAAATCATAGCTACACTTAGGTTGCATCCATACAACAACCATAAGGAGAGAGAGAAAAAGAGAATGAGGCATCATCTATTGAGCCTAATGTCAGCTCTATTTACTGGCCCATGGTACACATTTTCTCACTCTAAACATACAATTTTACCGATTTCCCTTAGGATTGGTTAGCATAAGGTTCACAATATAACATGCAACTACATCACTAACAAAATGGAGGTTCACGCACATTAACCATAGCGTCCTTACATATGGTACCGATATAGGGTATATCGTATACATTACATTCACAATTTACAACACACCACATCACCACATGTTTGCTGCATGAAAGTACAATCTTTGTACGATAGGGATCATATATGCACCATATGTCTCAAATTTACGACATTAATCATTACATGTTATATGAATTATATTTATGATGAGCACAATTACAACATACAATCAAATTCCATATACATGGAAATACACACATTTCTACACAAATGATAATGACATCATTAAGAAATCCAATTCACTACAACCAACCTTGGTCACACAACATATAAGCACACCCACACATCACAAATATCAAAAGGATTCAACACTCCGAAATCAACAATCACATTTCTTCCACACACACAACAAGACAATGTTTCACACTCAAATTCTCATAGAATTCCTAGAAGGAGAAAGAATAATCTCATCTCCAACACATCAACATGCAAACAATTATGCACTAAGTGACATACACATCATGTGCATTCACAATATCATAATTACGACATGGATCACATCATGCTTAAATCACATTACTCTTCCAATTTCTACCACCATCATGCAATGCCATCACCACTCCAATCTATCCCAGAGGTTTGAGAGCATGAACCTCCACTCTGATACCAAGTGTAACGCCCAATTAAAACACAAACAAATACAACACTGAAAAACTCGGATAACTTTTTTTTGACTTACTTGGAGTTTACACGACACAACAAGAGATCAAAATGGCTACCACCAACTCACAATAGGCTTGACACAACATTGACCACCAAGGTACAAGGAAATCTACGATGTTCAACATGAAACTGTTCACTTCCCATTTCGATAGAACATCACATACAGTCCAACCATAGAACACACTTACATTTAGGGGCATCCCACAAGGAAAGTCTTGTTAAAGTTTCTTGTTTACTAAAACATCTCTTAATTCTTAACTTATGTTCTTATAAAATTTCATGTAATGATTCACACAATTCTTTTCACAAGGGAGAACTTGTTTATTTTCTATGATTGAATAAATAGCTTAAGGCCAAGCTTTCTAAAATAGGATCATCAATTATATGTCAATAACTTGTTTAATTCATTTGATTTAAGAACATTTTCCATTTCTCACAAGGTTAATTAATCTTACTCAAGCCATTGACACTTGTTCCACACCTCTATTGCACAGGTGATAAGCACAAGCTCCGATTGAGGGAAAGTACCGTTTAGGGTTTAGAACAATAATCTTCCTTGTTTAAGGATCAAAATTTGATGTTACTTAAGAAAGATCACCATGAATCAAGGCAAGGGTTAACGGAACAAGTCAAAAAGAATTCAGCTTCAGGGTCTCATTGCTTGATTAAGTTTGACAAAGGAAGAAAATTTTACATTTCAAACGATTGAGAGAGATTGAATGGTTTCTTAATAAATTTCCTCCTACTTATACAACCTTATTATCTTCCAAAACTAGTCAATGATTACACTATAAGATCATTTAAGACTTCACCATAAAAGGATAATGTTGATTAGTTTAGCTTGGGAAAAAACAAGTAATTATATTTCGTTACAAAAGATAGTTTCCTCTTTGATCGTTCAAGGGCTCAAATGTTATCAAGTAGATCACATCTACATTAATTTATTCATATATAAAAAATTAGTTTAAATTTTATAAGGATTATCCAGCCCATTTTATAATGCTTATAAACACATTGTTACTATGTCTTAGAAATATTTACAACTCAACATTTTATCTCAAGAGAAAATTTTACCATTACTCATTTGTGAAAACTATACAAGGATACATCAATTATTTCCAACATGACGCATGACCCAAAGGGATAACCAACTCTATGGAACCATGACTAGGGATCAAGAGAGAATAACATTGGTCACGCCACACTAGTACAATTATTAGAATTTCTATAATACATCGAAACACCCCAAACTATGCAAGGTAATCAACCTTTGTATTTTCCAAGGTAATAAAACAAGCAAAGGTCTCAATAGTCATGACAACAATACTCCACAACACATAATACTATGACACTAGTTTTATTCTAAATTCCCCACATAACCCAAACTAGAATCTTACAACATAAAAGTATTCATACAAAATAAATTCACAACCAAGTTTAATGTAATATTCTACAAGTCATTCCCTCATCTACTCGCATAAGCCATCTGCAACACATTATTAACCAAATTTAGTTCGCGAGAATTAAATAAGATAAGACTACACAAAGCAAAAATAAGCTAATATCTAACAAAATCAAGAAAGGATAAAATATTCTATTCCAAGAAGTGGCTCAAAGCTCTAAATTCTAACAACCCCTTAAGATAATTAAAAATTTCCCCATGCCAATCTAAGAATAAAGCCTTATACTTCAGTTATGAACATTGTCTCAAAGAAACAAAAATTAACCAATCATTTGAGAAGGGCCATGGCCTAATAAGTTAGAAACAATAGTCTAGTGTAACGGATTTCCATCGAATAAACAATTAGGTTAAAATATTGAGAACTGATATTCAAACCAAAAATCTACATTCATAAACAAGTACCAAAAGCACAAGCTACGATACTCATTTTAAGAAATGACACAAAAAACAATAAATCCAGGAGGAAGCACGAGATTTCAAGGTTAACATGAAAGGTCGAGTGTATTAAAATTTTAATCATGTAATCATATAAGTTAAATATGGAAAAATAATACACGACCACCACTCAACATTGTTTAACAAGGGGAAGAAGATAATACTAGTTTTGACCATTGACTCCAAGGAATTTTACAATCATTTAAGAAGAGGCCACTGCCCTTATAGGCCAATAACGACAAGCGAAAGTAACAAAGAGTTCCAACACACAAGTTAACATTTTAAACATCAATCCAAGTTTTACCACACTAGGGATTTCCAACCCTTATCTATATTCCTATAGTTTTGGTTAAAAACAAGTGGATAACCCCTTTCCATCACAAGTTCTTGTAGAGTACCCCTCGTTAACGATTCAACCATTAAAAGGAATATTGAATTTATATGTATCACCAATAGTCATTGACTTAGCATCAACTTCAAGTATATATCAACAATGCATCTCTATATATAAGAAACTTCCAAATATCACTAATGATCTTAAGAAATCTATCATAATTCAACAAGATATCAACAAACATACGTCATCCAAAAGTCAATGAAAATCAACGAGATGCACAATCATACCACCTAAATTCATCATGAATAGAATCAAGCCAAGGTAGTTCTAACAATAAAAGAGTAATATCGTTAAACACACCCACGTGACTTCGATTCTCAAAAAAAATATTTTTTATGGATCAAGCTTCATAAGGAATGGTCAAGTTCCCCTTAAGGGAAACCTCAAACATTTTTGACCTACACGATGATCAACATGAAAAAGGGTATACATCTAGTGTCATAAACAATTATGCAGAAAATAATCATGTAGCAAAATAACTAGCAATACAAGTACCTTAGCTAGGATACTAGCTCCAAGCATAAACCTAACTACTGAAGTCAACCACACATAAGTTTTGTAAACCTGTGGGATGGATTGAGTATCAAAGGGGCCATTACTTAGTCCGAGAAAAGAGGGCCTCGAGGTCTAATAGACCTCAACAACTTCACCACTCAAGATCGGGCACAATCAAGGATATAATTGACATTACTGAAATTTGTCATCATATTCCAAAAAGAGGATTAAGTGTCCAAAAACTAGATTCAACCCAGATCAGGTTCCATCTAGTGGTTTTTACTAAAGCAAGGTTGGCACATGAAGGAAACAAAATACATTAAGCACTTTTTGCCATAACCCAAAGGGGGTGATTATATGTCCCCCAAAAAAACCTAATGCCTCTTCCAACCTAGATCGAGTTCAATATTGTAGTTTTGCACTAAATTAAGTTTTCCATAACCCATACGAATGGTGCTCAACATCCACAGGAGACAATCAAATCTAAAAATAGTAAGCTCGTATTAAGAGCAGGAGGTTTATAGTTACAACATGCTTGATTTTGAGACAACATAGACTAGATATAAACAACTTGATAACCTTGTAACTGAGTCAAAGGAATGTAGTTAAAAATGGTAGAATGTCCTTTACTCAAGCATGGAAACACAACCACCAAAGATAGAAGGAAAAATAAATAAATCAATGTTGCACAATAATACACCGACAACTTTTATTAGTAACACAAGTAGATTTCAAGAGGAACGGAAAGAATTGCCAAAGTGAGGTGTCCAAGCCTAGAACAAAAGTAGTAGAGATGGATATATTCAAGGGATAAGAAGGTTGTATTTCATGATATTTTAAAATTTTAGCAATTTTAGTAATCGGTAGGATTATCTTTCCTTTTCTCTAGATTTTACAAGTCACCAAAAAAACCACTCTCAGGCCTGCAACAACACTCCTCAGGTTGAATCTTCATCCACAACCATGATGGCACTGAAATACGACTCACTCCTATATTTTTATAAGAAGGTAGCTCTAGAACTATGAGCTTCATATTTTGGAAGGGAGTGAGGACTCGAGACAAGAAATGATTACAATATATACAAAAAAATGGGTTTATAAAAAAACTCAGAACTTCAAAACACATGAGACATGGGAGGTCACAAAGCCGAGACTCCACAACCTTGCCAACATCCTCACAGCCTACATCAAAATGGGGTGTGAGAGTAGGACATGCACGCATTAAAGCAAACAATAAAAAAATCATATTTGTTTCATTTTGCACATAGGTGCCTTAGGAGTTGAGGAGAAAACAAATAACAATGTGGAGGATAACACCAAGCATGGAAAAATATTGTAGAATATGCCTCAAAAGTATGTGGTCTCAAGGATTGCCATGATAGTAGGATATACACAGAAGGGATCTAAATAAAAGACCCTTCTTCACCCAAGCAACCAACATGTGTCTGACAGATTTGCTAGCATCTTCCATCCTTTATGCAACTAGGGAAGAAAAAAAATAGTTTTGAAATAGGGTAAGAACACCCATCGACTCACAAAGGAAAATGGTTTTTTGTTAGTTGTGGTCGCAGGAGCCGAGAGGCCACGAATGTAAAATGTGTAAGTAAACACAAGGCAATCACTGTTTGACAAAACGCCTCAAGGGATATAGTCTCTGGGGAGTGACTTTATTGAATAATAAGCACAAGGGAACCTGCAAGGTGATTAGGAACAAAAATTGACATCCATCGAGTATTAGGTGAAAAATATTTCTGTCCATTGTTACAGTTGCAAGCACCCATGAAGGATTGCAACAACAAGCATAACAAGGTTTATGTTTTACGACCTCTTCCCTTCGCCTTATTCTTCAGTCTCTCCTTCTCACGCTACCAGAGGGAACAATATATGGAGGGGAGATATTTTAATTGCATTAAATAAAATTTGCAAGAGCTTTAACCACTCCCACCCACCAACAAGGATTCTAATACATGATGAAGAAGAAAGGGAATACAATTGTGCCCCTCAAGTAAATAATGATCGGAGGTTGGGAAAAGTCCACCACAGACTTATTGTTTTAAAAATAAAAAATAAAAATTGGGTATTACAAATAGAATTGCAATATTGTATCCCTCGTAGCTTTCATTTTTCTAAATTTTTCCCATTTTAAGTGGAAGAGTTGTATTAATCCTTATGAGAAAAGTTGTATTTGATTATTGAATTTCAAGTTGTTTTGTATATTAAAAAGGGAGTTGTAAAAAGGAATTATTTTATTGTATTGAAGTTGATTTATTTCCACCAAAAATAGGTTGTTCTTATTCTAAACATACTCTTGGAAATATTGTTGTAAACTCTCCTTTGAGAATGTTGGAAACATGTATTAAGAAATATTACATTTCATTTTGTTATTTGAAAGACATGTATTGTAAAGGTTAGACTATGTATACTTGTTCTTGTATTGTTGATGGAAAGAGCTCTTATTAAAATTGTTTCCCATTTGAATCAATGAAATAGTCTATTGCTAATTCTAGTGGGTAATCCTCAATTAAAATTCATTACAAATCTTCTATTAGTTGTTAAAAGAAGTGGAATCTATCTCATTTTACACTCTTTACCATATTTGTTTAAATTGTTTGGGAGAAAATTTTGTGTAAACTTTAACTTACTAATTCTTTTTTTTATCAATGGATTTATCACCACTTTTGATAAGTATATTAATATCTTAGATGTTAATTATATTAACTCATATTATTTTAATAAATCTATTAATAGTAATACATTCTAATCTTAATGTGTTATTAGTGGCATTATATTCTTAATATTAAATTAATATTCTTATTGTTTTAAATTACAATACTACAACATATATACATATATATGTATACATTTATATATAAATACACACACACACACACACACACACACACACACACATACATAAAAAAAATGTTATGTGATTTAAAAAAGTATATTGAAATAAGTTTACAGTCCCAAAAGGTCATGGCTCTTATTGTGTAGAGTTAAGGGATTTGGGGTGGGGAGGGGTTGGCGAACCCAACCCAACCCCCACCCCATATTATATTAAAATGGGGTGGGGGTTGGGGTCACCAACCCCTCCCCACCCCCCAAACTTAATAGCCCACATATACATACGGCCTGCACTTCATCAAACCCTACACATTTTCAATATTTAAGACCGTGTCTTTGGTCCGCCACAACCGAACTTATTGAATACAAACACACACAAACAGCACACACACACACACACACACACACACACACACACACACACACACACACACACACACACACACACACACACATATGTATGTATGTATAATATAAATATGTATTTAATAATTAAAAAGATAAAAATATATATTTACATTTATACACACACACACACACACATTCTCATATACCCAAGTGAAAATATAAATCAACCTAGCTAAAACAACAAAATGGGGAAAATACCCACAACCCATTTGGGAAAACCCAACAAAATGGGCTAAATAAAATATTTGAATCCATTGAAACCCTAGGAGAGGGTGTAAGAAAAATGAGAAAATTAATACAACTTGTAAGCTCCTCCAAAAGCTTGGAATGGCCTTCAATGGATTCCTTTCCTCCTCCAATAACCTACAAAACAAAAGAGAAACAATGAGACAAATGAAAAGAGAAAGAAGACTTCATAAGCATGCTTTAGGGTTAGTTGCCCTCTTTTCTTCATCAAGGGTCCTAATTGAATCCATCCAAGGGATGAGATTCACCCCTACAAAAAGTAGGTGGAGAGTGGGTGAGTGGAAATTACCTTTTAATTTAAATGTCTTAATTTTAAAATATGAGTTGACTTTTAAGGGGTCACTTTATGGGGTAAGGGAAGTGTTCATTATCCTAACCCAACATTTAATAAGGGACCTTGCTAGTTGTTTCAACATTGTAGAAATTAAATAACCTTTGGATTTAATTTCATTGGCCACTTTTACCCTTGACACCCCATGGGGGAATATTCAACTTTAGTAGGAATTAATTTATTATTTAAAAATAAAATCCTTAGGAAGATTAAACTTGCTTAGTCAAATCAATGTATTAAAGCATAATGTAGATTTTAAATATTGTGTTATCATGGAAAATTATTTATTAAAGTCATCACCTTAGAGACATTAATGTGGAAGTTGTTGTTTTCGAAAACTTTAGTGGGCACACTTTTCAAAAAAAAAAATTATTCCATAATTTTTCTAACTAACCCTAGGTTGTTTTAGGGTCTCGTGTGCACAATTTTTATGGGCGTTATAGTTGGAATTGTAAAATTTTGTAGAACCCTTGGCGCATATAGGAATATATTAAACCCAAAATCACTCAAGAAGTAGAATTTATGGTCAAAACATGAAATTAACCCGTTGTTATTAGGAGTAAATCCTTAAGATGATAAAACAGATGTAGTTTGAAATGTCAAATTTGTCCCTCGAAATAAAAGAAAAATATCTATAATGGGAACACATGTGTAATATACCCTTCCATGTGAATTATCATTGTAAAAATATGAATTCCTAATTGAACAACAAATTATGAATCAAGAAAGGTATAATTTAATTGGTTAACCTATATGGTTGTAATAAATTGAAGTTGAAAAGAGTGTATTGTCAGTATTGAACAATGATATGAAATGAACTCGGGATAGGTATTCTATTGATATAGTAACCTTAATTTTTCTTCTTATGAATTTTCCTCCCTTTAACGAGAGTATTTTTCCAAACCAAGTAAACTCGACTTTTTCAAACAAATCCATAAGTCAAATATTAGAAGGTGCATGCATGTATGTACAATCCTAATTAAAATCAAGCTATATAAAGTTTTTCCGTAAGAGAAACGAATAAATTTTAAAGGAACCACTATAGGTGAAATGTTAAACAATAACATGTAGCCTAGTTTTAAAGGAATGAAGGGTCCAACACTATAAGAATATTCAAACAATTATAGTCAACTAAACATTTTTAAGAAACAAACGTTTAACATAAGAATCAAATATTAGGAGACTCATAGTTTTTTAAAATGAATTTATTTAATAAACGAGCTATGGATAACTAATGCAGGTGGAGAAAGGAACCAGTTGCACATTCTCCATTAAAGCTAATGCACTGCAAAGTAAAGTAATTGAAGTTTGAAAATCAGGAAATTTTAAACCTTATCTGTTTAAATATGTTGAAAACTATTAGGTCATACAATGAAACCTAAAGGTAATGAATATGTGAACCATGAAAAGGCCATGTCATGGATTATGTCTATCATATGTTTCTTATTGTTATTGGGTCATTATCTTAGTTTACATTGTTTGAGCAAGACATTGTTGTGTAACCTATGTTATCCTATTATATAAGTGTGTTCATTTTTATGTAAGTGTCCTACGTGATGTCGAGTTTCTTTATTTGGATCTAATGTGCTGTTGTGTAACATGTAATTAAAGTTTTAAAAAAAGTTGTTCCAATAATTTTATTGTTTTATTTTGGTGTTGAAATTGTGGGCATTACACAATATCACCTAAGTACTCATAGGTAATGACTTAACACTTGCGCTCTTCAGTGCGAGTCATTACATTTTCTTGAATATGACTATCGCCTTTCCAAAGTTGTTCACCTTTGGGTTGCCAAACTCATTTAGAACTACATATCCCTTCCTTCTCCTCAACACCCATTAGAACTCACTGAGATTCTTAAATTATCCTACAAAATGGCCACACCACTCACTATGCTTCCCATCACAAGGACCTCTTACTAACAAATACTTATTTCTTATTCACTATATGTTGTATTTTATTATAGAGTCACGGTTACATTAAGATCATAAAAGAGTTCTTATTTCCCATCTCTGATATTTTTCATGAATATTAATGGAATTATACTACCAATTTAGTCAGTATATATTTTGTATGTATGAGGAACTAATTAAGCTAAAGTGTAATTTATGAGCCTAATCTGAATGAAATATTGCATTGAATGTATAGTAAATTAAATACAAAAATGATACATGAGTAAACGAAGTAATAAATAATGAAACCCTAATTGCGAGGACAGGGTAGAAAGGCTTAGCTGGTTCGTAGAGTTCTAGAGAATGCATAGAGTTAGAAAACTAGAAAATACAACACGTTTACCGTCACACCGAAGCTCTAAAAAATGCAAAAGTGGAGGAAAAAGATGGATTGGGGGCTGGAGAAGGATAGAGGTGCCCATGGGTGTAATGGACCTATTTATGGAGGCATGGGTCTACGGAAATGCTAAGAAAAACTCCTTTGAGGTGTTGTAATCGCTTCACTTTTAGTCACCTTTGACCACTTCAAGGTCACACCAAGATCACCAAGGTCACTGGAAACATGCAATGAAGATTGAAACTATAAAACCCTCACATAGACATCAAATCCTAAAAATGAAAGATGAAAAATGTGGGGTTAAACTATCCTCAGCTGTCACAATGGTGAACTTATGACTGAGTACTCCTCTACATCTTAGACCCAATGTAGTTTTGTGTGTGTGTGTATAGAATTGTGACCTATGTTTCTCTTGTGCATGGCACTTGGATAACGAGTAAATAGCTAGATGTATAATGTAATAAATGTGTGCATGAAATAGAGTGAAATTCCCTCATATGAAGTGTGTTGCATAAAACCAGCTCTTGTGTCCCTTGTGATGGAGCTATATGGATGCAATGGAGCTCAAGGATGCCTTGATGGATGCAAACTTATGTGGCGATAGATAGTGCTTAGTGCTTCGTCCTTTATAATGATCACATAAATTTATATTTATATGATTCCATTTCTTGAATTTTGTAATTAACCTTGAAAAATATGAATACCAAAAAGATAAGATGCTCAAATGAATAGAAAGGACCCAAAATTGTGAGTAAAGTATAAAGGGGATGAGGACACCTAATGTTGGTGTCCTGGATGGGCACTGGTGTCTAGGATGAAAAATGTGGAAGAGTAAAAATACAATCTAAAAAGTAAGGGTGAAAAACTGAAAATAACAACAAAAAGAAAAGAAAGGTGGCCAAAGACAAGGTTTAATTAGTAATTTTATTACTTAGGGACCATATGAATAGTAAAATGTAACCAGGACTATATAATTACCCAAATTAAGTGTGTCATTATGTGTTTACATCTGCCCCAACTTTATGTTTTTGAGAGGAACACTCGGTAACATAAAATAGTTAGAGATGCATACCTGATAACCATGTATATCGATGATGAAAAGCATTTTGAGGGACTAGAAAAAGCGTGGAATTATAAAAATGTGAAGTGTTCATGCTAAGTAGGAGAAAGTGTAAAAAAGTGATAAAAATGAACCTAAAGAGGAAACACATGTGTAGATGTTGTAATGTTCATGTTGTTGATGTTAATGTTGATGTTGACTACCGCTTCCCATACAGACGAACCTGCAAAAGTTAATCAAAATGAGTACTCAAATACGCATGTATATGATCAAAAATTGTAAAAAATTGTGTAAGGAAAGTATATAAAAATGTTGAAAGTGTGAAAAAGGAACATGTGCACCTAATTCATGATGAGGAAAGAGGGTACAAAAGGATCCTGTAGATGATTTTAACACGTGAGTTTTTTAGGTGATCTCACACCATTGAAATGGAAGAATTATAGGGAGAATAGTTTGGTGTCATCCTCCGACCTTTCACTACTTCCTACAATGTAGAACACCACTGAAAATGGTGTGTATGAATGGATGTGCTAAGGACCATATGCCCTGTTAAATTTGTTTTTTGTGGAGGTTTGTAGATTGTGTTGAACTATCAATCACTTTGTAATTGCCTCCTAGTTTCAAGCATCCAGGAAAGGCTGTTGTGTTAAGGACCAAATTTTGATTCTATTCCCTATCCATAATTGACATTTTTTGTATGGTATTGTGTTGTGTTGTGTATAACGTTGTATGTGGTGACTAAATCACTAAAAGCATGCCCCCTCATTTGGGGCACATGTGATGTCGCTAAAGGAGTATATGGCCCAAAAGAGGATCGACTTCTATGTTTGAAACTCTTCCTTGCAGGGGAAGGAGATGTGCTTTGTATAACCAAGGCACAAGAAATTAAGAGGCTAAAAATAAGTCTTAGTACATGTATGAAATGAAATCTCAATGGAAAATGTGTAAGCTAAGACGTAAGTAAACACATAAGAAGATAATGTAGACCGAGAAAATGGGTTACAATTATGGGACACCACTCACACTGTCATGAGACAATCAAGGTCTTTATTACGTTAAGCAATTAGAGAACAATAAATACATAGGGAAAATGAATTAAACAATGACAAATAAAAGTAAAAATGTATTAGAAAACCATGATAGTAAATAGTCTTGCATAACAAATGTTGCTCTTGAAGTACCATTAGCACGTTAGAAAGACAATAAGTATGTCAAGGAATGTATAATATGATAAATTAATGTGCACTAAAATAAAATGAAACAATATTACCTATAGTGTAAAGATTTGGATTCTCCCAAGAGCCACTATGGGATTGGTAATAATTATCGCGCCAAGCATCCACTTCAGGTGCATGTAATGGATCTATAAAATATGTATTCATACCTAAAAAGAAAGTGAGTGTGCATGGTTTTATGGAAATATAATGACATATAAGATATTTGTTTATCTTTTGTAATAAGATGAACATGTAATAAGTAAATGTAAGAAAGTGTAAATGTAACCAAGATATGCAGTATGTTGTGAATAAGGCGGAATGGAATGCAGAGTGAATGATAAGAGAAACATGCCCCCAAGTGGATGTGAATGGAATTCTATGTAGTGAGGTTCATTTTTGTATGCCCCCTCAATAGTCAAGAATGGACCGTAAATGAGAGTGCATTATTGCGAAATGGTTTGAGTGATGTGTTCTTATGTGTTAGAAAGAGTTGATGAATACTTTGTGAAGTGTTGATTCTAGAATGATGGCGTGTAGATGATATTGAATGTGACATATGGATGAGTAGTCATGAAGTTTTAGAATGAGGTAATGATTTATCCTAAAGCATATATCACGAGGTGCATGAGTAGGGTGTCAAAAAGTGTGATGATATAGCATAAATCATCTATCAATATATGAATGAATAGGAAAGCTACAAAGGGGTGATGATTTATCATAAAGCGTATATCACGATATATGAGAAGAAGAAACTAGTTAGGAATGTCGCATGGTAAGAGGTTTGATTGATCGAAAATGTGATTTTGATGAGGTCCGTCATTAGAAATCAAATCCTAAAAACAAAATATGAAAGATGAGGGTTCAGGTTGTCCTCAACTATCACAATGGGTTCAGGTTTCTCTTGTGCATGTTCTACTTAGATAATGAGAAAGTAGTTAGATGAATAATGTAATAAATGTGTTCATGGAATAGAAACAACTTCCCTTGTATGAGGTGTGATGTATAAAACCATCCCCTGTTTCCCTTGTGATGGAGCTAGATGGATGTAACCTTAGGTGGTGATAGATAGTTCTTAGTGCTTGGTCCTTTAATACTATTTAATAACTTTATATTTATATGATTCCCTTGTTTTAATTTCATAATTAACCTTGAAAAGGCCAACTACCAAAAAGATAAGATGCTCAAATTACTATAAAGGACCCAAAAAGTGTGAGTAAAGTACAAAGGGGATAGGGGTTCCTTAAGGGGATGAGGGTTCCTAGCAGACTGATGTTTGGTTGGGTGCTAGTGTCAAGGACGAAAAATTCTAAAGAGTAAAAATGCAGATCTGATAAAGTAAGGGTGCAGGACTTTAAGTAGAATAGAAAGAAAAGAATGGTGGCCAAATAAATGGGTTGGTAAATAATTTTCTTACTTATGAACCATATGAATATTAGTATGCAACTAGGAATAGATAATTACCCAAAGTGCATGATTTTATGTCTATAACAACAAAGCATGATTATTCAATTATGTGTATAAAATATTCATTTGGTCAAGTGTGGTCAAGTATATCAGAATATTCTCTCTAAATTTGGATTTCAATACTCCTCATGTGTAATTGTTGTCTTGTTCATTTTTCTCAAGTAAAATTCGGTTTGATTCCCTTTGTTCATATTATATTTTCGTTAATAAAACATCTTTCTTGCTTGATACATCTTGTTTATGTACGATAGGTACATATTCAAGTTTTTACTCTCTCCCATTTTCTCCTTTATTAAGATATGACTGGTTAATAATCTAATTCAAAATGCAAAACCTTATGGATCTTTCATGGGATGTACTCTTTATCCAAACTTCTATTCAAATAGTTAGGAAAATTTTATAATGGAAACCTCGTGCTCGGTTAATGTTTCATGATCCCAAGTATGATGCCTTTGTTTATTTTTTATTTCTTCATTTTTATAGTGCAATCATGTAAGACCTACATATAAAAATGTAATGCAATTATTTTCCACGCAGAGCTTAAGTGTCACGCATGTTTGCACTCAACGTTCAAGTAAATTTTTTTAATATCATATGCTAAAAATAATTGAGGCATAGTTACCTAAAAGTAATAGGTGGCATAATAAGTATCCTAGAGGTTCCACGTGACATTTTACTTGATTCCATCACAAACGTACGTGATGGATAGGTTTTTCCTTTTTCAACTACTATAGTTTAGTATCATAGGGTCATTCACTTTCTAATAATGTATCTTAGTATCATGGAATGGATAAAGAGTACAAACAACCAAGCCTTAGTATCATAGGCTTCGGTTAATGTTTGGTGTATTTTCCAAGTCATTTTTCCGGCTGAAATACACCAATTATTATGGAATGGATATCAAATTGGGGAAAGCTTGAATTGATTAAGTAAATATTAACTTTCAAATAACCCATATACTTGATCAATATTGAAAGTATTTGACATTTTATTGATGGGAACACAAAAGTGCACTAGTAGGAGAAATGTGGGTCTCTAGCTAAAAATATTTATCAAAAAAATTCAAGTACAAAACATGCTTCAAATTATAGCATGATATATGTAGTTCTAATTGTCTAAAAAAGTACTAGGAAAGGTTGTAAAAATATATATAACTCATTTATTTCAGTTATGTCAGGTAGATTGTGGGCACCCTAGAAGTAGTGCCCACTCCTCTTCGACACTTATCATATTTTGATTTTGATTACTGTTGACTATAGACATGGACCTTATTATATGATTTTGTTTAACATAATGTTAGATGGTGGAGATATTCTGACTATTGATATGTTGTGATTCGTAGTATGATTCGTATGGATTCTTGAGGCATGGATAGATATTTTATATTGATGATGATGATGTGTTGTTAGCGTACATATTTACTGACATTCTGAGTTCTCATCATATTGACTAGGTTTTGGTGTTTGAACCAATCTTGCGATCTCACTGATATTGATTATATGGTAGAATTGAGATATTTTTTATTTGAAATTAGAAACGAATGATAATTTTTTTAGCTTTGATGATGACTTCGTAATATGATGATGTTTATTGATGGATGTGCATTTATTTTTTTAACATTGATTTATTTGATATGACCAGAAGGTTAAAGGAGCTATTGTTTGATTTTGCAGGTAATTATATCACAAAAAACAAAAGGGGGTTAGGAACCAACCATAGCGGAATATTGGATAGATACAACGATGGTCACCATGAAAACTTCGTGTTACGTTATTGTTGTATGTTGTTAGTTTTTTTGGAGTTTCCCATAGGGGGTGACCTAAAAATATGACCATGAGCTTTATATGTTTTCCCTTTTCATTTTTAATTATTTGTGGAGGATTTGATTTATTTTGTAAAGTAAATCATTTAATTATTGTTGAATAATGTGCTCTTATTTAAGTTAGTAAATCAGGTTTATTAAGTTAATTTTTGATGGGACAAAAGTGGACATTTATTCTAGTAGTTTCTCCTTTAAACCATTTTTACAGGCTTGTGGGACAAGGTAAGTTGGTCCCACACCTCTTAGATTCATCTACTAACCATACCTATGGGTTTAGGGATCAAAAATAGACCTCATTATATGAATTGTATGGTAAAAATTGGTATTTATCGCACCTTCTTACATGAGTTTTATATTATGTCTTTTAGAGATGTGGGTAAGAAGTTTGTGTGTAAGAGGCTTGTCATTTTCTCAACCACCAATTTATTATCCTTGGGGTTGATGTTTGAATTATGATGTGGAGTTGAGGATAAGTGATGTGGCATCCTACATGGAGCCACCTAACCCTCCTCTTCTCTTTTTCTATATATGCAAGTTTATGTGTTGGTTATGAGGTTATTTCATTTGGTTGTGCACTTTTTTTTTTTTAGAGTTGAATTTTTTTGTTGCTTTCTTGGGAGACTTGGAACATGTTTGGATTTTATTTGATATTTGAAGGAGCTTGGAATTTTTATTTTGGGATCAAGATCTTGCTATGGAAAGGTAGGAGCTACACCCATGTTATTTGTTCTATAAATGTGTGTGTTGTATGTAGATGAATGGGTTTGTGTCCTTTTTTGGGGATCATGGGTAGAATACATTAAGTATGGTGTACGAGATGGTTTATGGGGATTTTATTTTTGAGGGAGGAATAAGAGTAATTTTACGTATTTGGGAGGGAGTGGGTTGGGTTCCCTACCTTTTTAGATAAGAAGAATGCTTACTTTTCTTAAATTTTTCATTGAAGGAGACATAAGAGATTGTGGGGAGGCATAAGAGATTATGAAAGGCATAAGAGGATCTTGAGGTAGGGATAAGAGTTATGTAGGGATTTATTTTTCGTATTGGAGGCTTTTAAGGTGGGCACCTAATACCATTTGGAGACATAAGTGATTTATCCATAGTTCCTTTCTCCATTGGCTTTGAGTTTTCAAGCCTTGTTATTTTGAAAAGTTGTATTCTTTGTTATTGTTATTTTTATGCTTGTGTGAGCGTTGAAACATGCTTGCTTGTGTGTTGAAATGTGGAAGAACTTGTTAAATTCACCATTGGTCAGTATCCATTTCTTATTGCACTTTGGTTGGGGGTCGAGGACTAAAGAGGAGGATAAGATCTCCTTCTCATTCAAGTATTGGTTGGGTGGAGAGCGTTACCTATTGCCCTTAATTTTTGTGGTATTTGGATTTGGGAAAATTGTGGAGCTCAAGTGAAATTTTGGGCATAGTTGAATTTTGAATAAAACAAGAAGGAATCCTACTTATGTGAAATAATTGTCATGTTGTCTCCACTTATGTGGAGGGATTTTGTAACTTTTATTTTAAATCTTCATCTTCTTGTAAATGTACTTTGTAAAATTAAATTGTATTGGTTATTAAAGAAGTTCTCATGTTGGAAAGAAGGAATATGAAGTTGCATATTGATGTTATTATAACTCGTTCAAATTTAATATTTTACAAAGAGTGTATTGGATGTAATCATATATTTTAATGAATCACTTTAGTCTTGTAAAATGAAATTATTAAGACTGGTATTATTTAGTTGAACTAAGGACCTTGAGATGGCCTTGTAATAAAAATAAATCTCTCTCAATCTAAGATTATACTTAGGGGTTGTATTGTAAATCTAATTTGAAAGAAATGGTATTATTAAATGGATAATGTATGTTGAAAATTATACTTGAGCTTTGAAATGGATTTCATTGTATTCTAAAATGAAATGAATTATTTTCTTGTTATATTGTAAAAGAAAGCATTTTGAAAAAATAAAGTTATGGCCAAATATCATAAAAAGTTATAAGAAAAAGGGAAATAGACATTTAGTGTTTTAAAAAATGAATAGATCCTCTTCTTTACTTGTATTAGGTTGGAAAAAAGAGAAAAAGGGCCATTAGTTTCTCTATTTCACGTATAGATAAATAGATTGAAATTTTACAATATTCTTACCTATATTTCACTATATATATGAATGTGAGTGAATGTTACAATTATAGTAGAGTAAAATTTTACCATGGTAATAACATATATCTAATTAGACACACACACACACACACACACACACACACACACACACACACACACACACACACACACACACACACACACACACACACACACACACATCCATATAATATAGATATATTTATATCATATATATCTATTATGAAAATAATAAAAAGTTGAGGGCCGGATGACTACGGACCGTGTTGATGTATTTCATATAAAAAAGGTTGGGAGGGGTGGGTGCACACACCCCAACCCCAAACCCATATATTATATATGGGGGTGGGGTGGGGTTGACACACCGATGCCCCCTCCCCTTTCGAATGTTTATTAAACCATTCCACACCATATGGCTGTGGCCATACCCTTAAATAATGAACCTCATTTCTTTACAATATACGATGCTATGTGGGCAAAACTTTAATAGTCGAACATTATTTCATAGCCACTATTAATGTATGCATGTATTTATAAATACAAAAATTTTGTATTATCTCTAAAATTGACCTATAAAATGGGCCTTTCTTTAATATTTTTATTAAAATGAAATATGTAAATGGATGTATATACATGTGTGTGTATATATATATATATATATATATATATATATATATATGTATGTATGTATATAGGTATGTATGTGTGTGTGTGTGTGTGTGTGTATTTGAAACCCTCTTCTTGTATATATTCCATTTAAACCGAACTAAAAATTGGGAAAAATGCCCATACCCAAATACGGTAAAATCAAATAAAATACAAAAATAACAAATAATAATATGAGCAAACCCGAGGCGAGGGTTGCAAAGGAAAAAAACCCACAAAAATGTGCACATCCACCCTTGAGTTTTGAGCAAACTTTCATGGCCTCCATCCTCCTCTTGCTCCTAAACCTGCAAAATGGAAATGAGAAAATAGGGTAAAAGAATTAATATGAACATCTCATAAGGATATTTAAGGTTAAAATGAATAACTAAGATCCAAGGGCCCAAATTGAATCAATCTAAGGGTAGGGAATCAATCCTCCAATTGTTAGTTAAGGATATTTTGGTGGGAATATGTTTTAAATGAAATGCATGGGTAATTTATGAATGGGGCCACTAAATGGGTGTTAGGATGTTAGGATTAAAGTGCAACCTTTATTTCCTTAGTTAAGTTACTTTTATAAAGGAATTCCCTTAAAGAATTAATTAAATTAATTTTGTACTTGGAAAACTAAACTAAATAATGCTTTAGTAGGGATTGGAATTATTTGAACTTAATGTTATGTTTGTGGAGCCTATTTTCATGTTAGAGTGTGGTACACCTTATATGTGTTACACTCGGGTATTTTTATGGTGGTCGTGCTCACCGGTGAGCGGGTCGGGGGTTCGGGCGAAGCCCCCAAAGCAAATTTTCATGGGTGGTTTATTAACCCATGGGTAATGGGTAACCATTATGGGCTGTTTTTGGGCCCATGGTTTTTTGGTACCCATTGTTTTGATACCCACGGTTTTTGCCCATGGTTTTGATACCCACGGTTTTGTATCAAACTGCTTAAGCAATTTTCTATTTATATGGTCTTATGCATATGATACATATACAAGAAAATGCATTGTAGATGTGTTTTGAATTCGGGTGTGAATTCTATAGAGTTTATTGAGCATAGCTCCAAATGGATCTGGGTATTGCATTGAGAGAGTGGAGGCTTGTAATAAAATCTAAGCAAGTGATTCTTAGTGGACATAGCCCAAATTGGGTGAAGTACATTAAATAATGTCTCTCGTATTGTGTTATTTATTCTACACTTTTATTTGAGATCTATAATATTTTCTGCATATTAGTTTCTACTATTGTGATTTTGTAAGGGATTGTTCCGCATATTTTATCTCTTATTTCCTAACAATTGGTATCAAAGCCTGGTTTGGTTTGCTTAAGTGTTGAATCATAGGGAAAGTTTTATCTTGAGTGGGAGCTATGGTAGATGATGGAAGATTTAGGGTTGATAAATTCAACGGGTAGAATTTCAGTCTTTGGAAGATGCAGATGGAAGATTACCTTTATCAAAAGGATCTTTATACTCCGCTATCTGAGAAGGTGAACAAACCCTTGAGTATGATAGATGCGGAATGGGATTTGTTGGATCAAAGGTATTTGAAATGATCTGGATATGTATTGCATCTTCGGTATTATTTAATGTTTCAAAGGAAAAGACTACAAAAGATCTAATAGATGCATTGGGGAAGTTGTATTAAAAACCCTCTACCTCTAACAAGATATTTTTAATGAAAAAGTTGTTTAATATGAAGATGTCTAAGATTAGTTCAGTAGCAGATCATTTAAATGATTTCATTACGGTTGTGAATATGCTAGCTTTGGTTACAATAGAATTTGATGAAGAAGTTAGGGCTTTATTAATTTCCGTACTCTTTACCTAAAAGTTTGAATAGCCTGGTAATGGCGGTAAGAAAATCGGTTCCACTAACTCGAAGTTGAAGTTTGAGGATGTTGTAGGGTGATTCTAAGAAAGGAAATGTGAATAAAAAGCTTCGGGAATCTTCTACTTCATGGAATTCTTTGACAGTGGAAACTAGAGGGAGACAGAAGAATAGAGGAAACTGTGGAAAATTGAAAGATCGGGCAAGGTCAAAATGCAAGAGCAAGATTGTATGTAGGAACTGTGGAAAGTCTGGGCATGCAAAGAAGGACTGTTGGGAGCTTTAGGAAAAGAAGAAACAACAGGAAAAAACAAGGAGGCAAATGTGGCATTGGATAATGTATGCCAGGATACTCTGATTCTTTCTTTACATAATATTACTGAATCTTGGGTTTTAGATTCAGGGGCTTCTTTTCATGCAAATCCACATAGGCATTATTTTTTGATTATGTTCAAGGGATTTTCGGCATGTTTTTCTTGGTGATGATGAGCCTTATAGTATAGTTGGAAAAGGTTACTGTTCAGTTAAGATGTAGAATGGGAATACATGCTTATTGAAGGATGTTAGACATGTGCCTACATTAAGGAGAAATTTGATATCGGCAAGGAAATTGGGAAGTGACAGATTATCTTGTGATATTTAGAGCTGACTCTTGAAAGGTTACCAAGGGTGCTCTTGTGGTCGCAAAGGTAAGAAGGTTGGAACCTTGTATTTATCCACGATAGTACTAATGATTGTAATCTTGTGGCTTCAGATGCAGATACAACATTATGGCACTATAGGCTCGGTCATATGAGCCATAAGGGCATGGAAATCATAAAGAAGAATTTTCCTGGATATATAGAAATAGGTTTGGAGTTCTGTGAGGACTACATATATGGGAAATAGAAGCGAGTAAGGTTTCTTAAGGTTAGACCTACAAAGAAAGAGAGTAAGTTAGAGATGGTGCATTCTGATGTGTGGGGGACAGCTCAGGTATCATCTCTTGGGGGTTCAAGTTATTATGTTACTTTTATTGATGATGAAACAAGGAAAGTTTGGGTTTATTGTATTAGAAAAAAATATGATGTATTTGACACTTTTGTTAAATGGAAAGCCTGGTAGAGAATGAAACAGTCTTAAGCTAAAATGTCGCAGGTTAGATAATGGAAGGGAGTATTACAACAATGAATTTAATGATTAATGTTCTAAGAATGGAATCTACAGAAAAAGATGGTTCCAGAACTCGCACAAGTAGAATGGTGTATCGTAAAGGATGAACAAAAAAATAATGGAACATGCTAAGAGCATGAAGTTACATGCAGGACTCGCCTCTTTCTTTTTGGGCGAAGCGGTGAGCATAGCTATGTACTTGATAAACAGAGGACCCTCAAGTGCCTTGGATGGAGGCATACCTTAGGAGGCTTGGTATGGTAAGAAATTTGATTGCTCATTTCTTAGAGTCTTTGGATGTGAGGTATTTGTTCATATAAACAAGGATGATAGGACCAAGCTAGAGGCTAAATTACAAAAATATACTTTCATTGGTTATGGTGGTGATGACTTTGGATTTAAATTTTCGAGTATTAAGGACAATAAAATCATTCAGTCTAGGGATGTGGTCTTTAATGAGAAAGTCATGTATAAGCAATAGTTGTAGGAAAACAAGGAAGAATCCAAGAAAGAACATGTAGTGGTAGAGGGTATTCTGGATGGGACAGTGACCCATGAATCAGTTTAGGAACCGACTCAACAGAAACCCAAACTCCTACAGTGAGGAGGTCTTCTAGGGTAAGAAAAGAACCTGAATGTTTTTCTCCTTATCTTTATTATTTATTACTCATTGATAGTGGAGAGCCAGAGAGCTTTGATGAAGCAATGCAGGTAGATGCCAGTAAGAAGTGGGAGCAAGCCATGGATGAGGAGCATAATTCTCTCATGGAGAACTAGACTTGGGATTTGGTGAAGCTACAAGAAGGAAAAGAGCATTGCAGAACAAATGAGTGTAAAGGGTTAAAGACGAAGAAGTAAGAAAGAAAATATATAAGGCCCTATTGGTGGTCAAGGGTTTTTCACGAAACAAGGTATAGATTTTGATGAGATCTTTTCTCCCTGTAGTAAAAATGACTTCTATTAGAACTGCTTTGAGTAGTGGTAGTGAGAAAGACTTGCACTTAGAACAGTTAGATGTAAAGACTGCATTTCTGCATGGTGATTTGGAGGAGGAAATATATATGTAACAACCAGAGGGCTATGAGGTCAAAGGTAAAGAGGAGATGGTGTGTAAACTGAAGAAGAGCTTGTATGGCTTGAAACAAGCTCCACATCAATGGTATAAGAATTTTGATAGCTTCATGATGGAGCAAGGTTATATTAGATGTCATTCTGACCATTGCATGTATACAAAGAAATTTGAGGATGGAAGTTATATTATCCTGTGTTTGTATGTTGATGACATGTTGGTTGTAGGTAAAAACATGCAGGAAATAAAAGTACTCAAGAAACAACTAAGTGAATCCTTTGATATGAAGGATTTGGGGGTAGCCAGAAAAATCCTTGGTATGAGGATAACTCGGATAGGAAGGAATGGAAGCTAACTTTATGTTAGGAAGAGTAAATTAAGAAGGTATTGGATAGGTTTAACATGCATGATGCTAAACTAGTTGGGACTCCTTTGGCAGGCCATTTTAAGTTATCAAAGGAGCAGTGTCCTAAGACAGAGCAGAAAGAAACCAGATGTCCAAGGTACCTTACTCATCAGCAGTTGGTAGTTTGATGTATGCTATGGTGTGCACTAGGCCTGATATTGCCCATGCAGTGGGAGTTGTGAGTAGATTTATGAGTGATCCAGGTAAAGAGCATTGGAAAGTAGTAAAGTGGATCCTTTGGTATTTGAGAGGGACCATGGGGACATTTTTTTGCTATAGTGGATCAGACACCACTTTACGTGGTTATGTACATTCAGACATGGCTGGAGATGTACACTATAGGAGGAGCACGACAAGTTATATTTACACTGAAGGTGGGACATCAATGAGCTAGACTTCATGACTCACGTGTGGTGGCTTTGTTAACCATGGAGGCTGAGTATGTTGCTGCCACAGAGGCAAGCAAAGAAATGATTTGGTTACAACAATTGCTTAAGGAGTTGGGGCATAAGAAGGAGGAATGTAAGCTGCATAGTGATAGTCAGAGTGTTATACACCTAGCTAAGAAATTTACTTTCCACTCTAGGATGAAGCATATACAGATTGAGATATCACTTCATCAGACAACTTTGGAGGAAGATAAGTTGAAGTTGGAGAAGATTCATACCACTCGAGAATCCTGCCAGAAGACAAGATGACCAAGGTGGTCACAAGGGATAAACTAAAGCTATGTTCAGCTTTGGCTTGCCTTCACGGATGACAGTGAAGGTTTGAGAAGATTACTCGCTGGAAATCAGTCTCAAGTGGGAGATTGTTATGTTTGTGGAGCCTATTTTCATGTTAGAGTGTGGTACACCTTCATGTGTTACACTCGGGTATTTTTACGCTGACCCCGCTCACCGGTGAGTGGGTCAAGGGGGTTCGGGGCGAAGCCCCTAAAGAAAATTTTCATGGGTGGTTTATTAACCCATGGGTAATCGAAATCGTTATGGGCTGATTTTGGGCCCATGGGTTTTTGTACCCATTATTTTGATACCCACGGTTTTTGCCCATGGTTTTGAGACCCACAATTTTGTATCAAACCGCTTAAACAATTGTCTATTTATATGGTCTTATGCATATGATACATATACAAGCAAATGCATTGCAAATGTGCTTTGAATTCGGTGTGAATTTCAGCAGAGTTTGTTGAGCTCCAAACAAATCTGGGTATTGTATTGAGAGAGTGGAGGCTTGTAATAAAATCTAAGCAAGTGATTCTTGGTGGACATAGCCCAAATTGGGTGAACCATGTTAAATATTGTCTCTCTGTGTTGTGTTATTTATTCTGCACTTTTATTTGAGATCTATAATATTTTCGCATATTAGTTTCTACTATTGCAATTCGTAAGGGATTATTCTCGCATATTTTATCTCTTATTTCCTAACACTTAATTATATGGTTAGGGTAAGTTATACCTTATCCTTAAGTAATTAGGTAAATAAATGACATTATAATTATAAGGAAAAGTTAAACAAAGTAAAATTAATATCTCAAATAATGGTTTATAAGAGTTAATTAATGTGAATTAAGGAGAACCCAAAAGGGGGATTATAGCCCAAAATGAGTGAAATAAAATAATACTAATTAATTGTTAATTTTAACCCTTGTGAACACTTGCAAACACAAACAGCTAACCTAATTCAACCTATAACTAGATCACATAACACCGCATGATATTTTAAAATGTGGAAAAATTAGAAAATTGAAACAAAACCTAGATGATGATGAAATAACTCTCACCTTGGTCTATGCGGGAGGCACGGACCGATGAGGGGTTCTTACATGTCAACCTAGACCTACCACCCCCATATCGGTAGTAGTCACTATATTGCTGCCGATACTATGGATAATACATGATCTTGACATTGCTATACACAAAGGATATTTAGGAGCGCAACTTAGTAGACATGAAAGAGATCCATTAGTGTAGGCTCATGTACCTTCATGTCATAGTTCCGAGGATAGGGAAGAGAAATCCCACATGGAGTCAGCTAGACATGAGTCACCACTTATACAACACAGAGATAGGGCTACGAGAGATAGAGATAGGTCCAAAACCCCTACCCTAAGGGATAATCTTACGAGATAGACCTAGAGGTTGAGAGTTGACAAAGGATGCACCATATGAGGGAGGTCTTGAAGTTACACCTATCTCATTATGCTGGCGATACATGAGGTTTTCGGTAGAGGCTTGGTTAGTGAGCTTGAATGGATGCTTCAATCTTTACTCATGTACTAGCAACATGAAGGCTTGTCTTTGTGATTCATCTTCTTACAAATGGAGTAGGTGTTTGGTGGATAAATGAGGATGAGAAGCTCCATGTGGACTCAAATATGGTTACTTAGGATCTCTTTGAGGAGTGGTTTAAGAGTTGATACTTTTCTAGGAGGTTTATACAACATAGGATGGAATAATTTCATGATTTGTGATAGGAAAACATGACCGTAATAGAGTAGAAGAGTCACTTTATATACTTTATTTAGTATGTAGCCTACACGCAGATGAGTAGGTTAGGATTCACATGTTCATCACTGTGCATGAACCTAGATTTGGGAGGTGAAGTACGTATTCATTATCTCAGTAGATGTTAGTTGAGCCCATAGAGAAGGACTATGATGCTAAGGAGACTAGGAGGAAGACACAAAAACCAGAGATAGAGTGCGCACCGTATTTAGAAGATGCGGGATAGTAGGTTGAGGGGGTTAGTAACTTCTCTTCATGGTGACACATTCAAAAAATTCTTCTTTTGGACACACACATATGCCACAACAATAGAAACAAAAGGGTTGTCCAATGTAGAGAATTCCATAGATATTTTCTACTCATAGGGGATGTAGCATGGGGCCTCCTCTTAGAGGACTCTTCAGAATCAGAACCATCAATAGCTTATTCTCGTTGGAGCTCAAAGAATAAACCACAACAATCCATGGCAGGTTCATCTAGATCCACAACACGCACCACTAGAGTACCTACAGAGAGATGCATCTCATTAGAAGGGACCGGTTAGTCACTACGGATGCGTTATACAGGGGTATCATTAGAGAGAGTGTGCACAAAACCCTAATAACAAGGGTAAGGTAGCTATTTCGAGCCTACTATTGGTGACATTGCCAGAGTCATAGGATTTATGAAGCAGTTGAGAACCACTAGGAAGAGAGCACTGGTACTTGTGATTGAGACTACATGTAGTATTGGTGGGATCCCTACATCTATATTGTTTGATTCTAGATCTTATGATTCTTTTATTACACCATCATTGGTAGAGTGATACATTCTAGTGGGAGTTAGGTATGGCCTTATTTGGGATGTTGAGATGGCTTCCGAGCCAAGCTCTAAGTAGAATCCTTAGTTAAGGAATGTGTAGTAGACTCTAGGACCCTTCACCACTACCTTGGATCTTCATATCCTTCCCTTGGGTTCATATGGAGTTATCTTGGGCATGGATTGGTTATCTGCACATAGAGCTAGAGTTTATTATTAAAACAAGGTTATATCTTGTGCATATGATTTGGGAGTTGAGTCGGTGATATTTGGAGTCGAAACCCATCTCTATTTATACTATTTTTGCTATGTAGCTTAAGTGGTGTACGTGGCGTGGATGTCATTATATGCTATCACGCTTAGTGACTGGTTAGAGGATGAGGCTAGTGAACCATCACTTGATGATCACCCCATTTTATAGGATTTTTTAAATGTTCTTCCCATTGAGTTGTAAGGGTTACCTCCCGCGTGAGATAGACTTTGATATTGATTTGGTTCTAATAGAGAAGCCTATCTCACATGCTCCATATAGGTTGATAACCCCGAGTTGTGTGAACTCAAGTTGTAGTTAGACGACCTTATTTAGAAAGGCCTAATCCATCCTAGGTTATCTCCTTGGGGTGCACTGGTGATTTTTGTGAAGAAGAAGGAAGGATCCTTAGATTTTTATGTGGACTACATGGAGTTGAAAAAAGTAATGATAAAGAATCATGACCCCCTTCCTCACATAGATCATTTATTTGATCACATGAAGGGGTATACCATGTTTTATAAGATATATATTAAGTTTGGTTACCATCAGCTAAGGATTTCAAAGGAAGATAACCACAAGATAACTTTCCACACGCGATATGGCTCGTATGAGTTCACAAATGCCATGTGCCATTTGGTCTGATGAATGCCCCCGCAGTATTCATGAGTTTGATCAATGGGGTATTTAGGACATTCCTAGACCATTTTGGGCTCCTGTTTCTAGATGATATTTTGATCTACTCATGCACACATGAGGAGCATATTCATAAGGTTCTAATGTCTCTTCATGAGTAAAGAACTATACTGGGAACCCGGAGAAGTGTGCATGTTTACAATCAAAGGTTCAATATTTAGGTCACATTATTTCTATGGAAGAATCTTGGTTGGTTAGATAGATTTGAGTAGGCCTTCGGACGCTAGAGGGATGCCTTGTGAAAACATTTATTCTAGCGGTGCAGTCCACAGGTAGATTTATTCGTATGCAAAGTGATGCTTCTTTGGTAGGATTAGAATGTGTATTGATGTATGATGACCATGTAGTAGCCTTGAGTCTTGCAAACTCAAGGATTATGAGCTCAATTATCTAACTCATAACCTTGAGCTTACAATAGTTGTGCATGCCTTGGTTTGATGGAGACATTTCCTTTTAGGCATGAGTTTCATTCTCAGGATAGATCACTTGTGTCTTCGGCATCTCTTCACACAACCCATTATAAATGCCAATCAACGGTGTTGGATGGAGCTTCTTTGTGAGTATGATATGGAGATAGATCATGTGAAGGGGAAGGAGAATGTGATTGAAGATTCCTTGAGTTGTCAGAGACATTTGGATATGGTTAGAGAAGTTGGTACAAACTTGAGGACAAATTCTACCTTCTAGTTAGAGTAGAAATCTAGTCTCGAGACCCTTGAGGGAAGTTTGATGGATTTTTTTGGAGGAAGATGGTATTCTTCCATACAAATGTTGAATTTATGTACCCAAAGATGGAGGATTGAGGTAGGATATCCTTATTAAGGCACATCATGCACCCTATTCATCCCATCTAGGGGTGAAGAATATACATGCCACTTTGAGACATTTGTACCATTGAAGAGGGTTGCGGAGTGATGTAGGTCAATTTGTGTCTCACTTGTTTACAATGTGAGAAGGTAAAAGGCTGAGCATTAGGATCCAAATGGTCTTCTATATCTTCATGCCATCTTGGAGTGGAAATGGGACATAATTTTCATGGATTTAATTTTCGTGGATACCGATGTTGAGAAACCACCATGACGCCATTATGGTCACGGTTGATAAATTAACAAAAGTGGCTCATTTTTCTCTAGTGAAGATAAATTATAAAGCTAGTGCAAGTGGCGTGAATGTACTTAGATGATATTTTTAGACTATATAGGATTCCACGTAATATTATTTCCGATAAAGACGGTGACCCCTTATATACCTCTCATTTATAGACTACCACATACAACATGCCCTTGGGATATAAACATTAATTTCAGCAAGAGCATATCATCCCGAAACAAATGGGCCAGATTGAGTGGGTGAATCATATTTTAGAGGACATTCTTTAGATGTACATCATAGACCATCAGTCGAGATAGGAGGAGTATTTGTACTTGGTTGAGTTTTCTTATTATAACCACTTTCAGAGTTCTATTATTATGGCTCCATTTCGATAGGGGGTGTAGGACTCCACCGAGTTGGGCGGGATTGACGATAGAGTATCTCTTGGGCCAACTTTGTTACAGGATATGGAGAAAAAAGTTGTTTTTATTACAAATAATAAAGGAGGCTTAAGATAGAAGAAGTATGCAGATCATATGAGAGTTGACCGTAATTATCAGGTGGGCATTAATGTATTTCTTCATGTTAGACCTTATAAGATTCACATCCATTATGAAAAATTCTCTAAGTTATCTCCTAGATTTTTGGGCCATTCAAGCTCTTCGAGTGGCTCGATCCCTTAGCATATCATCTAGCCTTACCAACCATCTTGTCTCACGTGCATGGTGTGTTCCATGTTTCTGTTCTTAGGAGATACATTCTAGACTCTTCTCATGTATTGGATTATAAAACATTGAAGGTGCATGAGAAAAATTAGGTGATGGTGTAGCCTATATGAATTTTAGAGTGTAGGTTGAGAGCTTGATCGGGGCGAGTCTAGTGGGAAAGGTATGATGAGACTACAACTCCATGGGAGGAAACTACTTTGTTATCTACCCGATTTCCACACCTATTTATGTGACTTCCAAGAGGAATTCAAGTCTAAGGGGAGGGGGATGTTGTGCCCAATCCTCTTCAATACTTATCATATTTTGATATCGATTAGTGTTGAATATAGGCATGGACCTTATTATTTTATTAATTTTAGTATGATGTTAGATGGTGGAGATATTATTACTATTTATATGTTATGATTTGTATGGATTCTTGAGGCATGGATAAAAATTTATATTTATGATGATAATGTGTTGTTAGCTTACATATGTACTGCCATTTTGAGTTTTTTTCGTATTGACTAGGTTTTGGTGTTTGAACCAATCTTGCGATCTCAAATGATATTAATTATATGGTAAAATTTAAAATTTATTTTTGTTTGAAATTAGAAACGAATGATAGCATTTTTAGCTTTGATGATTACTTCTTAATAGGATGATGATTATTGATGGATGTGCAAGTATTTTTTATCATTGATGTATTTGATGCGAGACACAAGGCCAATATTGTTTGATTTTGCAGGTAATTGCATCACAAAAACAAAAGGAGTTTAGGAGATGAACCATAGCAGAATATTGGATGGATACAACAATGGTCACCATGAATTTTTTTTCATATGTTATTGTTGTGTGTTGTTAGTTTGTTTGTAGGTTCCTATAGGGAGGATGACCTCAAAATATGACCATTGACTTTATATGTTTTCCCCTTGTCTTTTTTATTATTTATGGAGTATGTGATTTATTTTGTAATGTAATTCATTTTATTATTGCTAAATAATATGCTCTTATTTAAGTTGGTAAATCATGTTCATTAAATTAATTTTGGATGGGAAAAATGGGACATTTATTAGAGTAGTTTTTCCTTTGATTTTTTTGATTTAAGCTGATTGTCATTGATTTTGAGTGTTGGGTACTCAACCCACCTTCCAAAATCTAAAATTTGACCTTTACAAATTTGGGAGGGAGTTGGGTTGATGCCCCACATTTTTAGATAAGAAAAATGCTTACTTTTATTACATGTTTTATTGAGGAGACATAAGATATTGTGGGGGCATAAGAGATTGTGGGAGGGATAAGAGTTATGTAGGGGTTTGGATTTTGTATTGGAGAATTTTAACGTGGGAACCTAATCCCATTAGGAGACAAGTGATTTCCCCATAGTTCTTTGCTACATTTTCTTTGACTTTTTAGGCCTTGTTATGTTGAATAGTTGCATTCTTTGTTATTGTTATTTTTGTGCTTGTGTGTGTGTTGAAAGATGGTTGTTTGTGTGTTGAAATGTGGAAGTAATTGTAAAAGTTTTCATTGGTTGTATCCATTTCTTATTGTAGTTTAGCTGGGGTTCGGGGCTAATGAGGAGGATATCTTAAGGTAAACATATGCACTAGAATAAATGAAACCAAGAAATCCAATCCAATTAGAGAAGATACTTAGCTAACATACATGATTAAATAAATTTAAATAATAACTAGTATGTGGGGAGAGTTAATCTAAGATATGAACAACTATAAATAAAGTAAATAAATTCACTAAAGAAGTATTTAAATCAGATAAAAACTATGGAAAAGGAAATTATGACCCTAATGTGCAAGAGATAAGAGGAAAGAACTTAGTTGAATAACATATCTTCGTGGGAATGTGTCATAAAGGTGATTGGAAAATATTTAATTATAAATGAATGTAGATAATCTATGAAAATGATGGATCTAGACTGATTCCTTGAACTCGGAGTGCCTAGGAAAGGATCATGGGGTGCTGGGGCACTCTGTTCTACAAACTGGGGTGCCCTGGTCTCTCGTGAATGCTCTAAAACTAAATCTCACATGACTGGGAGGTGGTATGAAATCCTTGTTGTGTGTCGCATGAGAATTTTTATCTTGTAAAAGATGTCTTCATGATCCAAGATGAATGTCAAGACATAAAAACCAAAAAAGTATCAAAACCCTAAAAATAAATTATGTAAATGAATGGATCAAACTGACCTCACCGCCACAATAATTGAATTACTAACTGATCGTTTCACTAAAATATGGAGGCAAATGTATTTATGGTGAGTGTGTGCATAATTTTCCCTCAAGAGGGATGACCTCAAAATGTGATCGTTATTGCATTTTCCCCTTAGGCAAAATGGGTCTAATGCGACCTTGTAAATGGGAAATGGAGGGATCGACCCAGTCATGTGGACTCACATTTGATCCCTAATTCGAGCAAAGAATGATCCAACTTGAAGAAAATAAAAAGTATCGGTGGAAGGATCCACGTGTCAGCTCGATGCAACTCCAAGGGAAAAATAAAAAATGGGGTCCCTAAGTGAGCGTGAGCCCTCCACATGGCTAGAGTTTGAAAATATGCACCGGCTGTTAAAAGTCTTAATAGGGGATGAGTCGATGGAAGATTCCACATGTCTCATCAACACCCCTTTAAAGGTCAAGTCTAAGAAGGGTCTCCAAATGTGCAAAGACTCTCCATATGTCTAGGGTCTGACATATTACTCTGCCAAACAAGAAGGGACTAAGCCAAAACATAAGGAATAAGGCAAAAAAAATTCACTCGGGGCCTGAATCGGCTAAGTATAAGAAAGGGTAAGTGGAAGGTGCCACATGCCTTGGTGGTGCACCTTCAAGGGTCGAATCAAAGAGCGGTCCCCAAATAAGCGCCAACACACCATGTAGTTAGGGTCCGAGAAACGTTTCGCCATCCATTGAGAAGTGAAAGCTTGGGACAAGCTAGCAGAAGCTTCCACGTGCCTCATTGGTGTAACTTCAAAAGAAAAATCTGGAGGCAGGTCCCAAATGTGCACCAACCCTCCATGTGTCTAGGGTCAGACATAGTGTCTCCGTAAAAACAGAGGGGATTAACTAGAACGCAAAAGAAATATAGAAGGCCCACATACGACGCCATGTGCCTCTTCGATGTAACTTTAAAAGTGAAGGGAGGGGTGAAGTCTTCAGATGCCACGTGGATCTCACACAAATAGAATCTTTTAAATATTGTGAGCCCACGTTAAACGCCCGACCCTCGATCTTCATAAATCCATAACCTTCAACTGGAAGCTCAGATTTGGGAAAGAGGAGACTTTTTGGAAAGCTCTCGATGTCCATTACTCGATTATAACTAGATATCCTTAAATATAGTCCATCATTCTTAAATGTGTTAGGCTTCTCACCTACCCCCATAATGGATTATGGGCTTCCTTTCTTTCCCAACAAGGAACAATGATGGAGGCATGGGTTTTGAAACAAAACCCATCATTGTTGCAGGAGAATTCATTGCTCTTTTGGGGTAGTTGAACAAGAATTCAGATTTCTTCTATCTCCTTCTCTAATTATTCCTATATATTTACCAAGAGGGGCAAATTGTGGAGTTTTCAAACCTCCCATTCAAATTGTAATGCAAATTTCTTCCTTCTCGCTACGTAATGCACTGTATCAATTTTGGAGGAATGAGATAATTTTGTGGATTATTCTAACCCCCTCTTGTGTTCATTACAGCTTCTTGGTCTCTCATCACAGTTTGGTCATCTGTGTGGTGGTTGTATTGTGTTTTTATGGTTTGTGTTTATTGCAAAGCAGGTGTTCATCATTCCTTTGGTGCATCACCCTTGTTAGTCTAGGTTTTATTTCTTACATCTCCTTAACCCTGTCTCCTTGGCAAGTTAGAGTAGGTTTTAGAGTAGATCCTCTGCAATATGAACGTGTGCAAATGGATAGAGGAATGGGAATAGGCCTTCATCTAGAGATCCCTCTTGATTTGCAAAGTCCTACACTTTGAGAGATGCTCCATGTTATGCAATCACATTGTGAGTCTCAACCCATCGAGTTGCAGACTTCAAGGGTGCTGTGATTTTGCACTAACAATTTTGGCACGCCCGGTGGGACACTAAGGTTAGATTTTCTCATCTTTCCAAGGTGTCTCATTATCAAACAACAAATCTTAAGCCACCATGTGACCACACTAACAGTTTTCGGTGTGCCGGTGGGACAAATAAGTCTTCATTTTATTGCAGCAAGATTGATGTGCACTTGTTGTAAGTTTCTAGCTTGAAAGAAGCTTTGAAATTACACATCTGACGACTCCTAAGAGGAAAAATCCACTAGTTTCAGTAGTCCAAGCTTGGCAGATTCATGAGAAGAATCCAAACGTGATCAAGAACTAGAGAAGAGGGACTTTTTTCTATCTACATTTATCCCCAGAAAGAGCAAGGAGAGGAAGAAGAGCCCAAAGGTCTCCATCTCCACCAAACATGACATTTTCAACACCTCCACCTGGTAGGCCTTTCATTTAATCGAATAAATTCCTCCAACCAATCGGGATGTCATAACCCAACCCCTACGTTAACTTCACTTAAAACAACCTATTGACTCTCAATGCACAAAATCTAGTTCCAGATTGCATCATTGAGAGCATTCCATATTTTATCGGAGATAATTAGATGACTCTAATTGACCATATCCAAGACATTGCAAATGTCTAGTGCAATCCATGAAATAACTAAAATGGACATTGTTGTTAAGTTATTGGCATCCTCCTTTAAAGGTAAATCTTTGTAATGGTTTAGAAGTCTAACAACAGGATCTATCCAGAATTGGGACCATTTGTACACAACTCTCCATAATCAATTTGGAGAAAAGGGGGATAACCTGTCTTTATTGGAGTAGTTGAAAATAATCAAGAGGGATCCTAATGAGTAGTTGATTGACTTCAACTTTAGATTCCAGCGGATGTGGATAGGATTCTAGTGGCCATGAGACCAACAGCGAAGGTGATTTTCTATACTTCCTTAAAGCTTTAAATTCTAATATTGCCATGATGATTCAATCAATGGGAGGTATAACTTTACCCACATCCTATAACATTGCTATTAGAGCTGAAAATATTTTAATTTAGGCTAATAAACTTGCACTTAGGCCATTTATTCCTTTATATCTAGAAATTGGAGCTCCAAGCACTAGTCAAGCACCCACATTAGCTCCCATTCCTGCTCCAAGGAATCAGATTTCAAATGAAGCTTCCAACTCATCTTCTAGCTCCTCAAATGAGCTCCAAGAAGTCATGAATCAACTATAAAACTTGGGTAATTAGTTGGTGACACTTAAGAGGCAAAAATCTCAAAATTTTAAATCATATCAGCCTTAAAATCAATGCAATAGACCTCCATATCAACCTAGTACACAACCCATCCAAACTACAAATCAGAATCAAGCCAAACCTCCTTCTAATAGATCGTTCCAACCTTACAATCCTAATGTTGCATCCACATCTAGAGCTTTAGTACCAGTGCAAAATAATATGGCTCAGAATATGATTGGTGTTTCCCATGCAATCAACCTCATAACTAGTCAATGTGTTTCAATGGTGCTTTGAATCAAGCCCTTATGGTGACAAAAATGGGTGTAGAACAAGAGACAAGCCAAGAAGGAAATCAGCAGCAGGAAACAACTCAGCAAGGAACATCTCCGAATGAGACCACACTTGTCAATTGGTAGGCTGAATATTTTTGCGGTATGAATCAAGCACCTTCTCAAAGTGTAGCAGCCAATACACGGTCCAAGAAAAGGAATATTGGAGAAGGACAGTCATCAAATTCAAATGATCCACAACCCTCTATCACTCAATAGGGTGTTAGCAATCAAAGTGCAGCTCTTAATGTGCAAGGACAACCCAAACCACCTTCTAGACCAGCCCAAGTGCCGGTTGCAACAACCCATGTACAAGAGAAGAATGTGCAAGGCAAGGGGCAGAAGAGAGATAGTTCATCTCCATTCAACATCATTGAACAGATGAAGAAAAAAATGTAAACATCTTGATGTGGGAGTCATTGGCTATCCCAGGACAGAGAGACCTATTGCAAGTTGCTATGGAAAATTGGTCAGCATCAAACCAGCCACCCAATCAACAAGAAAAGGTGCTTACCAATGTAGCTCGGTAAGGAGAAAATCAAGGAAACAACCAAGGTAAAATTCTGAAGCCCCCCATTCTATGTCTCATTGATCATTGGAGACAAGTTAGTGCATAATTGCATGATTGATTCGGGAGCAAGTAGCTCACTCATACCGAAGCAAATAGCTAATCAAATGTGTCTTCAATATGAAGTCATCTCCAAAGGTGTAGTGCAATTAGATGGGACAATGGTAACAACGGTTGGAGTAATCAAAGATTTGAGCCTCACATTGCATGCATGTCCCAATGTGACCATCTTGCAAGATGTATCACTCATAGACTTACCACCACTCTTTGCATTGTGCTTGTCAAGAGACTTCACTACCAAAATTGGTGGATATCTATCAATATATTGGTCACACATGCTATTTAGAAAAAGGTATGGATACAAGGCAACAATCTGATCTGAGCCTATTGTAAACTTTCACATAGAGCCTCATACACCAAACCAAATCAATTAAAATTGTTCATCATTTGTTCAAGAAGATTATCCAAGCACTCATGAAATAGATACCAAAGTCGATGAATTCCACAATTGAATCTTGATGAATGATAGAAATTCAAACTATAAAATTCTACCCTAAAGCAGGTAATTTCTAAACTTTTTTACAACAAAAATGATAGCTAGAGCCTCTTTTTCAGTTACAGTATAATTTACCTTAGAACTGATGATTTGTCTACTCCCAAAGTAAACTGGATGATCATTCCCATTTTCATCATTTTGGCTCAGAGTACTTCCTCGTGTTGCATATGAAGCATCAGTATACAAAATGAATGGCTTGCTCCAATCTGGATTCTTTAAAATAGGTGAAGACACCAAAGCCTCCTTTAGTTGTTCAAAAGCTTCATGAGCCTTCTTTCCTGGTTCATAAGTAACATCCTTCTTCAAGAATCGGGTTAAAGGTCAGTGCAATCTTTGAGAAATTCTTGATGAACCTTCTAAAGTAACCCACATGGCCTAAAAATGATCTCAACTTACTTCTATTCATAGGAAATGATAACTCTTTGATTTTTGAAACTTTATCGGATTAGTACCAATACCATCTATGTATAAAACATGCCCTAAAAAAACACCTTTAGAACATCCAAAGATACACTTTGTAGGGTTTAGTGAGGCTTGTGCTTCATCTAACCTTTAAAATGTTGTTTCCATCTAGTGCAAGTGGTCCATCTTGCTCCCATAGATGTAAAAATCATCCAGAAATACTCTAATGAAGTTTCCAATGTAGGGTTCAAACACCCTATTCATCAAACGTTGGAACATTTCCGGAGCATTACACAACCCAAAAGGCATAACTCTATAAGCAAATGTTCCCCAAGGAGTGGTGAACGTGGTCTTCAGCTGATCTTTCTCCGCTATATCCATCAACAAAACTATAGCACTCCTGGCCAGCTACTTCATCCAAGATCTGATCTGAGAATGGAAGAGGGTAATGATCCTTCTTTATTGCCTTATTGAGCTTCCTATAATCAACAAAAATGCGTAGCTTCCCATTATTTTTATTGAGATCACAATGGGAGAAACCCATTCTAAATTCTCCATAGTAAATATGAATCCTGCATCAAGCAACTTATCTATTTCTTCTTTTACAGTCTTAGAAAAATTAGGATTTGTTATATATGGCATTTGCTTTATGGGCTTAACACCGTCTACCAGCTCAATAGAATGTTCTACCCAACTTACTTGATGGAGTTCCTTGTAATCAAAAGTGAATAGGTGTATGTACCTTCGAAAGAGCTGGAGGTAGGATTCCTTCTCACTCTACATCACAACATCACCAATCTTTATTTGTTGGAGACAATCATTAATTTCTTCTTTAGATAATTTTATGGGTTCATGAGTCGGTGTGACAGAAGGATATCCATGACTGAAATTTCAACCTCACTTTCTTTATCTTCTGTGTCCACGTCACTAGTACTAGAGTAATAAGAGGATGTTCAATCATCAGTTTCATCACTTGAATCCACAGTTCTACCTTATGATGCCGAGGGATCATGTTTATCTTCACCCTCTCTCTGCCATGTCCATGTGTCGTGAAACCTTCATTCCAGTAGTTTTTACATGAACTCTCCTTAACCATGGCCTTCCCAACAACATTGGGTATGCAACAAAGCACCATTTTTCATCACCTAAAAGTCTACCACACATACAACACCCATAACAGAGATATTGCCACATTTGAAGCAACACCTTCTGGTTTAGTTTTTCCCTTATTTAATTACCTTAACATAAGTGTTGAGGGGCGATGAATTTTAAACCCAACATATTCATTACAAAATTGGTCATTACATTAATTGCAGCACCTCCATCAACTAAGACATCATGAATTGAAATACCATTACATTATACCTCAGCGTGTGGAGCATATGGATCCAACTCTGCCTCCAAAATAGGGACCTCAACCTCTTTCCTTCGTCGAGCATTGAGTCCACTTCGCAGCTCCCGCCTCTTCTTAGAAGACAGTCAAAAGTTGACCATATGTAATATTTACAGGCCTTTTGGACAGATCTTCTAAGATGGAGTATGGTCCTTGTCCCTGTGAAATTAAAAAATCTTGCACACCCAACTTTATTCTCCTATGTTTCTTACTAGTTTCTCCTTTCATCTTCTTAGGATCATTTCGCTCTTGGTTATATTTTTTTCTTTCTGTTTGTTACAAACACATCTTCTTCATTATTTATGCTCATATCTACTACATCAAAAGAATTCATAGTTGCTTTTCCTTTATCATTATCTCTTATACCAGATGTAGAAGCTCTATCTAGATAATTATATTTATAATGACCCTTTTACGACAACCATAACATACAACTTCAGAAATATTTCATGTTGGACCTCTATCTTCTCCTTGAGAACTAAATTCTTTTCCTTGAAGAAGATTCATAGTTAATTGGCCCATCTTCTTGAGCACATCTTCATACTTAGTAGATGTAATAGGAGAAATATTTTTGCTCACCGAGAGTGGTTGTGGATTCTAGACCAAAGGTGTTGGTGTAGGCTCTACCTTAGCAACAATTTATTTGGGCTCTTCTTCTTACCTTCTTGAAATCTCCTTTTCTTGTTCAAGGGTCACTGGGTGGTCATACTTCACTCGTTGTCTGATCTCTAGCTTCATTCCAAGAATGAAATGCTTATAGAGGAGATTATCCACGCCATTCATTAACCCATCTCATTAATCCTTCCTTCCGGATCTGGGCATTGAGCTTCCTCCTTAGCTCTAGAACACGAGCATGATAATCCCTTATCTTCTCCTTCTCTCCTTCGGATAGCTTTGTTATATCGATCATGAGATGTGCATATTTATGTTGTTCACCAAATTCTTCAAGAAAAATTTTAGTTGATAAATCCTATGAGTGTTTCACATTATCACCTAGTGTTTCAAACCACCTAAGTGCTGAACCATCCAAAAAGGTAGGAAAAAATGTAGTCCATTGTTCCCTTCTTATAAGGCCATTACAAATACAAGATCGTTTAAACTCTTGAATGAAAGAGGAAGCATCTTCATTAGATTGGGCTGAAAAAATAGGAATCTTCCCCATTTTCAAAAGTAACCACAGTGAAATACCAACCCACAAGTACAATCAACAAGACTTATGTGCACAAATAATTGGAATCACTATAATATAAAGTGAATTTACACGTTTCTACAGTAAAATAGGAATGACCATGGTAAACTATGGTAAAACTTGACTTACTATGGTAAAAATTGGCTTTACTGTGGTAAACACTATTCACGGTAAAAAGTGAAGTTATTGTGGTAAATACTATTCTCGGTAAAAAGTAAATTTATTGTGATAAATACTATTCATGGTAAAAAGTGACTTTACCATGGTAACTACTATGCACAGTAAAAACAAGGTTACACTCTAAATGATTTCTGACTAAGTGGGAATATTTCTCAAGAAACTCCACCAACGAGGAATGGTCCCAACAATGGAACCAAAATATCATCACCAATCTGACACTATGATAATTCTCCACCAGAAATCCTCATGCTATAATTATTTACTAATGCACAAATTTTGGTTTGGTGGATGTAATCTAGAAACACAACAACAAACATAACACAAGAATAACATAGACTATGATATGAAGGAATGATAACAAATCTGAAATATAAGTGTAAATTATAATATCAACATGAAATTGTTACAATCTCACCCATGAGGTACTTCAATTGTTACTAACTTCACTTGCCTTCCAACAATAACTATGGGAGAAACTTCACAATTACACCTCTTAATGGCTTATTTAACACACCTTCTAAATGATGGCTTCCTTTACACACTTACTCATACAATGTTTCTCACTACTTCCTTCTATGCCAAATGAGGGGGTGGCCTTTTTATTTATATAAATTTCAGGTTTATCCACCTTATCTCTAAGATAGGATAAGAAATCTATTCGACAAATCATATTCCATACCTTAACTCTTATCTTTACATGTAAGCTTGTCTTTTAAGATAAGATAAACCTTATCATTTCACATGGGTTCCACCTTTTTAGACTTTTTACAAATAAAATACACAAAATATTTATGACATCACTCCTTGTCCTTATTACTAATATAATATTTCTAATTCCTAATCATGTAGACCCTACTTCTCTACTTACCCTAACTTTGACATTTTAACATTACCGAACCACTTACGATAAATATTTAATTTTTACCACAACATTCCTATTGTACTTTGACTATTACTATACTATACATTATTGGTGGCATTGTACCAGCAGCGCCATTATCTTCTATCGGACACCACTACTAATTATACTTAGCAACATCCTATTCCTAATACATATATTAATGAAATAGAAATTATGGAGGAAAATTTTAGTGTCGACAACAACATTTGATGTTATATAAAGTATCAAGAGTGAGAAATCTCAGCCCCATATTAAAGTGGTTATAAGACCAGTTGTTCTAGACAACAACACAAGTTGGAAAGTCTTCGAGAATGATAAAAAAATTGTCAATTTTCTACAAGAAGAAGCTGAGTTCTTTGCCAAAAACCAAGACAAGTTGGAACAACAGTATGGTGACCAAGTGGTGTAGCTGAGAACTAAAAAATTACCAAAAGGTCTTGTAACTTTGGAGTTAATCTTCAACCCAAATGATCAATTCCGGAAGGATAAAGAAAACATTTAGGTAAAGGGTGAAGATTCAAAGCCCATTTCAATAGATGAAGGCAAGACATTGCAAATTGGAAAAGTAAGTACCCCACAAGAAAAATTTGAATTCGTTCAACTTTGTCAAGAATTCCCAAATGTCTTTGCATGGACTTATAAATATTTAAGAGGTTTCAACCCAAAGTTGGTGCAACACACTATCAAGTCGGATCCATGATCTAATCCTATCGATGTAAGCAAAGGGAAAAATATCCTCACATTTAAACTCTCACGAAGAAAGAGTTGAACAAGCTGATTGAAGCTAGGATAATCTTCCCTATCAAACATTCAATTTGGGTTGCAAAGTTGGTGCCAAAGGTCAGAAAAGAAATGGAGAAATTAGATTGTTTGTAGACTTTTGTGATCCGAACAGAGCATTAATTAAGGATCATTATCCACTTCTATCAATGGAACAAATCTTGCAGGTCAGTAGTTGGCTCTGAAAGGTTTTCATTAGTAGACGGATACTCGAGTTATAATCGATAATGGCAAAAGAGGAATATTAGTACAAGACAACCTTCACCACGAAATGGGGCACATATGCTTACAAGAAAATGCCATTTGGACTGTCCAACACCGTAGTAAAATTTCAATGAGCTATTGATATAGCATTCAAAGGAATAATCAACAAGATGGTTATGGTATACCTAGATGATATCACCGTATTCTCAAAGAATGTAGCAAACTACCTCTTTCACCTCAAGAAAGTATTTCAAAGCTGTAGAAGGTTTTTAGTGTCATTGAATCCAAAGAAATGTGTATTTTTGGCATACGAGGGAATGTTGTTAGGCCACATTGTCTCATGAGAAGGGTTAACAATTTACCCCAAAATATTTGAAGCCATTAGAACACTTACACTTTGCCACATCACAAGAAATATCTCCAAAAATTCTTAGGAAGAATAAAATTTGTCCGCAAATTTGTGCCTGATTTTGCCACTCTTCTCAAGCCTCTAATGATGATGTCAAGAATCATCTTCGATTCAAATGGAAATAAAAAGGAAAAGAGTGTTTTGAGGCTATTAAGCGTGAAATATCACAAGCGCCAACTCTTATTAACAAATAATTTTCAAGGTATTTCATGTTGTATTATTTTGGAGGGTCAGACACAATCTTAGCTATCTTGGTACAACTGAATAGAGAAGGTTGAGAACAACCCATAGTGTTCTTCAGCCAAATCCTGGAAGATTATGAAATAAGGTACTCTTTTATTGCAAAACATGGTCCGGATGTCATCAAGATTTTGAATAAGTTCGAGACACTTGGTCTTGAACAAAAAGATTAAACTGCTAGTGTCTCATGCTTTGGTGTCAAGGACTTTCTTCGAACAAGGTTTTTAACGATGAGAGAGTAAGTTTGATCACTCAGGTAATGGAATACGATATTGAAATCAAAGTGAATAAGTTAGTTCATGGAAAAGGTTTGTGTGAGTAGCTCGCTTCCAAACAACAAACTAAGTCAACAGATGAAGAAGAGGCTGTCCTTTTACTACAAAATAATCAAGAACAACCAGCTAACAATGTTCCCATTCCATGTTGGACTCAAGACTTGGTGCATTATCTCCAAATAGGTTTGTACCCTCCAAATGAGAAAAGAAAAGAGAAGGTACTTTAGATTACAAGCCATTCCATATGTTCTTATTGACGATGTTTTGTTCAAAAGGGACATCAATGGTGTTCTATTGAGGTGCATTGGGACAGTCCAAGTTGAGAATATGTTACATGAGTTCCATGATGGAGAAGTAGGAGGCCATTTTGCTCCATGGGTAACAACTCTCAAAATTATGAAGGCTGGTTACTATTGGCCTATGGTGTTTAGTGATTGTTACACTTGGATCAAGAAGTGTAAAAAATGTGCATTCTTCATAGGCAAGGAAAGATTAGTAGCACTCCCATTACACCCAATTTCAGTTGACCAGCCATTCATGCAATGGGGATTGGACTTCATTGGGGTCATCAATCCAAAATCAAGCCAAGGCCACAAGTGGATTCTCATAGCAACAAACTATTTCACCAAGTGGACCAAGGCGGTAGCACTCAAAGAAGAAAACGAGTCTAGCATACTAGAATTTTATGAAGGGATAGTGACTAGGTTTAGAGTACCAACCACTATCATATCAGATAATGCATTGGCATTCCTTGGTACAAAGATCACTGAATGGGCTATCAAGAATGGTGTATACCTCAAGCACCTCTTCAAACTATTACCCTCAAGGTAATGGCCAAGCAGAGTCCACAAACAAGAACTTACTAAGAATCATCAGAAGGAATCTTGATGACAATTAGAGAACTTGGCACACAAAACTCAAATCAGTTATTTGGATAAATAGAATCACACCCAAGAGGTCTATAGGTAGCTCTCCATTCAAGCTTGTGCATGGGAAATACCTATATCACTTGATTTGTCAGCATTAGAACTCATGAAACAACTAGAACTACCTGAGTTTGAGCCTATGGAGATCAGGTATGCAGAGCTGATGGAGTTAGAAGAAGCAAGAGAACATGCAGTGTAGACCATGGAGAAGGATCAAGCATTGATCAAGAAGAGATTTGACAAGAAAGCTAAAGCCAGGACATTCCAAGTTGGAGACTTGGTACTGAAGTGGGATGTGGACCGTGTAAATCTAGGAAAACATTCCAAGTTTGATGCCATATGGAGTGGTCCATACATGATCACTGAATGCAAAGGTAGCAATGCCTTCCAGATGGCTAAGTTGGATGGTGAAGAATTGTAGATTCTAGTCAATGGGATCTATCTCAAAAATTGCTACTAGAAGGAGAATTCTCACCCTTGTACATATTAGTCTAGGATTTCCAATTCCTCCAAGTGTTTGTGCACATTTTCTTGTTATTAGAATAGGTTTCATTTCCCTAAGTTCTCTAGCACAAGTTTTGTTGCTCCAAGGTTGTATCATTGTATAGTTTGATGTGCCTTTGGGTGAATGTTGTAGCGGTCCATTTTGGGAATAGGTGAAAACCCCAGTCAAGACAATTTTCTACTCTCATAAATCTCATCTTCAATATTTTCTTATGAAAATTGAGAGTGTGGATAGTGGGGCAGGTTCATGGTCACCAAGTGCAAGTGTCGGATTCAAGTTTCAAAGAATAGGATCGGTATCAAGCTATCATCTATGACTTTGTGCCCAATGGATAATTCAAGGCAACTAATCCGTTCACCTAGCAGGTAGGTGATTCTGCGAGTCACCAAATTTTTATCCAATTTTTCCCCTCAGGAAAAATTGGTTGAACACGACCTTGCACAGGAGAAATGGAGGGGTCGGCCTAGTCATGTGGACTCACATTCGATCCCAAAATAAAGACTAGAATGATACAACCTAAAGAAGAGAAAAAGGATCGTGGAAGAAACCATGTGTCAACTAGACGTAACTCCAAGGGTGAAATCTAAAACGGCGTACCCAAGTGAGTGTGAGCCCTCCACGTGGCTAGAGTCTGAAAAGCTATACCAGCTATTAAAAGTCTTAATAGATGATAAGCTAGTGGAAGCTTCCACATGTCTCATCGGCACACCTCCAAAGGTCAGGTCCAAGTAGGGTCTCCAAATGTGTGCAAACTCTCCACGTGTCTAGGGTATAACATATTACTCCGCCAAATAGGAAGCGACTAAGATAAAACACAAGGAATGAGGAAGGCATTGTTCACTTGAGGCTTGAATAAGCTAAGTATGAGAAAGGGTCAGTGGAAGGTGTCACATGCCTCATCATCGCACCTTCAAGGGTCAAATCCAAGGGTAGTCCATAAACAAGTTCCAACACACCACATAGTCGTGGTCTCGAGAAAGGTTTCATCACCGTTGGGTTGTCCAAGCTTGGGATAGGCTAGCGAAAGCTTCCACATGCCTCATCGGCGTAACTTCAAAAGTAAAATCTAGAGGCAGGTCCCAAACGTGCACCAACCCTCCACATGTCTAGGGTCAGACATAGTGTCTCTCGCCAAACCGGAGGGGGTTAGCCAAAATGTAAAGGAAATAGAGCAGGCCCACGGATGACGCCACGTGTCTCTTTGGCACAACTTCAAGAGTGAAGGGAGGGGGTGAAGTCTTAAGGTGCACGAGGCTACCACATGGATCTCGCATGGATAGACTCTTTTAAATATTGTGAGCCCGTGTTAAACACCCAACCCTCAATCTTCAGAAATCCATAACCTTTGACTGGAAGCTTGGATCTAGGCAAGAGGAGACTTTTTGGAAATCTCTCGATGTCTGCTACTCAACTACAACTGGATATCCTTAAATGCAGTCCACCATTCTTGAATGTGTCAGGCTTCTCACCTACCCCCATAATGGATTATGGGCTTCCTTTCTTTCCCAACAAGGAACAACGATGGAGGCATGGGTTTTGCAACGAAACCCATCATTGTTGCAGGAGAATTCATTGCTCTTTTGGGGTAGTTGAACAAGAATTTAGGTTTCTTCTATCTCCTTCTCTAATTATTCCTATATATTGACTAGAAGGGAAATTTCTAAGGATGGACAGTTTTTCTTTGTGCCCTCCCTTATTCTTTGTTCTGCAGGTTGAATTTGTGGAGTTTTCAAACCTCCCATTCAAATTGTAATGCAATTTCTACCTCTTGGCTACTGTAATGCACTGTATCAATTTTGGAGCAATGAGATAAGTCTATGGATGATTTCAACCTCTCTTGTGTTCATTACATCTACCTGGTCTCTCATCATAGTTTGGTCATCTGTGTGGTGGTTGTATTGTGTTTTTATGGTTTGTGTTTATTGCAAAGTAGGTGTTCATCATTCCTTTGGTGCATCACCCTTGTTAGTCTAGGTTTTATTTCTTGCATCTCCTTAACCCTATCTCCTTGGCAAGTTAGAGTATGTTTTATATTATATCCTCTCGTAATATGAACATGTGCACCTAACCTAAGGAATGGGAACCAATATTCTTCTAGAGAGCTCTCTCGATTCATAAAGTCCCACACTTTGAGAGATGCTCCATGTTATGCAATCACACTGTGAGTCTCAACCCATCGAGTTGTAGACTTTAAGGGTGCTATGATTTTGTATTAATAGTGACCATGGGATTTATATATTTTTTCCTTTCCTTTTTGATTATTTGTAGAGGATTTGATTTATTTTGTAAATTTATTCATTTAATTATTGTTGAATAATGTGCTCTTATTTAAGTTAGTAAATCATGTTTATTAAGTTAATTTTAGATGGGACAAAAGCATACATTTATTCTAGTAGTTTATCCTTCAATTTTTTTATTTTAGTTTATTTTGATTGATTTTAAGTCTTGGGTAGTCAACCCATCTTCCAAAATCAAAAATTACCTTTAAGCCATTTTTTTAGGCTTGTGGGAGAAGTTAAGATTGTCCCACACCTCTTAGATTCATCTACCAACCATACCTATGAGTTGGGGGTCAAAAATAAACCCCATTATATGAATTGTAAGGTAAATGGTTATATTTATTGCACCTTCTTACATGAGTTTTATATTATGTATTTTAGAGTTGTGGGTATGAGGTTGTGTTTGAAAGAGGCTTACCACTTTTCTCAACCACCAATTTATTATCCTTGGGGTTGATGTTTGACTTGTGATGTGGATTTGAGAATAAGTTATGTGGCATCCTACATGGAGCCACCTCACCCTCCTCTTCTATTTTTATATATATGCAATTTTATTTGTTCGTTATGAGGTTACTTCATTTGGTTGTACACTTTTTTTTTTTTTCAAATTGAGTTTTTCAACAAGGGAAATAGATATTTAGTGTTTTAAACAATGAATAGATCCTCTTCTTTACTTGTATTGTGTTGGACAAAAAAAGAGAAAAAGGGCCATTAGTTTCTCTATTTCATGTATTAATAAATAGATTGAAATTTTACATCTTCTTACCTATATTTCACTATATATCCGAATGTGAGTGAATGTTACAATTATAGTAGAGTAATCACATAAATATAATTAATTCAATTATTATATAATATATATATATATATATATCGCATTATATAATAATTGAATTAATTATATTTATAATATATATATGTCCATCCATATATATATATATATATATATATATATATATATATATATATATCCATATAATATATATATATTATGAAAATAATAAAAAGTTGAGGACCGAATGATCATGGATGCAGTGTGTGTGGGTTGATTGCATATAAAAAGGGTTGGGATGGGTGGGTGCTGCGCCCACCCGAACCCGAACCTCATATATTATATATGGGGATGGGGTAGGGTTGACACCAACCCCCCCCAATGTTTATTAGACCATTACACACCATATGTCTGTGGCCATACCCTTAAACAACGACCCCCATTTCTTTAAGTTGCGATATAATATACAATACTATGTGGGCAAAATGTTATTGGTCAAACTTTATTTCATAGACATTATTATTGTATGTATGTATTTATAAATACAAAAAGGTCGTATTATCTCTAGAATCAACCTATAAAATGGGCATTTCTCTAATATTTTTAATAAAATGAAATATGTACAAAAGGATATATATATACATATATATTTATATATCAATATATAAATATATATGTGTGTGTGTATTCAAAACCCTCTTCTTGTATATATTCCCTTTAAACTAGAACTAAAAATTGGGGAAAATGTCCATACCCAAATACAAGAAATTCAAATAATATACACAAATAAAAATAATTATATTAGAAAACCCTAGGAGAGGGTCAGAAAGGAAAATAAACCCCAAAAATGTGTATATCCACCCTTGAGTTTTGAGCAACCTTTCATGGCCTCCATCATCATCTTGCTCCAAAACCTACAAAATGGAAACAAGAAAATAGGGTAAAAGAATTTATATGAACATCTCATAAGGATCTTTAGGGTTAAAATGAATAACTAAGATCCAAGGGCCCAAATTGAATCAATCTAAGGGTTGGTAATCAATCCTACAATTTTTAGTTTAGGATATTTTGTTGGGAATATGTTTTAAATTAAATGCATGTGTAATTTGTGAATGGGGTCATAAAATGGGTGCTAGGATGTTAGGATTAAAGTGTGACCTTTATTGCCTTAGTTAAGTGACTTTTATAAAGGACTTCACTTAAACAATTAATTAAATTAATTTTGTACATGGACAACTAGATAATGCTTTAATAGGGATTAGAATTATTTGAACTTAATTATATTATTAGGGTAAGTTATACCTTAGGCTTAAGTTATTAGGTAAATAAACGACATTAGAATTAGAAGGATAAGTTAAATAAAATAAAAGTAGTATCTCAAATAATAGTTTATAAGAGTTAATTAATGTGAATTAACGGAACCCAAAAAGGGATTATAGCCCGAAATGATTGAAATAAAATAATACTAATTAATTGTTAATTTTAATTATGAAAAACCTTATGATTAAGAGGAATTTATTAATTGTGAATTAATTAAATCTAGTTGTAGGTTATCTCGTTATGCAACTTGTGTTTTAAAAAAAAATTCCATAATTTTCCTAACTAATTGTTGAACTTTATCTTGGGTTTTGTATGGGAAAAATGTGGGTGAGACACTTGGTATCAGAGCCGTGGATTCAACGCTTGGACCCTTGGGCATACTTGGAAACACAAAAAGTTAACCTAATTCAACCTATAACTAGATCACACAACACCGTGCATGCGATATTTTACAACATAGAAAAATTAGAAAATTGAAACAAAACCTAGATGATGATGAACTAACTCTCACCTTGGTCTATGCAGGAGGCACATCTAGATAAGGGGTTCTTAAATGTGAACCTAGATCTACCACCCCCATATAAGGTATTAATCACTATATTACCACAAATACTACGCATAATACAGGATGTTAATGCTGATATATGCAGAGGATCTTTAGGTGGGAAACCTAGTAGACATGATAGAGATCCATTAGTTGTGTACCTTCATGTCACAATGCTTAGGATAGGGAAGAGAACTCCCACGTGGAGTCAATTAGACATGAGTCACCACCTAGAAAACACAGAGATAGAGCTACGAGAGACAAAGATAGGTCCAAAACCCCTACGCTGGGGATGATCATGTGGATATACCTAGAGGTAGAGAGTTGACAATCATAGACCATATCAGGGAGATCTTGAAGCTACACTTGTCTCATTATGTTGGTGATACAAGATGTTTCTCTATTAGAGGTTTGGTTAGTGAGATTGGATAGATGCTTCAAGCTTTTCCCATGTACTAACAACATGAAGGCTTGTGTTCTGATTCATCTTCTTACGTATGGAGTAGGTTTTTGGTGGAGGAATTAAAATCATAAGCTCCATGTGGACTCAAAGATGGTTACTTGGGATCTCTTTGAGGAGTGTTTCAAGAGTTGATACTTTTCTAGGAGGTTCATATGAAATAGGATGGAAGATTTTCATGATTTGCGATAGGATATTATGATAGTAGCGGATTACAAGAGTCACTTTCTAGACTTTCTTTAGTATGTAGCCTACATGTAAGATGATTAGATCAGGATCCACATGTTCATCAAAAGTTTGAACCTAGATTTGGGAGGTACAGTGCGTATTCATTATCTCGCATACGTTAGTCGAGACCGTAGTGAAGGCCTACATTGCTAAAGAGACTGGAGGAAGACACAAAGCAAGCCAAAGATTGAGTGCAGAGCCATATTCATAAGATGTAGGATAGTAGGTTGAGGGGGTTAGAACCTCCTGTTCATGGTAGACATAGATCAAAAAAATTCTTGTTTCGCACCCGCATGGCAGCTGCAACAACAACAACAACAAGGTCATCCAACGTATATACCTCCACATATATTTTTTTCTCAAAGGGGACGTAGCATGGGTCCTCCTCTTGGAGGACTCATTAGGAATCAAACACCACCGAGAGCTCATTCTACTAGAGCTTGCTAGAAGTGACCAAAAATTCCATGGCAGGGTCATATAGATCCACAACATAGACCACTATAGTACCGGCAGGAGCTGTATCTCATTAGAAGGGACCGGGTATTTGCTATAGATGTGGTATAGAGGGGTATCTTTGGAGAGAATGTTCACAGAACCCTAATAAAAAGGGTAAGACACCTATTTCAGAACCTACTATTGGTGACAGGGGCTAGGAGTCACAGGATTTATGTAACGATTAAGAACCTATAGGAAGAGCACCCAGGTACTATAGTAGAGACTACATATAGTATTGGTGGGATCCCTACATCTATATTGTTTTATTCAAGATCTTATGATTTTTTTATTGCTCCATCATTAGTAGAGTGATACAAGCTAGTGGCAGTTAGGTAGGGCCTTATTTGGGATGTTGAGATGGCTTCTAGAGCCAAGCTCTTAGTAGACTCCTTAGTTAAGGAGTGTGTAGTGGACCTAGGACCCTTCACCACTACCTTGGATATTTGTATCCTTCCTTTGGGTTCATATGGAGTTATCTTGGGCATGGATTGGTTATCTGCACATAGAGCTAGAGTTGATTGTTACAACAAGGTTATATCTTGTGCAGATGATTTGGGATTTGAGTCGGTGATAGTTAGAGTTAGGAGACCCATCTCTATTTACACTATTTCCGTTATGCATCTTAAGTGGTGTGCATGGTGTGGATGTTTGTTATATGATACAAGGTTAGTGAGAGGTCGAGGATGAGGCTAGTGGAATGTCACTTGATGATCACCCCATTTTATAGGATTTTTCGATGTTTTTACATTGAGCTATCGTGGTTACCTCCCTGCGTGATATAGACTTTGATATTGATTTGGTTCGGGGAGTGAAGCCTATCTCGTGCGCTCCATATAGGGTGATTACCCTTGAGCCGTGTGAGCTCAAGTTGCACTTAGAGGGATTTATTTATAAATGCCAAATCCATCCTAATTTATCTCCTTTGGGTGTACTAGTGATTTTTGTGAAGAAGAAGGAAATATCCTTACATTTTTGTGTGGACTACAAGTAATCGAACAAAGTAACAATTAAGAACCATTACTCCCTTCCTCGCATAGATAATTTATTTGATCATATGAAGGGGTTGCCATGTTTTATAAGATGTATCTTTAATCTGGTTACCATTAGCTAAGGATTGCAAAGGCAAATATCAACAAGACAAATTTCCGCACGAGATATGGCCACTATGAGTTCACAGTTGTGCCATTTGGTCTGACAAATTCCCCACAGTATTCATGATTTTGATGAATGGAGTATGCAGGAAATTCCTATACCATTTTCAGATCATGTTTCTAGATGATATTTTGATCTACTCATGCACGCGTGAGGAGCACCTTTCTTAGGTTCTACACTTTCTTCATGAGTAGCAACTATATGGAAGCCCGGAGAAGTGTGCATGTTTACAATCAAAGGTTCAATATTTAGGTCACATTATTTATGTGGAAGAATCTTGTTTGGTTAGATAGATGTGAGTAGGCATTAAGGACACTGGAGGAATGCCTTATGAAAACACCTATTCTAGTAGTGCCGTATGCACAGGGAGATTTACTTGTATGCACCGATGCTTCTTTGGCAGGATTAGAGTGTGTATTGATGTAGGATGACCATGTAGTAGCCTTTGAGTCTTGCAAACTCAAGGATTATGAGCTCAATTATCTGAATCATGACCTTGAGTTTACAACAATTGTGCATGCCTTGGTTCGATGGAGACATTTCCTTTTAGGAAAGCGGTTCATTCTAAGGATAGATCACTTGATTCTTCAACATCTCTTCATAAAACCTAATCTAAATGCCCATCAAAAGCATTGTATGGAACTTCTTTGTGAGTATGATATGGAGATAGAGCATGTGAAGGGGAAGGAGAATGTGGTTGTAGATGCCTTGAGTTGTCGAGAGACATTTGGTTATGGCCATAGCAGTTGGTACAAACTTGAGGACTAGGATCTTGTAGCAGCTTCCACATGACAACTTTTACCTTTTAGTTAGAGTAGAGATCTAGTCTCGAGACCCATTGAGGGGAAGTTTGATGGATTTTAATTAGAAGAAGATGGTCTTATTCGGTAAAAATGTTGGATTTATGTACCTAAAGATGGAGGATTGAGGAAGGATATCCTTGTTGAGGCACATCATGCAACCTATTCAACCCATCTATGGGTGAAGAATATGCACACCACTTTGAGACATTTGTATAATTGGAGAGGGCTGCAGAGTGATGTAGCTTAATTTTTGTCTCGTTGTTAAGAGTGTTATAAGGTAAAGGGTGAGCATCAAAGATCCAAGTGGTCTTCTATATCCTCATGCGATACTAGAGTGGAAATGGGATACAATTTTTTTGATTTCATTGTAGGGATACTCGATGTCGAGATACCACCACGATGCCATTATGATCACAGATTGATAAATTGACAAAAGTGGCTCATTTTTTTCTAGTGAAGAAAAATTATACAACTAGTCCATGTGAATGTACTTAGATTATCTTTTTAGACTATATAGGATTCCATTGAAGATTATTTTTGACCGCGACCCCTCATACACCTCATTTCTAGACTACCATGTGCAACATGCCCTTGGGATGAACATTATTTTTAGCATAGCGTATCATCTCGAGACAGATGGACATATTGAGCGGTGAATCATATTTTAGAGTACATTCTTCGATTTATGTCATGGACCATCAGTTGAGATGGGAGGAGTATTTGTACTTGGTGGAGTTTGGTTATCATAAAAATTTCAGATTTCTATTGGTATTGCTCATTTGGATAGGGAGTGCATGACTCCACTGAGTTGGAAAATATTGAGGATAGAGTATCTCTTGGGCCAACTTTGTTATAGGACATGGAGCAATAGGTTATTTTGATTAGACAAAGACTGCAGGAGGCTCATGATAGATAGAATAAGTATGTAGATCAAAGGAGAGTTGACCGCAATTATGAGGTGGGAATGAAGGTGTTTCTTCATGTCAGACCTCATAAGATTCATATCCATTATGGAAAAGGCTCTAAGTTATCTCCTAGATTTTTAGGTCCATTCGAGATCTTGGAGTGGATCGGTCCCTTAGCTTATCATCTAGCCTTACCAACCATCTTATCTCGCATGCATGATGTGTTTTATGTTTCCATTTTTAGGAGATACATTCTAGACTCTTCTCATGTATTGGAATATACGCCATTGAAGGTTCATGAGAAAAAGTAGATGATGGTGTAGCTCGTGTGAGTTTTTGAGTGTAGGAAGTTGGGCCTTTGAGGCCGAGAGGTTGATTAGGTGTGAGTCTAGTGGGATAGGTATGATGAGATTATAGCTACATGGGAGGATACTACTTTGTTACGGGCCCAATTTCCACACCTATTTCAGTGACTTCCAAGAGGAATTCAAGTCTAAGGGGAGGGATATGTAGTACCCACTCCTCTTAAACACTTATCATATTTTGATTTCAATTACTGTTAAATATAGGCATGGACCTTATTATATTATTTTGTTTAGTATGATGTTAGATGGTGGAGATATTCTTACTATTGATATGTTTTGATTCATAGTATGATTCAGATGGATTCTTGAGGCATGGATAAACATTTTATATTGATGATGATGATGTGTTGTTAGCTTACATATTTACTGACATTCTGAGTTTTTGTCGAATTGACTAGGTTTTGGTGTTTGAACCAATCTTGCGATCTCACTGATATTTATTATATGGTAAAATCTAGATGTTATTTTTTTGGAAATTAGAAACGAATGATAGAATTCTTTATGTTTGATGATGAATTCATAATATGATGATGCTTATTTATGGATGTGTAGGTATTTTTTATCATTGATGAATTTGATGTGGCCACGAGGCGAAAGGAGGTATTGTTTGATTTTGCAGGTAATTATATCACAATAAACAAAAGGGGGTTAAGAGACCAACCATATCAGAATATTGGATGGATATAATGATGGTCACCATGAAAAATTTGTGCTATGTTATTGGTGTATGTTTTTAGTTTGTTTGGAGGTTCCCATAGGGAGGATGACCTTAAAATATGACCATGGGCTTTATATGTTTTCCCCTTGTCTTTTTAATTATTTGTGGAGTATGTGATTTATTTTGTTATGTAATTCATTTTATTATTGCTGAATAATGTGATCTTATTTAAGTTGTTAAATCATGTTCATTAAGTTAATTTTGGATGGGAAAAAAAGGGGACATTTATTTTGTGATTTGAGCTGATTGTAATTGATTTTGAGTCTTCATACTCAACCTATCTTTCAAAATCCGAAATTTTACCTTTAAGCTATTTTTGGAGGCTTGTTGGAGAAGTTAATCTTGTCCCACACCTCTTAGATTCATCTACCAACCATACCTATGGGTCAGGGGTCAAAATTTAACCCCATTATGTGAATTATAAGGTAAAAAGTGATATTTATTGCACCTTATTACATCATTTTTAATTTATGTCCTTTAGAGGTGTGGGTATGAGGTTGTTTATATAAAATACTCATCATTTTTCTCAACCACCAATTTATTAGCCTTGAGGTTGATTTTTGACTTTTGATGTGGAGTTAAGGATAAGTGATGTGGCATCCTACATGGAGCCACCCCAACCTCCTCTTCTCTTTTCCTATAAATGGAAGTTTATTTGTTGGTTATGTTTTTACTTCATTTGGTTTTAAACTTGTTTTTTTATGGAGTTGAGTTTTTTTGAGATTCTTGCTTGGGAGTCTTCAAACTAGTTTGGCTTGCATTTGAGGTTTGAAGGAGCTTGGATTTTTTATTTTGGGATGAAGATATTTCTATGGAAAGGTAGTATCTACACCCATATTATTTATTGTGTGTGTGTGTGTGTGTGCCCAAATGAATTGTTTTGTGTGCTTTTTTTTTGGGATCATGGGTAGAATGCCTTAAGTATGGTGTAGAAGAAGGTTTATGGGAATTTTCTTTTGGAGGGAGGTATACGAGTATTGTTACATATTTGGGAGGGAGTTGGGTTGATGCCCTACATTTTTAGATATGAAAAATGATTACTTTTCTTACATGATTTATTGAGGGAGACAATAGATATTGTGGGGGAATAAGATACCGTGGGAAGGATAAGATATTGTGGGAGGGATATGAGTTGCATAGGGGTTTTTTTTTTATTTTATTGGTATCTAAATTGATTCTCCCTTGGAAAACGAGAAGCATCACAAATTTGAAATAGATCTTAGAGATAAATAGATCATAACATATGTTATTTTGTAGCTGGGGATGAGATCTAACTGGCGCTTTGTCACTTAGATTATGGAGAGATGGATAGCACCTTCAAGAGGATTTGACCTATCCTCACTACTTTAGGTTGTGCCTCTTCAACCAGGGTGAGAGGATCCTTAGTGTAACCTCTGTTTGATGAAGAAGATGGAGATATCCTTCTTTTGCACAAATTTTATGAAGAAAACCTTGGAAAAGTATGATCAATACTCCAAAATGTAACTCTCAAGAGTTGTCACTTCTAAAAGATGGAGATACTTTCAAAACAAGGCTAAGGTTACTAAAGACATTATGGAATCCTGATTGCTTCTGCATATTTTAGCAATAGAATTTATACATTTGTGGACACACATAGAAAACAAGGGTAGTTTAGGATGGATTCATGGTTTTGAATAATTTTTGTTTGAGATTAAGAATGATAAAATTGATTATACCAAATCTTTGAGAGACTTCAAAACAATTGGAAAGCTAAATGATATAAAGCTTCAAATAGCTAATATATTCCTTCAACTGAAGGTGTGCATCAATGGAGGCCCGTATTTGCACACGCTTCACACAATCTCAAAGAAATTAACACGAAGGCTCGAGCTAAAGACTCAATAAAACATCAAAGACCCCTAGTTCGTCACACCGTAGATACACTCAAGGCTTAGAAAAATATTTATCATCAAATGAAAGTGAAGTGATTTTAAATTGTTTATCTCATCACAGGATGAAATTACTTCTTGAAATGAAATTGAAAATGCCACTAAACTATCATAGCGACAAGATCTTGTGTGATTTGGAGGACTTTAACACAAGATTGCAATAGGAATAAGAAAAATTACTTACAGAAATTCTAAAACAAAGCAAACACAAATTGCTCCAAGATTGACAAAAATTAACTCGAAATTGATTAGATTCATCAGCAGGGGAAAGTTTCTTTAAACAATCTTAGAGCTTGTCAATGGCTATGCAATTGCAACAAACTTGACATGATTAAAATCTAAAACACAATAAATTAACAGGTTTCTTAGATTTCTCTCTCAAGAAGATGGGCTCTCTCAAATTTTCTCTTAAGAATTCAACCTCCAACCTTTTGCAAGTGTATTCTCATTGCATTTATACATTTCACTTGCTCACTGATCCCAAATTTTCCCCCCAAAAAGAATAATATTCAAGGGACCTTTTCTTTTTACCAATTTGCCTCAGAAAGAGATGTTTAACAAATTCACATCCAAAAGCTCACTAGGTGGACCAAATTATAAACTAATCATGTTTTTCGACGCTCGACTAATGACTAGGATGCCATGCCACAATTTTTGGCAGTCCTTCTAATCATTCTGATTATTTCATTTGAGAAATCCCCATTTTAATCATTCTCCAGAGGATCTGTATAGCTAGATCTGACAAGTAATCCTTTTCTCTCTCGAGGCAACACCTTTTTCATCTTTTGTGCCTGTAACCTCCATCATTTCATCCTTTTCCCTCTATTTCCTCTATAACTCTACCCCACATCCATCTTCTCTTGTAATTCACATTTTTACAAGTTCTTAAGCAATTCTAATTTGAAAATATTGACCTTAACAATCCTTGGACTCATAAATTAAGTTCTAAATCCATTGGATGGCACTTTACTTGATAGAAACGACATGGAATTTCATAAAAATGATGAAAAACAACATGTATTCACATCGTTAGGAGTCTTGGAGAAAAATGGTGGTAAAAATAGTTGAAATGCACAAAAATCGTTGATTATACCCCCTTCACAACTCGGATTAGAGCTATCCACATGTTTTCTTAGTGCAACTCCAAAGGTGAGGTATAATGGCAAGTTTCCAAACAAGCATGGGCATTCCACATGCCATGGGCCTAAGAAAATACCTTTTGGCCTTTGGAAATGTCTTAGTAAAAAGGAGCTAGCAAAAGCCTCCACGTGTCACCTTGGTGCACCTTTGGTATGGTCCTCAAAAGCGGAGACCCCAAATAAGCATGGTCCCTCCACGTGTCTCAATCTGGTAGATTTGTTAAAAAATTGAAGGATCAATGGAAGGTGCCATGTGTTTAGGGTCCGAGATAGTTTTACTTGGCCTTTGAAAAGTCCAAGAAAGGGCAGAGTGAGCAGAATCCTCCAAGTTTCCTCCTGGCGCTTCTTCAAAATAAAATTTAGGGGCCGGTCCCCAAATAGGTGCGGTCCCTCCACATTTCCCAGGCCTTAGAAAATTGTTTTGAAAAGTTTAAGTATAGAACGGAGTTGGCGAAAGCCTCCACGCATCTCCCGGTGTAATCATGTTAAGGTGGGACCCTAAGGTAGATCCTCAAATGAGCGCCAGCCCTCCACATGTCCATGGTCTACCAAAGCTACACCAACCGCATGAAAAAATTGTCTAAGTCTTGGCAAGGCAGCAGAAACCTCCACGTGTCTCCCTAGTGCAACTCCAAGGTCAAACCAAACTGTGAATTTTTAGATGAGCACCGGTCCTCCACATGGACAAGCTTTGAGTTGAATCAAGCCCTAGAGTTTCACACTTCCCCTAGGATCCACATCCAACTAGAAAGGGCCACATTTCCACATATGCTAATATGTAAATTTGATGGGGAAAACACACCCGTCAAACCGTAAAATGTAGGAAAATCACCATTTGTGCTCGGAAATGAATATTTCTTTGAGGAAAAAGATTTAAGAAATTATATAAGGCCCAAATATGATCCTCCAAGTCACATCCAATCACATTTCCACATATATATTGGGACAAAAATTGACAGGGAAAACAAAACATGACTATGGAAAATAGAAGCAAGGTAAAAACCCGAGTTTTCACCCAAGTTACAAATTATTCACATGGACAGAGGAATGGAAAACAAAATCTAGATTTAAAGTGATCCTTGACCAAAGGAAGGGACTGATCATGGAAACCAAATAGAGGAAAAAGTTTTCATGCATCAATACGGGATATAGAAAAGATGAAAGAGCCCAAATTGAAGAATTTCAAGGATAAACAGGGTGAGATCAAATTGAGCACCAACATTGGCTCGACCAGGATGGGCACTCCCTGTGAGTGCCACAAGAACAAATAGCATAGCAAGTGCTAAAAACAAACCATTGGGTAATGGAGTCAAAGAATAATCTTGTAGAGTAGAACAATAATAACCAACTCCCCCAAGGACAAACCGAGAAACCAACAAAATGGCTACCAAGGACTAGGACAAACAAAAATAGAAAAACATGAAAGTAGAAAGAAACCAAAAGACTATACATTGTAACAGTGTTCATTTTAAGACACATATAGAACATTGTAGGTGAAAAATACCTGGCGAATATCCCCGGAACCAATTTCAATGAAAGGTGAATTTGATAGTATTCCAAAACCAAATTTTTGCCAGGTTTTTCGAGCCAGAGAAACCACAAAGTTCCGTGCACCGACACACCATTGACACACGTCCAACATGAACAATTGACACGCCTCAACATGACATCAATAACACTTGTTGACGTGCATCAACATGACGTCAATTGAGCTCATTGACGCGTGTCAATAGGGGCATTGACACGCATCAACAAGGGGCATTGACACACGCCAATAGGGACAATTGATGCATGTCAACACATTTTTTTATGCATGTCAATGGTCCCTATTGACACGCGTCAATGCCCCTTGTTGACATGCATCAATGCCCCTATTTACGTGCATGAATGATCTCAATTGATGTGCATCAATGGACCCTTTTGATGCATGTCAGTGGCCTCTATTGACGCGCATCAATGGCCTTTGTTAACGCGTGTCAACATGGGCCATTGATGTGTGTCAACAGAGGCCATTAACACGTGCCAACAGGGTCCACCGACATGCATCAAAATGGGCATTGGCGCGTTATTTGGCCTATAAATACCCTCCCGTCAATCATTTTCTCATTTCCACTTTCCGACTCTCATTTTTTTATAGGAATCCATTATTGTCAAAGACGCAAGCACAACTACAATGGAAACTTCAACTACTTCCCAACCACAAGCTCAAGACAAAAATCAAGAAGAGAATCTAGTCTAATCCATAGGCAAGATCATCTATAGGAATCCTTTATGCCCCCACATCCATATTGTTTTAAAGATGTCTTCTCGAATATAAAGATTTGATCGATGCATGTGATTTTAGTGGGCTTGTTGACATGCCCCATTTCACAATAGACCCATATATTTTAAATTATCTTCTCTCGTCCAATAATATAGAGGATAGTCTTTTTATGTTACTCGAACAATGGTGAATGTTTCAATTCAGATATCGAAGTAAATGACATCCATCGCTTTATGGACCTTCCATTCATAAATTTACCAATTATTACAATGAAGGCAACACTTGTGGAAGATGACCATAAATATCTCGAATCAACGCTCGGTTCCCATGTTGATTGTAAGTATATTTCATTTTCATTCATCATATTTTATTCTATTTTTATTGTGATACAATTTAATGTTATAAATTTATATTAATTCCCACCGATTGGCATTTGCAGCTCATGTCAATAAATCCAAGCATGGTGTGGATACGTAAGCAATTGCACACCACTTTTTTACCGCAATGATTTCCTTTTTCAATCCGTAATAGTTTTTCAAGGTCAAAACAGATATACCAAACTAGGCCATTGCGTACATATTTGCTACTATCTCAAAACAAAATTTGATTAGTGCACCTATCTATAAAAAAGTAAGAATTGACATAACAAATTCAAAGCTTTAAAAAATAGTCATTTATTCCACAAACTATCTATTTGGCTTTTATTACGAGGCACTTTTAAATTTAAAAGAAAACCAATTCCTACTTACACTCGATTTGACGAGGAGTTGATGAAGTTGTCAATTCCATTTAAAGAACAACATGTATTATCTATTTAGTTTGTATTTCAATTTTCAACATTACACTTTGCACAGCTTATTAACAATTTACGGTTTGTAGAGAAGATTTATTAAAGCCCTTCCCGACAAAACATGTTATCAAGAGGAAGAGGCCAACAACACGCTGTGGCTTCCGGTGATTCCCAATCTGAAATGGAGGCTCACTCCTCTCCAAACCCTCAATAGTTTGAACTCGTTAAACACCAGAGAAGTAATACCTTCTCATATATTATTTACAAATTCCAAATTTGTATTTTTATTTTCCAATTTAAATTTTAACCAATTGAATTGACATACAATTCAATGTTGATGACATTGCAGGGACTTTGGACCATACGTGTGTTTCGAAACTCAACCATCTTCCCCAACTCACTCCGCATACCACGTGCAATTGTATCTTCTCAACAACCACCAATTACTACTCCTACATGGCCACCCTTAGCACCGCGACAAACTACCCCTCGACAACAAGGTACAACTTTTGAATACTACTTCATTTAATTTCATAGTTTTTGGATTGTTTTCTAGTTTTTCATGTTTTTTCTTGAAATTTTTAGCACATTGTAGTCCTTCTGTGTAAACAGCAGCACCGAGCCCCCTCAATGAATAATTTTTAAAATGCCAACCAGAGGAACAAGGAAAACAAACATTGGTAAACACATGCTAATTGCTTCGGCCCCTAGCGGGACACTAAAAATTACCTCCTCCTTTCGAATTCCAACCCTTTCACTTGGTGGCTTGCCCAATGCAATGGGCATATCGGTTTTGAATAATATAAATTTAGATGAAGTTTATTTGTGCATTGATGGCAATGACCCAACTAGTTTTTTCAATACCCATGAGATGATTCAAGGCCAGCAGGTATAATTAAATTTCAACATGCTTTACAATATTGAATTAAATTTCAATTTAAATTTATTTATCTGAATCTTGTTTAATTTTATCACAAACAGGATCAGGCAACCCAAAGGCAGAAACAAGTAGCATTTGATCAGCCTGAAAGCCCCCATACTTCTCCAGCAAGATCATCTTCATCAGATACAGATGGTGAATAGTTGCTACCTTTTCCTTTAGAGAACTTAATTGGTTATGATTTTCAATCCCATGTCAGTGAGTTTTTTTTACCTCATATCAATCAGCTCATAGAATGGGAGAGAAGGACTAAAGTTCTTATCAATAAGATTATTAGTCACTTTGAAAATTATTGGCAAAGAGATAGTTTATACACTGCATAGCTTCTAGAATCAAGCTACGAAGATGGATTCCTTACTTACCCAAGTAAGAAGTGGGACTTTCATGTATAACAACAACTATAAAGATGAAATTTTGGATAAGACATTAATCAAATTAGAAAATATTAGTGCTGAGGCCAAGGAATATTTTAACAAATGGTCTAAGGATAAGGATCTAGTAGCGATTGCAAATGCCGAGAGAGATAGAGCGGTTGTAAGTACTATCACTTTCAAAAAAAAAATCTTGTTAATTTTAAATTTTCATTTTTTAGTAATATGTTGAATTGACATTACTTTTTTTGTGCAATTGAAATATGAAAATTTGAAGATTCAAGCAAAGTTACTCCAAGTTCACTTGGAAATAGCGAAAGAACATTTTATCCACAACATAGAATTTGAAGGAAAATATTGTTTTGGTTAACAAACAAAACAATACACCAAGTGGATAATTAAAGAGCCCGGTTTCAACACCGAAATATTATTCAAAGCTAAGGCATCAGCTGATCCAAATTTACTATCCCATGTAGATGTGACAAAGCAAGAAGAAATAATTAAAAAAATCTGACAAGTGTTGAAGATCTTATAAGTTCTAGGGCTATTTCTCGCCATTGGGGAAACGGGTAAAGCCACGGAAATAAACCATTGGGGAAAGGAGCACAAGAGTTGAAATGGATACAAAAAGAGGGTCAAACTTTTTATTATTGAGTATTCAAACTTTAAATATTGATTCTATATTTGAGAATTTGTAACATTGAATGTTGTGGTCATGGTATTTGAATTTTATTATCTGGATTTGATAGCCTTTTAAAATTTGAAATACTATATAATCTTTAATTTTTTAACTTCCTATCTATTATGTATAGAATTTTTATATTGTATATGGAGTTTATGTTTTTGGTCTACTCTTAATGGTGATTGCATTAGATAGGGATGAATCATAATGATGTATGTTTCTTGTTTACTTGGATTGTCATGAATTGTATGTGGACATAGATTTAGCTTCAAGCATGATAATTATTCTTCTCTAGACATTTAAACTTGTTTTAAGATAATTATTCTTCTCTATACTTGTAATGATATGATCATGATAACATTAGAATGGATATAGATGATGATGAATGATGATAATGGATAATCGCTTTTAAAAAATGGAATGTATTAGGACAAAGACATTTCTTTAAATTTAAAATAGATAAATAATTGTTTTAATAATAATTGTAGTGTCGTGTTATGATAATGATATGATATATATGGATGATGATAAATTGTATAATGTATCGTGGATTATGAATTGTATAGTATGGAAATATCTTCCTCTCAGTAAATTCAATTGTGTCATTTTATCCCACAAAGTTTTAAAATATATCGAAGCATTTTGCAAATATAAAAATAAATCAAACATAATTTTAAGAAATCAAGAAAGTTGATATGATAGGGTTTAACTTACCTCTAGTGTTTTAGATTGCTATGAAATCATCACTGGTAATGTGCTAGATCTTTGTTTTAAGAAAACTCAACACAAGAAATGGATTAGTAGATAGATGGGTGAGTTGTCTGACATTGTTAGTCCCAAGAAGTACCAGCTTTCCTTGGATGGATTTTAACCCACATTTTCAAAAAAAAGATAAAGATTGTATTTAAATAAATGTAAATATATAGACCTGTAACATCTTTAATGATAACAAGAGTTGAAAAAAATTAAAGTGAAAAACAATAAGATTAAGGTGAAGAAGATACCTATTTAAAGTTGAAACAATCCATTATCAATAGCTTCTTAAAACTGGATGTTCTCTTCTATAGAGTGTGACTATGCGCCGCCCACTCTCAACGTTGGGAATAGTTGTACTTGTAGCTGTATTATTAACACCTCTTCTTTCGCAAAGGGAATTCCAATTCACAATTGCTCTATTGAAAGGAAAGGTTTCCATGGAGTATTGAGAAACATAACACCTCATGCAACTTTCCATATTTTTATCCAACCTATTTCTCAGTTTTGATTTTATAAATGATAGTGCACTGAAAACCCTTTCGTCCTCCACAGACCCCAAAATCATTGTTTGGCATAACTCATATAATATGAAATATTCACTGATATCTTCTTGTAAGATAGAACTTTGATAGATTCCTCACCACAGCCTTGTAATAGCACCACTTTCAAAAGGTTCATCTAAATTTTTATATTGGTTCCTCATTGTTGTTGCAAAATTTGTTGATTGAAATTTTAATAAATCAGCATTTAGTATACCTTTTATTTCCATACCCTTGAACTCTGAAGTCTTTACGAAATGTTCCATTATTGTACCCATGGATTTATGGAAATGCTTTCTTACAAATTCAGCATGACCACCTTTAGTATTCCAAAAATTAGGATTCATCACACCCATGGCTTCAAGAATTTTATTTTTGGAGAAACGTTCTCTAATTTCTGATGATAAGGATTCTAAAATTTTCTTAAGCTTTATTCTTATTTAAACTATAACAAACTCAAAGGGATTATGTGTCACGAACATCTTCTCGTTCCGATCCTGTAATATCTTGATGTTTTTGCACAATGTGTAGTGGTATGTCCCTCCCATTAATAGTGATGCAGAGGTGATCATGGATATTAAATCTCAAATAGTTACTGGGATTTTTAAGATCTAATAAAGCTTTCCAATTCTCCAAAATAGGTGTATCAAAAATATCTTGGGAATAGTACAAGATATCAAGAATTTGACATACCATTGTTTTCATTCCTATAAAATCCACAATATAGATTAATCTTTCCTATGCATGCTTCATCAATGTATTAATCTACTGCAACATTGGAAGAATACCAACCAATGTAAGCATTGTCTACAAATCAGTTAAATGGAACAACAAGTCTCTTGCCCTATCAACTTCATGATGGTGTTTGTGTACATGAAACCAACCAACGAAGGATAATCCTCACAAAATCTACATGCGAGTTCATACAAGGAGATCCATCTAGTCTCAACATCTTTCAAAAAAATTTTGCCATCTGTAATTAAAATTGAAAATTTTTAGAACTCAAGAAATCAATTTTGACTCCTTGACATATAGGCATGAAGTACTCTTATAAGGTCTTCTAATTTAGCAAAATTTTCGTGGTTACTTACCATTTTATACGCTAAATTCATTCTCTGAGCCATACAGTGAATTGGTAGCATATATGGGTCCACTATTGTTTGTAATATAACACATATCCTTGTTTGGTGACCCTGCATGATAGATGCACCATCTGATCCAATGCATACCAACTTCATAGCAATTTCATAATCAGTCATTCCAGCAATATCTTTCAAATGAGAAACAACTATTTTATGTAGGTTTTTGGCATTGCAGTTTTCAACCATTTTCATAACACCCAATAGATGAGGTGTCCTTATATGATTTTCTAAATTATAGACATGGATACATACCCATACAAAGTGTTGTCGATTGCGTCACTTTATCAATTGAAGAGAGATAAACTTTGATTTTTTAACATTATCTTTCAAATATTCCTTCTTTATCATTGAAAGGCATTTTTTTGTTTCCCATCCACTACTTTTAGACCAATGAGACTGAGGTATGTTCAACATTCCATTATATTGATACAAAAATTTGAAATCGAGGAAATTTGAAATCAATCTTCCTTTTTTTAGTATGTGAAATAGAGTAGAGAATTGTATGAGTTTTACATGTAGATTTGTTTGATTCTTCTTACTAATATGTCATGTGATCGTTCCTCCCTTTTCCAAGAGATGTATGTGTTTTTTTTTCTATGCCTCATATTCCATCTGCGTATCTAACATGCATGCATTCTTTTTCAATTTTCCACCTGTGTGTTTTGATTTTCTAGCTATCTCGCCCTTCACAGTCAAATATTGTTTTCCATATTGTTTTTCTATAGTTTCCACTTCATTTGCATTTTTGTTGCTTTCCGATTTCCACATACATATTATACATGTACATTTAGATGGGATCTCTTGAGAATTAGATGATTGTATAGGTTCGATAAATAGAAATTTAGCTACCCAATCAAACTTGTACGACCATTGTCAATGGTCCACATATTATTGTTTTTTTCAATGTTTTAGTTTTTTGAGTAGAATTTCGAGCAATATCATAATCACTGGTTTCCTCTTTCTTGAACCAGAATTTGAATTTTATTTCTGTGTTCCATTTTACTGAGTATTTATATGTGTTGTATCTTGATGCACTTCTCGCTTGCACCCCCATAGGAACAATATCTTCAAGATCTCGGCATATTATCGTAGGTGTCATTTTTTTGACATTGTGTAGAATGCATGTCGACCTCAATAATACCTTCCACACAAATGGTCGATTTTGATTCTTTTAGGTGGCATCTATATGGTTGGTATTTTCAATATCTATATCCGTAGAGTTTCCAAAATACTTAAATAGTGATTTCTGAGATTTCTTAGTTACTTTTAGGGTCTTCACATTCTTAGGACTAGTACCTTCCATTATTTTGAATAGAGTCTTGCATCAGCAAAAGAACCAAGTAGTGACTGCCTATTGCACATCAACAACTAACCCTTTGTTTTGCGTCCAATTACGCATCAATAATCACTATCACGTGTCAACAAGGCCTCAATCAAAATTGTCACGTGTCATAAAGGCATCCACTATCTAAGGTCTCTGTAGCACGTCAACTCTATCCTTGTCACGTGTCAACTACCTATGCCTTGTCATGCACTAACTCTCTCTTTCACGTGTTAGCTCTATTCCTCTCGTGCATTAACTACTTACCCCTTTTTCGTGCATCTACAATATCTCCTTGTCATGCATCTACAATCCCTCTTTGTCGCAAGGTAACTATATCCCTATCGCACGCCGACAACTAACCCTAATAGGCTAATAGCAATCTCTAGTGCTTAACAAAGATGCGAGTTCAAACTTCACGATATTGGTAATTTGGCTAGCTACTTAAGGTATACTACTAGGAAAATCACCTAGGTTTTTATAGGAGATGTTTTCAAATGAAGGTGAAGCCAACCCCCATAAAAAATATATTGTATATTTTAGGTGAATAGGACACCAACCTGAAAAAATCACCTTTTGAATTTTTCCTAAATTTGCCATATTACGAATATTCGCCACTAAAATTATCCTTGCATTGTATTATAGAGTATACCTATATTATGAGAAATCAATCAAGGAAATGTTTCAAATGCTCGCCATTAATAGGAAATTCAAGCAATTCCCCATCTAATTCTTTTAATAAGAAGGTATGTTCACCAATTCGAATGTTAATTGAATAAGGGTCCATCCACAATGCATAAAATTTGCCATGCTCAACCTTATCTTCATGCCTGCTATCCCATAATAGCACAAGATCTCAATGCTGAAAGCTCTTGGAGTCACCTTCTTGTCAAACCACTTCTTCAATTTTTCTCTAAATTTCACATGCCTCTAATGAGATGCCCTTTTTTCTTCATCTAACTTAATAATCTAATTGATTTGAGCATCATATGAACAAACTTCTTGATATTCAATTTTTTGAACAAACTGAAATGAAGACAATTGCAAATGAAGGGGCAGAAAATCTTGAGTTCTATATACCAACTCAAATGGGATTTTACCAAGAGCTCTTTTGATAGTGATCTTTATCAGGACTAAACAACAAACTTCAGTTCCTCACCCCACTTCTCTTTGTTCAGCTTCAAATTTCTTCTAATGATCTTTAACAAATTTTTATTGCTGCTCTCAGCTTGACCATTCCCTTGGGGATTGTAGTTAGAAGCATATGTCAAATTGATTCCATATCCTTTACACATCGCCACCAAAGGTTTGGCTCTGAAACTCATGGCATTATAAACAACAATCTTAGTTGGCACTCCAAATCTGCATATGATTTGATTTAGCACGAAGCCCGTGATGACTTGATGTGTGGCTTTCTTGGTGGGTATTGCTTCCACCGACTTAGTGAAATAATCAATGGCTACAAGAATCCATTTTTGACCAGCACTGGAAGGATCTGAAATCTGGCCAATGAAATCCATTCCCCATTACTTAAATGGGGCTTCAATTGACATAGGCTACATAGGAAGGGAACCTGAAGCTATCAGTCTTCTAGAAAAATGTTGGCAACTTTCACATTTCCTAACCAATAGAGTTTTATCCTTGAAAAGAGTTGACCACCAATAACTAGCCCTCAAAATTTTATGTGATGTAACTCTTCTAGAAAAAATTTCCCCACAAACTCCTCCATGGAGATCACCAATTATTTTGGGGGCCTCATCTTCAGTGATGCATGTCAAGAGCGCTCCTCGGGGTTCTTCCAAGCTAACCTAAAACTAGTAATGACATAGTTTTGAGAGGCTAACTTAAGAGCTCTTTTCTTATTTTTAGTCAAATGTTCAGGGCAACATAGATGTCTAAGATAAAATATTATATCTTTGTACCATTAGGAGCTTACCAAATTTTCAAGGAAATCCACCCTTTCTCCTTCTACTTCATTCAACTCAATAGTTCGCAAGTTGCTCTCACCATAAGCTTAGCTAGGCCGAAACCTCTTATCAATTTCATATTTTGGATATCCATGTCATATTCTTGTAACTTGTTTACCCATTGGCATCTTTTTCTTAAGACCTCCATCTCTGATAAGATATCTTTCACCATGGTTTGGGTAACATAAGCAACAACTTTAAAGCTCAAGATGTAAGGTCTAAAACCTTTGTTTCTTTCACCAAGGCAAATGTTTGCTTCTCCATGATGGTGTACTTCAACTCAACTACTTGCAATGCCTTATTGAAAAAGGTAATTGGTCTCTCAGCCTCTTCATCATTCTTCTACAAAAAGACAGATGCAATGGTGTTTTCTAAAGAAAAAAAAAATTTGAAAAGGATTCTTGTAATTTGGAGCTGCCAAAACAGGGGCATGCTTTAATGCTTCTTTGATCCAATTGAAAGATTCTTGCCATTTGATAACTTGGTCCTTCTTCAAAGATGCTAGTAACGGGATGGTCACTCATCAAATATAGACACAAATCTTCGATAAATTTTATTTTTCCAAAGAAGGATTGAACTCCCTTCCTAGTTCTCGGAATTGGAACCTTGTTAATGGTTTTTACTCTCTCAAGATCAATCCCGACCCCTTCCTTTGATACAATGTGACCAAGCAGACTTTACCTTTTGTACTCTACTCTAAAATGGCACTTCTTGGGATTCAATGATATGCCATACTCTCTACACCTTAACAACATTCTCTCTAAGTGTTGCAAGTGATCATTTATTTTTCTAGAAAACATAGTTACATCATCTTGATAAACAAAAATGAAATCATTAATATAACCAGCAAATGCTACATCCATTGCTCTTTGGAAAGTTTCTCCAACATTCATTAAGCTAAAAGGCATCCTGACATAGACATAAGTTCCCAAGGAGTGGTAAAGGTAGTCTTTATTCTTTCTAACTCCTTCACAACAACTTGATTATAGCCAGAGAAACCATCCAAAGTGGATAACAATTCGAACTAGTTACCTATTCTAGCAGATTCTCCATGTTTTGTAGAGGGTAATTATCTTTCAATGATGCTTTATTAAAGTTCCTAAAGTCTACGCAAAGCCTTATATTACCATTCTTTTTTTCGACAGTACTAAATTTACAACCTAAGATGAGTACCTTGTGAGTTGAATGGAATGATCAGCCTCAATTTTTCCTAAACTTCCTCAATTCTTCTTGCATCTTCAAAGAAAGGAGTGGATTGATTGGCCTCTATTTTTTTCTTGAAAGGCTTGGCATTAGATTCAAGAGGAATTTCATGTTGGAACAAATATTCCTTGTATGCCTTCAACTCGAGTAAGACCAAGCTAGGCAGTCTTGATATTTATTCAACAATTAAACATAGGATTGCTTCTCTTCCTTGCTTAGATTGCTTCCTAACCAGATTTTATGTGGTTTTTCCTTTATGCCCAGGTCGTGCTCTTCCACATCTCTTAAAACCAACATACTTATGTTAATAATGCAATCAACATTATCAAATTTTGATTCAAGTGCCACCAAACCTCTGGGAATTGTGTTTGTCTTCATTGGATGATGTGTTTCCAAATAAAGTTTCCTCTCATTTAGCAAAGCACACACCATTGGTTCTAATCTATATTTTGGTCAAAGACACTCACCTTGGTTCTGGAGAAACTGTTTCACCTGGCATCATCATCGAACACTTGCCAATTTTTAACATTGTTAGGGATAGATGGCCTTGTTAGTATTTCAACATCATACTCACAAAATGGAGATACTATACAATTTCCAAATCTGGATCCTAGCACTGCTAACTTGTCTGCAACAACATTAAACTTTATATCATGGTGCACAATATTAAATGAGTCAAACATTTCAATCAAATCCTAGACTGCATGCTTGTATTATTTCATTCTCTAATTTTTAGTAGCATACAATTTTCTAATCTACTTGACAATTAGTTTTGAATCTCCTTTGACAATGATATCCTTTACACCATATTTCCATGTAATTCTCAAACCCAATAATAGTGCTTCATATTCAGCAATGTTGTTAGTGCATTCAAATTTGAGTTTGAAAGAAAAAAAAATCTTCCTAGCTTGGAGAAATCAGAACAATACCAACACCATTTCCAAACTTGGAATAAGCTCCATCAAATAACAAGGTCCAAGGAAAACTCACTTGTTCAAGACATTTACATTGATCAATATTTTGCTCTTTTCCATCAACAAATCCATCAAAGTTATCAGCATCTACATCAACATACAACATTTCATAAGAAGCATTATTGGGATCTTTAATGAGGTGCAACATCTTCTTATCTCCATACAGATGTACAAGGTTGCCCTTAATTGGAATGGTGGAAAAAGACATATCCATCTCGAACACTTCTACCAACACTTGCACCAACTTTCTTGATAACATCATGCCCCATTTGGCAGGGCAATCAACAATAACAACATCAAGTTTCCAGTTCTTACCAGATAAGTTGTAAGTTGTACCACCAAACCTTTTACACATCCTACAACTAGCACCTCTCTAGAATCCATCATGTATTACACTTTCCATAAGTTCTTTGTCACTTTACTATTCAATTCATTCATGACCTCTAGAGGAATAACATTTCATGATGTCAGTGGAATCAAACATACAATTGTACAACATTTTGTCCTTAATAATAAACATTGTAAAAATGGATTAAAATTTAATTGAGACTCAACCAAATATGTTCCCAAATAAAATTTTGTTAGTTCACCTATCTCCTCCAATGTTTGTTTTTCTAGGTCTACAATGGTTGGAGGAGGAGTGTTTACATTATTTCTATTTCTACCTTGGGTACTCTTGCTATCTTCTTTCAATCCAAAATACTTAAAGACCCTCTTCTTGTGCTCGTGTAATCCTAAGCAGTTCAATAATTGGAACATAAATCATGATCTAACTCAAGACTTGGGCAATGCCATAAGAAATGTATTTGGGAAAAGAAGCATTTGGAGAAAGATTGACAAACTCATCGGATGGCACAAGATTTTTCACATTTTTGGCATGGGTGGGAACACCAGTTCTACTTGAGACAACAAGGCCTTTTCTAGATGCATATTTCTTTGGAGTTTATTTTGGGATATTAGTGAGAACTGGGGTTTTTGGTTTAGCTTGAGGCTCTGCCCCTTTGATGAGCTTTGTTTATTGCGTTATACACTTTTTCTTGGGCAACAACAACATTCATTAACAAATTTCTATCCTCTTCTGATGGGATTCCTCCATCATACTTCTTAATCATTAGAGCTCTTAGGTACTCAAAATAATTATTAGGAAGTTCAAAATCTTGTACCATATCTATTTCTAAAGTATGAGAGGGAGGAAGAAGAGGTACCCGGTGAATGCAATCCCAAAAATTGTAGCAGTTTTTCACTCATTACTTCAATTGAAGTTACTCCTTGATGTGAGCTTATAGAGAAATATACCATGCATACATCATCATCAGTGTTATCATCATCATAAGCTTCTTCAACATGCTGATCTACTTCACATGGCGGGTGGGGTAAGAAACATTTTTCACACCAATCAATTTCATTTATCTCTTCAATAAAAACAATTCTAGCCTTTAGATAATCAGGCACTACTCTATTTTCCCTAGTCTAGGGTTGTCTAGTTCTAATGGGTCCTATACCTCTGTCATCAGATCTCTTGTCATTTCTAGGATGATTTGCAAATATGTCTTTTCCTTATTGCTTATGATGACCTTGAGAACCTTGTCCAATTCCTTTCTCTTCCCTGGCTAGCTTGTAAGATATTTCTTTGACAGCTCCAACCAAAGTCTTTACAACTTCCTCAAGATCCACAACCTTACTTGATTGAGGCTTCTCTGGGTTGATCAGTTTAACACCCTCCCTCTTAGGAGGTTTTCTAACTTCTTTAATGTTCTTCTCAATTTGCAGATCCATGGTAAAGGCTCTGCCTCAAATTTCGAGGGTTCTTATCCCTCAAATAGTAAGCAACTTTCTTATCAAATACATCTTAATAATGTATCGGACATGATTCATCACAAGGCCTAAAATTAACAGAAGTCTTCTCATTTTTTTAATATTGTATTGAAATAATGCACTGATTCATTAGGACTCTCCTAGTGTTTTCAAACTATGATAAAAGAAACCTAGGGTCTATTTTATCACCATACTGCAGTCTAAAAGCATTATTCATTTTTTTCCCTTGCATCTTCAATGGAATTATCTGGAATTATCTGGAAAAGATTTATACCAGTCCCTTGCATCTTCTTCTAGAGTATGGATAAACAATTTAATGTACACATCCTCAAATTCTATTTCAAATTCCTCCATCATATTGATAAAGAGCTTCAAGTGTTGATCACCAGTGATTGCATTATTTCCTTGAAACTTAGGAAATCTATTTCTTACATCTTGTGGCACAACATTTGGATAACTAGCCATACCTCTAAAATTGATGCGACAAAAGTATTAACAACAAATAGAGGTCTCAGGTGGAGGTTGATCCATATTTTTTAGGAGGTGATCCTATAAGAGATAAAAATAGTGAGGAGTGAGGGGTCATGTGGAGCATAGGAATACAATTCTTAGAATGGATGTTCTTTAAAAATATGTTTCTTGGAAGATCCTATCAGCTTTGGAGAATACAGGGACAAAATGAGAAGAATTTTTTTCAAATACAAATCAAGGAACCTCTCCAGATGGAGAATTCAATTCAAGAAAGAGAATACCCGATTCAGATTCACTTGAGGAAGTATTGAAATATTCAATCATAGGTTGAAGCAGTTTCATCAATGGAGATCTCTTTTCTTGATGCTTGATCTCCAATAACCTTCTAAATTTTTCTTCCTTCTGAATTAGTCTTTCCCAACTCGAAACAACCTTCTTCTAGGGTCCTTGGTGAAGAAAGATATTCTTCCTTCCATATTTTCAAAGATTAATGATAAATCTTACTTTTAATATATGTTAAGACACGGTTGGTATTTATTAATAATTTAAATAGCACGGAGTCGCCACTAAGTATTTTCACCTTAGTTTGTGTAAATGCACTATGAAAGACCTATCAAATGTCTATCAATACTAGATTCATGCAAATATTACAATATATTCTCTTCTTCTACCCAAATTTGTCAATGATGATATAAAATTTAGTGCAATAATTGTATAAGATGGAAATATTACACTCAGAACTTACAACTTAGAACAATTCTTACATATCTGAATAGATAATGATGTTTCAATAATGTATTAGCACATAACACATGTAAGAATTATTACCAGGGTATGTATGTACTACATTTTAAAAATACTTTAAAGTGTCCCTTGCAACACTGCCACGAGTGTTGTTGCCACAAAAATAAATATCGGAGCTCAAATAATCCCCGGCAATGCAAAAATCGATTCCCTAGAAAGACACCATTTTGGTGTTGGTATCCAAATTGATTCTCACTTGGAAAATGAGCAGCATCACAAATTTGACATGGAGCTTAGAGACAGATAGATCATAATGTATGTCGTTTTGTATCCGGGGATGAGATCTAACTGGCCCTTTATCACTCAGATTGTGGAGAGATGGATAACACCTTCAAGAGGATTTGACCTATCCTCACTACTTTAGGTTGTGCCTCTTCAACCAAGGTGAGAGGACCCTTAGTGTAACCTCTTTTTGATGAAGGAGATGGAGATATCCTTATTTTGCACAAATTTTATGAAGAAAACCTTGGGAAAGTATGATCAATACTCCATAATTTAACTCTCAAGAGTTGTCACTTCTAAAAGATGGAGATACTTTCAAAACAAGGCTAAGGTTACTAAAGACATTATGGAATCCTAATTGCTTCTGCATATTTTGTTAGTAGAATTTACACATTTGTGGACACACAGGGTAAACAGGGGTAGTTCTGGATGGATTCATGGAATTTGAATAATTTGGGTGGGAGATTAAGCAAGAGAAAATTGATTATACCAAATCTTTGAGAGACTTCATAAAAATTGGAAAGCTAAATGACAGAAAGCTTCAGAATAGCTAAGATATTCCTTCAACCAGAAGGTGTGCATCAATGAAGGCCCAAATTTACACAGTTTCACACAATCTACAAGAATTTAATATAAAGGCTCGAGATAAAGACTCAATAAAACCTCAAAGCCCCTTACTTCTTCATGCCTAAGATACACTCGAAGGCTTACAGAACAATATTTATCAACAAATGACAGTGAATTGATTTTAAATTGTTTATCTCATCACAGGATGAAAGCTCTTCTTGAAATGAAATTGCAAATGCCACTAAATTGTCATAGGGACAAGATCATGTGTGATTTGGAAGGACTTTAACACAAGATTCCAATAGGAATAAGAAAAAATACTTGCAAACATTTTGAAACAAATAAAACACAAATTGCTTCAAGATTGACACAAATTATCTTGAAATTGATTAGATTGATCAGCAGGGGAAAGTTTCTTTCAACAAAGATCGAGCTTGTCAATGGTTTTACACTCACAACCAACTTGACGTGATTGAAATCTAGAACACGAGATAATTAACAGGTTTCTCATATTGGTTTCTCGGGAAGATGGGCTCACTTAAATTTTCTCTTAATAATTCAACCCCCAAACTTTTGCAACAACATTCTCATTGCATTTATACATTTCACTTTCTCACTCATCCCAAATTTCCCCAAAAAGAAGAATATTCGAAGATCGTTACCTTGTTACCAATTTACCTCATAAAGTGACGTTTAACAAATTCACATCCGAAAGCTATCATGTGGACCAATTATGAATTGATCACATTTTTCAAACCCTAGACTAATGACTAGGATGCCAATCCACAATATTTTGGTAGTCCTTATAATCATTTTGATTATGTCATGCAAGAAATCCCCATTTCAATAATTTTTTGGAGGCTCTGCACTCACCGGATCTAACGAGATAATCCTTTTCACTCTCGAGGAAACAATTTTTTCATATTTTACACTGTAACCTCCATCATTTCATTATTTTCCCTATCTTTCCTCTGTAACTCCACACCACATCCATCTTCTCTGGTAATTCATGTTTTTGGAAGTGCCCGAGTAATTCCAATTTCACAATATCAACCTTAACCATCCTTAGAATCACAAATTAAGTTCTAAATCCATTCAATGGTACTTTGTAGACAAAATGAAAAGGAATTTCATATAAAATGATGAAAAACAATGCGCATTTGCATCTCCAAGAGTCTTACAACAAAAATGGTGGAAAAAATAGGTGAATTGCACAACAACCATTGATTCTGCCCCTTCACAACTCTAGATTAGATCCATCCACATGTTTTCTTAGTACAACTACAAAGGTGAGGTACAAAGTGGTAAGTTTCCAAATAATTGCGGACCTTCCACGTGCCTGGGCCCAAGAAAAACACCTTTTGGCCTTTGAAAAAGTTTCAGTAAAAAGGATCCAGCGGAAGCCTCCATGTGTTGGCTTGGCACACCTTTAGTATGGTCCTCAAAAGTAGAGACCCCAAGTAAGCGTAGTACCTCCACATGTCTCGGTCTGGCGAGTTGTCAAAAATGTTGAAGGATCAGTGGATGGCGCCATGTGTCTAGGGTCCAAGATAGTTTTCCTTGGCCGTTGAAAAGTCCAAGCAAGGGCAGAGTGAGCGGAAGCCTCTAAGTGTCCTCCTAGCACTTCTTCAAAATAAAATTTAGGGGCTAGTCCCCAAATAGGCGTGGTCCCTCCACATGTCCCAGGCCTTAGAAAATTTCTTTGAAAAGTTTAAGTATAGAGCAGAGCCGGTGGAAGCCTCCACATGTCTCCCTAGTGCAACTGTTAAGGTGGGACCCTAAGGCAGATCCTCAAATGAGCGCTAGCCCTCCACATGTCTATGGTCCACCAAAGTTACACCGACTACATGAAAACATTTTCTAAGTCTGGGAAAGGTAGTGAAAACCTCCACGTGTCTCCCTAGCGCAACTCTAAGGTCAAACCAAAAGGTGAATTTTTAGATGAGCACTAACCCTCTATGTGGACAAGCTTTGAGTTAATTCAGGACTTAAAGTTTCTATTTTCCCATCCAAGCCACATCCAAAAAGAAAGGGCCATGTTTCCATAGATGCTGAGATGTAAATTTGACGGGGAAAAACACACCCGTAAAATGTAGGAAAATCACCATTTGCGCCTAGAAATGAATCTTTCTTTAAGGACAAATATTTTAGAAATGATATAAGGCCCAAATATGATCCTTCGAGCCACATCCAATCATGTTTCCATAGATATTAGGGACAAAAATTGACAGGGAAAACAAAACGTGACTATGGAAAATGGAAGGAAGGGAAAAAACCTAAGTTTTCACCCAAGTTACAAATTCTTCACATGGACAGAGGAACGGAAAACAAACTATGGATTTGAATTGATCCTTGACAAAAGGAAGGGACCAATCATGGCAACCAAATGGAGGAAAGAGTTTTCATGCATCAATACATGGAGATTGGAAAATACGACAGAGCCCGCAAAGTGAAGAATTTCAAGGACAAACGGGGTGAGATCAAATTGAGCACCAACATACTGGAGGATTTTAAGGTGGGAACCTGATCCCATTAGGAGGCATAAGTGATTTCCCCATATTTCCTTGTTCCATTGTCTTTAAGTTTTCAAGCCTTGTTATGTTGAATAGTTATATTCTTTGTTATTGTTATTTTCGTGCTTGTGTATGTGTTGAAGTGTGGAAGTAATTTTAAAACTTGGTAAGTTGTCATTGCTTGTATCCATTTATTATTGCACTTTATTTAGGGTTCAAGGGATAATGAGGAGGATGGATTCTCCTTCTCATTTTATTATTGGTTGGGTGGAGAGCATTACCTACTACCCTTATATTGTTGCAGTGCTTTCAATTTGGGAAAATGGTGGAGCTCAAGTGATGTTTTGCACATAGTTGCATTATTAAGAAGACAAAAAGGAATCCTACTTTTGTAAGATAATTGTCGTGTTGTCTCCACTTATGTGGAGAGCTTTGTTAGGTTGTGGAGCATGTTTTCATGTGTGAAAGTGTTGAAGACTGTACACTAAGTGTACTGTACACTTTTCATGTATCCTCGTCGGGGTTCGAGGTGGGTTGGGCCTCGAGGGGGGCCGAGGGCAAGCGGCCCCGAAAAAAAAAAAAAAGAAATTGGCGTAAAATTTTTGGCCTCGAAAATGCACCCACATATCGGGAAACGTGATTTTCTCATATGGGTGAGTTTTTTGACCCATAGGTTTATGGGACGGATTTTGCCCATGGTACCCATGGTTTTGTAAAACTTCTTAAGCAGTTGTCTATTTATACGGTCTTATGCATATGATAGAGGGACAAGCAAATATATTGCAGATGTGTTTTGAATTCGGCTGTGAATTCTGTAGAGTTTGTTGAGCATAGCTCCAAACGGATCTGGGTATTGTATTGAGAGAGTGGTGGCTTGTAATAAAATATGAGCAAGTGATTCTTGGTGGACGTAGCCCAAATTGGGTGAACCACGTTAAATACTATCTCTTTGTGTTGTGTTATTTTATTTTGCAATTATATTTGAGATCTGTAATAATTTCTGCATATTAGTTTCTATTGTTGCGATTCTATGAGGGATTATTACACCTATTTTATCCCTTATTTCCTAACAATTGGTATCAGAGCCTGGTTTGGTTTGCTGAAGTGTTGAATCACAGGGAAAGTTTTTAGCTTGAGTGGGAGCTATGGTAGATGAAGGAAGATCTAGGGTTGATAAATTCAACGGGCAGAATTTCAGTCTTTGGAAGATGCAGATGGAAGATTACCTTTATCAGAAGGATCTTTATACTCCGTTGTCTGAGAAGGTGAACAAACCCTCGAGTATGATAGATGCGGAATGGGATTTGTTGGATCGGAAGGCACTTGGAACGATCCGACTGAGTCTTGCATCTTCGGTATTATTTAATGTTTCAAAGGAAAAGACTACAAAAGATCTAATGGATGCATTAGGGAAGTTGTATGAAAAACCCTCTACCTCTAATAAGATATTTTTAATGAAAAAGTTGTTTAATATGAAGATGTCTGAGAATAGTTCAGTAGCAGATCATTTAAATGATTTCAATATGGTAGTGAATATGCTAGCTTCGGTTACAATAGAATTTGATGAAGAAGTTAGGGCTTTATTAATTCTGTGCTCTTTACCTAAGAGTTGGAATAGCCTGGTAATGGCGGTAAGTAACTCGGTTCTAGCTAACTTGAAGTTGAAGTTTGAGGATGTTGTAGGGGTGATTCTAAGTGAGGAAATGTGAAGAAAAAGCTCTAGGGAATCTTCTACTTCAGGGAATGCTTTAACAGTGGAAACTAGAGGGAGACAGAAGAATGGAGGAAACCGTGGAAAATCGAAAGATTGGGCAAGGTCAAAATAAAAGAACAAGATTGTATGTTGGAATTGTGGAAAGCCTGGGCATGCAAAGAAGGACTGTTGGGAGCTTCGGGATAAGAAGAAACAACAAGGAGGCAAATGTGGCAACGGGTAATGTATGTCAGGATGCTTTGATTCTTTCTTTGTACAATATTACTGAATCTTGGGTTTTAGATTCAGGTGCTTCTTTCCATGTTTCTCCACATAGGCATTATTTTGTTGATTATGTTTAAAGAGATTTTGGGCATGTTTTTCTTGGTGATGATGAGCCTTGCAACATAGTTGGAAAAGGTTCTGTTCAGGTTAAGATGCAGAATGGGAATACTTGGCTATTGAAGGATGTCAGACATGTGCCTACATTAAGACGAAATTTGATATCGGCAAGGCAATTGGGAAGTGATGGTTGTACTGTGATATTTACAACAGACTCTTGGAAGGTTACCAAGGGTGCTCTTGTGGTGGCAAGAGGTAAGAAGGTTGGAACCTTGTATTTAACCACTGATAGTACTAATGATTGTAATCTTGTGGCTTCAGATGCATATACAACATTATGGCACTATAGGCTCGGTCATATGAGCCATAAGGGCATGAACATCATAAAGAAGAATTTTCCTGGATATATAGAAATAGGTTTCGATTTCTGTGAGAACTGCATATATGGGAAACAGAAGCGAGTAAGGTTTCTCAAGGTTGGACCTACAAAGAAAGAGAGTAAGTTAGAGTTGGTGCATTCTGATGTGTGGGGGCTAGCTTAGGTATCATCTCTTGGGGGTTCAAGTTATTATGTTACTTTTATTGATGATGCAACAAGGAAAGTTTGAGTTTATTGTATTAGAAACAAATCTGATGTATTTGATACTTTTGTTAAATGGAAAGCCTTGGTAGAGAATGAAATAGGTCTTAAGCTAAAATGTCTTAGGTCAGATAATGGAGGGGAGTATTGCAATAATGAATTTGATGATTATTGTTCTAAGAATGGAATCCATAGGAAAAAGACGGTTCCAGGAACTCCGCAGCAGAATGGGGTATTAGAAAGGATGAACAGAACAATAATGGAACGTGCTAGGAGCATGAGGTTACATGCAGGACTGCCTCTTTCTTTTTGGGTAGAAGCGGTGAGCACAACTATGTACTTGATAAATAGAGGACCCTCAAGTGCCTTGGATGGAGGCATACCTGAGGAGGCTTGGTATGGTAAGAAATTTGATTATTCATTTCTTAGAGTCTTTGGATGTGAGGTGTTTGTTCACATAGACAAGGATGATAGGACTAAGATAGAGGCTAAATCAGAAAAAATTACTTTCATTGGTTATGGTGGTGATGACTTTGGATATAAATGTTGGAGTATTAAGGACAAGAAAATCATTCGATCTAGGGATGTGGTCTTTAATGAGAAAGTCATGTATAAGCAATAGTTACAGGAAAACAGGGAAGAATCCAAGAAAGAATATGCAACGGTAGAGGATCTTCTAGATGGGAAAGTGACACATGAATTAGTTTAGGAACCCCCTCAACAAGAACCCCAAACTCCTATATTGAGGAGGTCTTCTAGGGTAAGAAGAGAACCTGAACGTTTTTCTCCTTCTCTTTATTATTTATTACTCACTGATAGTGGAGAACCAAAGATCTTTGATGAAGCAATGCAGGTAGATGCCAAGAATAAGTGGGAGCAAGCCATGGATGAGGAGCATCAGGCTCTCATGGAGAACCAGACATGGGATTTGGTAAAGCTACCCAAAGGAAAAAGAGCATTACAGAATAAGTGGGTGTTTAGAGTCAAAGAGGAAGAAGGAGGCAAGAAAAGATACAAGGCCCGGTTGGTGGTCAAGGGGTTTGCACAAAAAAAAGGTATAGATTTTGATGAGATTTTTTCTCCTATAGTAAAAATGACTTCTATCGAATCTTTCTTGGAATAGTGGCAGCAGAAGACTTGCACTTAGAACAGTTAGATGTAAAGACTACATTTCTTCATGGCGATTTAGAGGAGGAGCTATATATGCAGCAGCCAGAAGGATATGAAGTCAAAGGTAAAGAGGAGATGGTGTGAAAACGAAGAAGAGTTTGTATGGCTTGAAACAAGCTCCACGTCAATGGTATAAGAAATTTGATAGCTTCATGATGGAGCAAGGTTATATCAGATGTCATTCTGACCATTGTGTGTATACAAAGAAATTTGAGGATGGAATTTATATTATCCTGTGTTTGTATGTTGATGACATGTTGGTTGCAGGTAAAAACATGCAGGAAATAAAAGTACTCAAGAAGCAACTATGAAGGATTTGGGTGCAGCCAAACAAATCCTTGGTATGAGGATATCTCGGGATAGGAAGGAATGAAAGCTGACTTTATCTTAGGAAGAGTACATTAAGAAGGTCTTGGAGAGGTTTAATATGCAGGATGCTAAACCGGTTGGGACTCCTTTGGCAAGCCATTTCAAGTTATCAAAGGAGCAATGTCCCAAGACAGAGCAGGAAAGAAACCAGATGTCCAAGGTACCTTACTCATCAGTAGTTGGCAGTTTGATGTATGCTATGGTGTGCACTAGGCCTGATATTGCCCATGCAGTGGGAGCTGTGAGTAGATTTATGAGTGATCCAGGTAAAGAGCATTGGCAAGCAGTAAAGTGGATCCTTCGGTATTTGAGAGGGACCATGGGGACAGTTTTGTGCTATAGTGGATCAAACACCACTTTACATGGTTATGTAGATTCAGATATGGCTGGAGATGTAGACAGCAGGAGGAGCACGACAAGTTATATTTACACTGTAGGTGGGACAACAGTGAGTTGGATTTCATGACTACAAAAGCTGGTGGCTTTGTCAACCACAGAGGTTGAGTATGTTGCTGCCACAGAGGCAAGCAAAGAGATGATTTGGTTACAACAATTGCTTGAGGAGTTGGGGCATAAGCAAGAGGAATGTAAGCTGCATAGTGATAGTCAGAGTGCTATACACCTAGCTAAGAACTCTTTTTTCCACTCTAGGAAAAGCATATACGATTAAGGTACCATTTCATTAGGACAGCTTTGGAGGAAGAGAAGTTGAAGTTGGAGAATATTTATACCAGTCAAAATCCTGCAGACATGATGACCAAGGTGGTCACAAGGAAAAACTAAAGTTGTGTTCAGCTTTGGTTGGTCTTCACGAAAACTAGTGAAGGGTTGAGAAGCTTGCTCAGAGGAAAACTAATCTCCAAGTGGGAGATTGTTAGGTTGTGGAGCCTGTTTTCATGTGTGAAAGTGTTGAAGTTACACTAAGAGTATTGTACACTTTTCATGTATCCTCACCAGGGGTTCGAGGGCGCACCAGAAAAAAAAAATTTGGCGTAAATTTTTGGCCTCAAAAAAATGCACCCGAAATATCGGGAAACGTGTTTTTCTCATATGGGTGAGTTTTTGACCCATAGATTTATGGGACGGATTTTGCCCATGGTTTTGATACCTACAGCTTTTGTAAAATCTGCTTAGCGATTCTCTATTTATATGGTCTTATGCATATGATAGAGGGACAAGCAAATATATTGTAGATGTGTTTTGAATTGGCCGTGAATTACAGTAGAGTTTGTTGAGCATAGCTCCAAACGGATCTCAGGTATTGTATTTAGAGAGCGGTGGCTTGTAATAAAACATGAGCAAGTGATTCTTGGTGAACGTAGCCCAAATTGGGTGAACCACGTTAAATACTATCTCTTTGTGTTATGTTATTTTATTTTGCAATTTTATTTGAGATCTGTAATAATTTCTGCATATTAGTTTCTACTGTTGCGATTCTGTGAGGGATTATTCCACATATTTTATCCCTTATTTCCTAACAGGCTTTTATAACTTGTATTTTAAAGCTTCATCTTCTTTTAAAAGTACTTTGTAAAATTAAATTGTATTGGTTATTCAAGAAGTTCTCATGTTGGAAAGGAGGCATCTTGATGTTATTATACCTCCTTAAAAATTTATATTTTACCAAGAGTATATTGGATGTAATCATATATTTGAATGAACTAGTCTTGTAAAATGAAATTATTAATACTTGTATTATTTAGTTGAAGTAAGGAACTTGAGATGGCCTTGTAATGAAAATAAAGTTTTCTCAATTTAAGCTTATAATTAGGGGTTCTATTGTAAATCTAATTTGAAATAAATTGTATTATTTAACGGATAATGTATGTTGAAAATTATACTTGAGCTCTTGGAAATGGATTTCATTGTATTGTAAAAAGAAAGGAATTATTTTCTTGTTATATTGTAAAAGCAAGCATTTTGAAAGAATGAAGTTATGGCCAAATATCATACAAAGTTTTAAGAAAAAGGGAAATATACATTTAATGTTTTAAACAATGAATAGATCCTCTTCTTTACTTGTATTGTGTTGGATTCAAAAAAACAAGGCCATTAGTTTCTCCATATCACATATAGATAAATAGATAGAAATTTTACAATCTTCTTACCTATATTTCACTAGATATCTGAATGTGAGTGAATGTTAAAATTATAGTACAAGAAAATTTTACCATGGTAGTTACACACACACACACACACACACACACACACACACACATATATATATATATATATATATATATATATATATATATATATGTATTATAAATATATTTATATTATATATTATTTATATATATATATATATATATATATATATTATGAAATTTATAATAATAAAAAAATTTATAAGTCAAAGTTAAGGGTGGACGACCACATAATATGTTAGATTGATTGCATAAAAAGGGGTTGGGATGGGTGGGGACAACCCTCACCCCAACCCCATATATAATATATGGGGGTTGGGTAGGGTTGATGCCCACCCTCCCAATGTTTATTAAACCATGCCACACCGTATGGATGCGGCCACACCCTTAAACAATGACCCCATTTCTTTCAAATGCGGCATAAGATACAAGGTTTCTCTATGGGCAAAACATTATCACCAAACTTTTTTCATAGCCAATACAATACATACATACATACATACATACATACATATATATATATATACATACACACACAAAAAACATTTCGCATTATCTCTAAAATCGGCCTATAAAATAAGCCTTTCTCTAATATTTTTTAATAAAATGAAATATGTAAAAAGGATACATACGATACATATATATATATATATATGCATGTATGTATGTATGTATGTATGTATGTATGTATATATGTTTGTGTGTGTGTGTGTGTGTGTGTGTGTGTGTGTGTGTGTGTGTGTGTGTGTGTGTGTGTGTGTGTGTGTGTGTGTGTGTGTATGTGTGTGTGTGTGTATTCAAAACGCTCTTCTTGGATATATACCATTTAAACAAGAATTTAAAATGTTAAAAATGCTTGTACCCAAATAGAGTAAATTCAAATAAAATACACAAATAACAAATAATAAGATGAGAAAACGTTAGGAGAGGGTTGCAAAGGAAAATAAGCCTCAAAAATGTGTATTTCCACCCTTGAGCTTTCATACATACATACATACATCTGTGTGTGTGTGTGTGTGTGTGTGTGTGTGTGTGTGTGTGTGTGTGTGTGTGTGTGTGTGTGTGTGTGTGTGTGTGTGTGTGTGTGTGTGTGTGTGTGTGTGTGTGTTCAAAACTCTCTTCTTGGATATATACCATTTAAACAAGAATTTAAAATGTTAAAAATGCTTGTACCCAAATAGAGTAAATTCAAATAAAATACACAAATAACAAATAATAAAATGAGCTAACGTTAGGAGAGGGTTGCAAATGAAAATAAGCCTCTAAAATGTGTATTTCCACCCTTGAGCTTTGAATAACCTTTCATGGCCTCCATCCTCTTTTTGCACCCAAACTTGCAAAATGGAAATGAGAAACTAGGGTAAAAGAATGAATAAGAACATCTCATAAGGAGGTTTACGAATAAAATGAATACCTAAGAACCAAAGGCCCAAATTGAATCAATTTAAAGGTAGGGAATCAATCCTACAATTGTTAGGTGAAGATATTTTGGTAGGAATATGTTTTGAATTAAACGCATGTGTAAGTTTTGAATGGGGCCACTAAAGGGGTGTTACAATGTTAGGATTAAAGTGTGAAATTTATTGCGTTAGTTAAGTGACTTTCGTAAAGGACTTCATTTAAAGAATGAATTAAATTAATTTTGTACATCGACAAGTACATAATGCTTTAATAGGGATTAGAATTGTTTGAACTTAATTATATGGTTAGGGTAAGTTAGACCTTAGCCTTAGGGTATTAGGTAAATAAATGACATTAGAATTATAAGGATAAGTTAAATAAAATAAAAGGGGTATCTCAAATAATGGTTTATAAGAGTTAATTAATGGGAATTAATGGGAACCCAAAATAAGGATTATAGCCCAAAATAACTAAAATAAAATAATACTAATTAATTGTTAATTTTAATTAGGACAACCTTATGATTAAGAGGAATTTATTAATCATTAATTAATTAAATTTTGTTGGAGGTTATCTCGTTACAACCTATTTTTTAAAAAATTATTCTGTCATTTTTCTATGTAATTGTTGATTTTTATCATGGGTTTTTGTGCGGGAAAAATGTGGGTGTGACACTAGAACTACCAAACAAGTTAAAATCCTATTCAAGCGACCACTCAAATATTAATATTTTTAAATTCAATATTATATTTGATTTAATTGACTCATGTTTTCTCCTCGATATGCAATTTAAAAACTATATTATTGTTTATTTTGACTACATACATAAAAGGCTTAAAGAAATTGAAAAATATAAAATTCATGCATTGGGTATTCTAGTATCATCACCGTCAACAAAACTTGGCTAGTGAAATGACAGAAAAATTCACGTAATTTTCATGTAATGAATATCAAATGGGAGAAACATTTCTCAATTTTTCACAATTTAAGGCATTTAAAAGATTGACTTGTTTAAATAAACCTTTCCTTTCAAAAGACCCATATCCTTGATAAAATTTTAATGGATTTTATTTTGTTATGATGGGAATAAAAAGGTACACTAGTAGGAGAAAAGTGTGTCTTTTTAACATACAAATTTTTATCAATACTTTTCAAATACCCAACATACTTCAAATTCTAGCATGATATATGTAACTATTTAAGTTTCCTAAAACATATTAGGAAAGGCTGTAAAATAAGAATATTTCATTGAATTTTGGGTTAAAACTATTGGTGTACATATAGTCTTGTTTTTAGTCTCAATATCGACACAACATATTATCATATTTCTATAATAAATTTCATTTTACAAAGGATTAATGAAATGACACTTTGGTCAAGATTTAAGTACATTCTCGCTTCTGAAAATTAAAAAAATCAAATAATGCTCATATTCAATGTCATGATTTCCTCACATGAACATACACATGTCACATAATAATATTACATCACTTAGACATCTAATTTTAGAATTTCCTAGGTATTAATTTGTCATACAAAACTTTTCCCTTAAATATCACATATGTTTGAAAGGTTGACTAGTCAACCAACCAATAAAAACACTCCTAGAAATTGGTAAATAGTCTATTGGTTCATTTACCATTCAAGTTTGCAAATACATGTGATGAATATGATCTTCCCATACAAAATATGGTACTTGTGAACTTCTATTAATTATTGATCTAAATTTTGTTCTTATTGGTGTGTTTTTTCATATTCTTCTTGCTCTTTGGTGTTTTCTATCTTTATTTTTTTATTAAGGGTAAAGGATTTTTGGCTAGGATCCTACCCAATTACAGAAGAGGTTTAATTCCCAAATAAACAATTACAAATAATGAGTCAAAAACAAGACTAGCAAGTAGCACAACGATAAGCAACCTAAAAGCAACGAGAACACAACACAAAGTAAGGATGATATCAGCACATAGTCAACCCAAGCTCACACACAACAAAAAAGAGAAAAAAATCATAAAAAAGGAAACAAAATCTAAAACTAGATTAATAGAAAAAGAGAATCAAAAGTGAGTCAATTGGTATCTCTTCATTTTTATCCCCCTTTGTTTATTTTGTATTGTAGTTATGGGTGTTGCAAAATTATGCATGTACACTTCTAACTTGAGTTTTATAAATCCTTCTTTGTAGGTTTTTAAAACCAAAATTTGTTTGAAATAATATGCCAATTTGGTCCCAATTTGAATTCAATTAGTTCATAAATACCTATATGAATAATTAACATAGAACGGTATGAAATTTAGAAAATTACTTGACCTATTTTATATTATAAAAATGAAGACAATTAAGGACATTAATTTAAAATTTATTATGGTAAAGGTATACATTATAATTAATCACATCAATAAATACAATCACAATAGAGGAGTTGTTTATATCATCTAGAGTGTCAAGGATCTTGAAGCAACTACATGATCAAGAAATATTTAGTATAAGATAATGAATAGTTTTTACAAAGTGACAATGCACTTTAAGTTCTCTAGATGCTATAAAAAGACTTAGAATCATGTATGAATTGACATATTCCTATATTACTAGATTTTTTTCTTTGGTGATAATTCCTCGACATTGGTAGTACATATTTGTTTAGATTAGGTAACTATTTGGTTTTGACGGGACCAAAAAACCCACTAGTACAAAAGGAGAAAATATATGACAAGGAAGAGCCACGACGATGCCTCTACCAATGGTAGAAAGAGACAAAAGAAAAACTTAAGGAAGAAAAAAGGCCATCCCAAAAGGACTATGCTGACCAAAAATCCAATTCAAATGAACTTGAATCAGCTCATGAGGATCCAATGATCGAAGTCCCACAAGAGAAAATCTGCATTAAATAAGTACATTTTTTTGTTGGACCAAATTCCACCCTCCCCCAATAGCCACGGGTTCCACCATCCCCCTCAACAAATCATCATTCATTATAAGGTCAACCACTAGCCGGTTGTCTTCTTGATCATCCCGTATAAGACCTGCCTAATGCCCTGGGACCTATCCACATAAGTACATGACTTTAAATTTGAAAATCCTTCCCATGGTGAGTACTCGATCTATCACGAAATGGTCACATAAATTCCTTGCTACTAACATTTGACTGTGAGCCCACCATGTCATCCCATGACATGTACCACTTGTAAGGATCTTGTCATCAATATCCTGGGAATGCTCGAGTTTGATTTTTTTCCTATTTTCCTTATCCACGTTGGATCCCATGTCACAAATCCTTTTGTGTGTTATGTTGGCATAGCCTCCAACTAGACAATGCTTGAAATTATACCCCACCATGCAAGCCACGATATCAACCCCGTCATCTAATTCCTCTTCTTCAAGAAACACATTCTCATCCTCTATCTCATCATCGAGTTGTGAAATAGGACACCACTCAGTATTATTTTCATTCTCCTCAATTTTTGTGTATTTCTCTTTTTAGAATTTTAATTTAAATGCTTTATTTTACAAATAAACAACTAGGATATCTTAGTTTCCTTTGTTTTCTTATAAGTTACCTTATGAATAAACATGTTAAAAACATGTTAGTGATTAAAATTGTATTAGCCTCAACCCATCCCCATGATGTGTGAAGTGCTTCCTATATATCAACATCCTAAATAGAGATCAAACCATATGTATTTCTCCCACATATGTGCATGTTTGCAAAATCAGGTGAATGCATGTTTTTTTGTATTCTCCCTTTTTCCTATTATATTCTAGTCATAGGTCTTTCGAAAATATGCACATAAAATTCTAACACGGGATTTATGGGTCCTTCTTTGTAGGTTTCTAAATCCATTGCAAGTTAAATAATGTGCAATTTTGGTCTCAATTCAAATTTAAGAAGTCCATAAGTACCCATGTGAATAATTAGTGAATTGATGATAAGACAAGGCTTTTATAGAATATCATTAATAATGTTCCAAAGAAATCAATTCAGTATTTTAGAACATATATTTCTGGAATATAAGAAAACATGATGTATTGATTTCTTTATAAAGGATTCATTCTAGCACAAAAGTCATATAAAGTAGATACCACATTACCTAATCTAGATATTATAGTTTTTATTCCCATGTCTTGCTACATATTAAAATTTTATAAAAAATACAAAGAAAAACTTTAGTTGTATGTCATGATGCTATGTTACCTTAGTTTTTAAAAGATGATGATAATACCTTATTAGACAGAGAGATCTGTGAAGGTTATTAATTTTTTTCAGAAAGTTTCATTCTATCATGGCCTTGATTGTATGAGTACCTTTGGGTGGCTAAACTCCTTCACCACTACACCTAGCATCCTTCTCCCCAACATTGAGTGGACCTCACCGATATTTTTAAACTATCCTTTAAAATAGACACACTACTCACTATTAGTTTTTTATTCACTAAATGTTGTATTAGTTTAGGGATTCATTGCTTAAAGATAAAATTCAGATGATAGAATTCTGTTATGGTTTCAAAAAATCTATAAATAATTACAATGGTGTTTAAGATATGAGTTATTTTGAAAAGTATTATTTTATAAAATCGAAGTTGTGGTACCATTTATAATGGAAATACTTCAATATAAAAGGAAAATAACATAATGTTGAATAAAATAAGGCAACTTTAAGATGGAAAATTCCAAAATACTATAATAAGATAGTAAATCATGATAAGATGATCATTGGAGATATTTACTCATCCATACATATCGACTTAACTAGGTAGGGACACACCCCTTCATCTTAATTAAGTCCACTTCAACTAATTACTAACTAATGAATGAAAATATAAACGGTAAGTGTGATATATTTTGACCACCCACATAGCTTTATATATAATATAGATTAAGGACGTAACTAAAATTGGTTAGGTGTGTGGAACATGGATTTATGACTATGATTATATGATTATATGATATGCGTACATGATTACTATATTTCATTGAGAATCATCTCACTTATTAAATTATTTTAGAATATGAAATGTATAAAAATTAATTGACCTAATTTATATTATAAAAATGAATACAATTGAAAAAATCAAGTTCAATTTTATTAAGGTAAACATATCCACTAGAATAAATCAAACAAAGAAATCCAATCCAATTAGAGAAGATACATAGCTAACATACATGATTAAATAAAATTAACTAATAAGTAGTATGTGGGGGTAGTTAATATAAGATATGAACAACTATAAATAAATTAAATAAATACAATAAACAAGAATTTAAATGAGATAAAAAAACTATGGAAAAAGTAATTATAACCCTAATGTGCAAGAGATAAGAGGAAAGAACTCCGCTAAATAACATATGATCGAAGGACTGTGTCGTAAAGGTGACTAGAAAATATGGAATTATCAAAGAATGTAGAGAAGCTCCAAAAAGGATTGATCTGACTGATTCCCGAACTGGAGTGCCAGGAAGGGACCGGGTGCCTGTGGGCCCTCTCGGTCTATAAACTGGGTGCCCTAGTCTGTGTAACATCTATGAAACTGAATCTCACATGACCGCGGTGTGTATGAAATCCTCGTTGTGTGTTGCATGATACTTGTTGTCTTGTACCAGATGTTGTCAGTGATCCAAGATGAATGTCAAGACCTGTAAAAGACCAAAAGAAGTATGAAAACCCTGAAAAAAGAAAAATGTAAATCAATTGGTCAGACTAACCTTAGCTGCCATAACAATCGGCTTACTAACTGAGCATTGCACTACATTATAGACCCAAATGTAGTTACGGTGAGTGTGTGCACAATTTTATCTAGGCTCTCTTGTGCTAGTCGCACTTTGTGAAGCAAAGTGAGTAATAAATAGATGTAGAAAATGTAGTAGTATGTGTGCATGGATTATAATAGAATCCCTCCCCATATGAAGTGTGATGCGGATATCCTAGCCTTGTGCCTTGTGATGGAGTTATGTAGATGCAAGTGATATCTAATGTAATAAATGGATGTAACACTAGAGGGATAATAGTAGTGAAATCTTATAGTTCCCTCATTATGGTCTCATAGCTTTATATTTATAGGGTTCTCTTAATCTAATTTTATATTAACCCCGTAATCAAGGACCGCCAAAAGATAAGTAGTTAAAAAAACTATGCAGATCCCAAATTATGGTGGGAAAGTCCAAAAGGGACAGAGGTGCCCATGATGGGACTAGGGCACCCATGGGTGCCCCAAGATACTAATCTAGGTGCCCCATTTAAGGCTAAACACATGGGATGACAGAATTTTCCTAGGCATATGGAGTGCAAGAGGTCGATAATTAGGAAATAAAATAAAACCAGATTGCTAAAAGATAGGGGTTAATTAGTAATTTCTTCACTCAAGAACCATATAAATAGTAGTAAATAAGATCTAAAGTGCATGATTTTATGACTACATTTTTCCCCCACTTTCTGTTAGTGAGCGGAAAATGTGGTAACATAAAGTAGATAGATATGCATACCTGATGTCCTCAAGAGTGTAGTAGAAATGTGTTGAAGGACTAGACAAATCTTGGAATGAAAAAATATGGAGGAGCGTGGAAAATAAAGATGAAAATGCATGAAAAATTTGATGAGAGTGAACCTAGGGTGGAACGCGGGTGCCGATGCTTATGTATGTGATATATCTAAATGGTTAGTATAGTGTGTGTACTATGGCAAAGTATTAATGTTGTCACTATTTTTGTTGTTGTTGTTGTTTCCCCCATTTCACTATTTTTTTCTCATATGGTTGGACTGCAAGGAAAAAATTATCAAGTAGTCAAATATGTATGTATGTATGTCTAAAAACACAATGTAAAAGAAGCATGTAAAATTATGTAAATGTAAAGTACACAAATGAAAAAGTGTAAATGTAAAATGCACTTGATCCATGTCAAGAGAAAGAGTGTATAAAAAGAATATTTTGTCTCGCTAGGGTTTCTTGGGTGATCGATTCCATAAGTGGAATAAGTATATGGAGGAAATGCTTTGTTTCCTCCAACCTTTAACTACTTCCTAACTATGTGTAGTACCCATTCCTCTTCAATATTGATCTTACTATGATTTTTAATTACTCTGGATTGGAGGCATAGAATTTGTTATCTTATCTCATCAATAGATATTGATAAATGGACATTTATATATTTGATTAGTATTTTGTTAGAAATTATAGATATTTTGACTACAGAAATGTTGTGACTCATAATGTGAATTATATGCATGGATTGACATTTCAGTATTTGATGATGATCTATAGTTACAACTTTATATATATACTGACACATTGGGTTTTGATACATAGATTTTGTTAAAGGATCTAGCTAGTCTCGTGATCTTATTATTGATTGATGAAATTATAGAATAGATATATTTTGAAATTGTGAACAATTGGTGAACTACTTGATATTAGTGATGATATAGTTATGTTAGTTGATGATGTGAAAATATATGTTTGTGTGTGTTTTATTATTTGGATGTTATTGATATGGGCACAATCCGAGAGAGGTATTGTTTCAATTTTGCAGGAAATTGTAACACAACAAATAAAAGGGGATAGGAGACCAACAATGAAAGAATTTTTGGTATTGGCAACAAGTCACCTTGGCAACTTGTATTTTTTGTATTTTGTTATGTTGTTGATAAATTTGTTAGGAGGTCTCAAATGTGACCTTGGGTAGATGTGTTGTTTTCCTTTTCATTTAATTATTTTGTGAGTATGTAATTTATTATTGTAATGTGATCTACTTTATTATTGTTAGTTAAATGTGCTCTAATTAAGTTGATTAATCTTGTTAGTTATTGTAAATTGGATGTGACAAAAGGGGTATTAAATTGTGGTAGGTTTTCCTTGATTTTATTATGGATTTGAAAGGATTTTCATTGGTTTAAGTGTTGTGTACTCAACCTTGCATGTCAAATTCGGATTTGGGCTTAAGGGCCATTTTTGGAGGCTTGTGGGACAAGTTAAGTTTGTCCCACACCTCTTAATTTCACCTACCAACTATATATATGGGTTAAGGGGTCAAAAATAGACCCCATTATGTGATTTGTAAGGTAAAAGGTGATATTTATTTCACCTTATTACATGAATTTTATATTTTGTCTTTTTAAGGTGTGGATTTGAAGTTGTGTGTGTAATAGACTTGTCATTTTCTCAATCACCAATTTATTGAACTTTGGGTTTGGGGTTTGACCATGTGATGTGGACTTAAGGATAACTATTGTGGTATCCTCGCATGGAGCTACCTCACCCTCCTCTTCCCTTTTCTATTTATACAAGTTTATTTGATGGTTTTGGGGTTAGATGTTTTATTTTCACTCTTGTATTTTGGAGGAGTTTGCTTTTGAGCCTTTGTTTGAAGCTTGGAAGATTGTTTGGAGCTTGTTTGGACTTGGAAAGCTTAGAGCTTATGCTTTTCATTTGGATTTTTCTTATAATGGCAAGGTAGGGACTTCATCCATGTATTTTTATTTCTATGTGTTGTGAAAATGGTTGTAAAAGAATGAATTTTGTGTATTTTGGTTTTGGGATTAGAATGGCCTTAAGGTTGTGTAGGAGAAAGAAAATGGGGAAAATATTGAGGGAGGGATAAGAGTTTATATTATGATTTTGGAGGGATTTTTGGGGTTGGGTGTTCCACCTTTTGATAATAAGAAATATTTCTTATTTATCTTGATATGTTTATTGAGGGAGGGATAAGAGTTGAGGGAGACATAAGATAAATTGAGGGAGGGATAAGAGTTTTGTTTTGGTTCTTTGGAAAATGATGTGAAGGATTTCTAAGGTGGACACCTACACCCTTTGGGAGGCATAAGTGATTCCCATGTTTCTTCTCTCCCTTGGCTTGAATTTGAGCCTTTATGCTTGGGAAAAATTGTATGATTGTTGTTAATTTTGTATTGTGCTTGTGTGTGGAAAGTTTTGTGTAAATGGTTATTGTGGAAGCCTTGTGAATGTTGCCATGGTTTCTTGATACCCTTCATTTCTTCATTGTTGGGGCTCAAGGGCCAATGAGGAGGATGACTTCTCCTTCTCATTGGATTATAGGTTGGGTGGAGAGCATTGCCTACTCCCCTTATTTTTGTTGTGCTTGAAGTTGAATATTGGAGGAGTCATGCTATGTTGGAGCCAAAAGGATCACCTTTGAAATGTTGTTTCAATGTTGGAAAAGTGAAAGTTGTAACTTGTAAACTATTCTTTCATATTGTTTGAGGAAGAAATTTTATATTGTAAAAAAATGAACTATGCTCATTAAGGAAAAAAATAGTGCATTGTTGCCTTGTTGAAATTTGTATTATTGTAAAAGTAGAAGTTCTTGTAAATTTTATTATCAAGTTAGGTTGTATTAAAAAGGGTGAAAGAATAAATTTTGGAAGTTGTAATTTATTGAGAATGTATTCCTATCAAATCTGGAAATGTATCATAGTTACTTGTGCTTTCATTTGGTAAAATGGTTGTGTTTGTGTTGGAAGAATGTATGAAAGTTATACTTGAATTTCCTTGTTGGAATGGTTATCCCTCTTGTTGTGAAAAGAAAATAAATGGTACTTAGTAATTGGTTGAATTTCATTTCTTTCTTTTAGAGCTTAAAAGTAATTTTATTGGAAAGGAAATCTTGTAGTTGTTTATTATACACTATTGCTATGGAAAATTTATGTACTTAGTAATTTAAGTCATGAAATGAAGAAATGACATCAACCTATCAACTAATGAATTGTAGGCACCTTAATTAAAGTTAATGTTACCTTAGAAACCAACCCAGGTAGAAAACATTTTGAAAAATTATTGGAATTAAGGTTTTATTTAAAGGAAATAGAACCACCGCTCGGTGCATGTTGGTGGTTTTAGGACCGCCACCGTGCCCGCAGTGGTGGTTTCCGGATCATCACTAGACAGGAGGTGGTGGATTGAGGATCATCACATAGATAGGGTGGTAGTTTTAGGATCTTCACCCAGACAGGGTGGCGGCGTCACTTTTGACAAAAAAATAAAAATAGCGAATATGTAAATTCTAGAATGGATTTAATTAAAACCTGAGTTTTAAAACTACAAAATGAAACTACCAACAACTAATAAATGAAAAAATCATTTGTTTAAGCATATAAATCCATTTATGGGAATTCAAATGTGTATAATCTCATAGATCTAATGAAATGGGGTTTTCCCCAAATAATGAACTCAAGAATGTAAATAACTAAATAGTAAAACTAGATTCATAGTGGAATCTCTACAATAAACAAATAGGAAACCTTGTAATGGAAAACCCTTGAATAAACTAAACTAAGTAAAGAGAATAATGGAATGGAGGAAGATTTTCCCCATTTGCAAACTAGATCCAAAGAAATTTCTCCATGGTTTCACTTCTTGTTTCCATGGCTTCCACTCCTCCAACCTGTAAATTAAAATGGAGAAAATGAATGAGTTAGTGTAAAAGAGAAAGAATAAGAAGACCCCATAAGGATGTTTAGGGTTCATTTTAAAATACCTATATCTAAGGGTGCATATCCATTTAATCTAAGGGTTGAGGATCAACCCTACACATTTCAAGTTGTGGCACTTTATGGGGTTGGGTAATTTTAAAAGTATGGGTATTTGAGTTGAATGGGGCCAATTAATGGTTAGGGAAAGTTGAAACTTTAACCTTATAAATTAAGTGAATATATGGCTTGGGTCCCTTGGGGATAAATTAAATAATTGCAAAAAGGGTAACTTAGGTAATGAATTTTAAGGGTTAATTAATTGGAATTTTAAATGTTTAGATAGACAACCTCATGGGAGGCATTATTGTTAAATGTTGTGGGAAGTAAGAATTAAACTAACTTAGGAACTATTGACCCCATTGATATTTTAAATAAGATGAATTAACAGAGACCCTAGAAAGGGATTTATCCCTGAAGTAGCCTTGTGTAAATTAATAATGATAATTATTAATTTAGTAATCGACAACCCTTCATATGTGTGAATTTTAGTAAACAAGAAACAATTTAAACCTAGTTTTTAGTACTTGATGCAACCCTTTTTAATCAAAATAAAAATAATTCAGTATTTTTCCTAGTTAAGTATTGAGTTTTGTCTTGGGATTCGTGCACTAAAAATGTGGACATTACAAAGGTGTGTTAAGAGATATTTGTATCATCTTGGTTGTTTAGGTGGTCGGATGCCATTGGCTATAGTAGTGTAGAGAGGAACGCCCACTGTAACCTCCAAGCCTATAACTGCTTCCTAGAATACTAATGACATGATGTCCTATAAAAGTCGTTGTGTATGGGGTTCATAGAATGGTTTGAACCCACTAGATGTATATAACTATACTTGAATCGGGTGTAGAATATTTGTGTTAGTATGTAAAAACCCACAAATGATGCCCCCCTCTTTGTGGGCGCATGCGACGTCACCGATAGGGGAAATACGGCCCCAAAAGAGGATCAACCTCATGTACATTATAACCCTATAAAGTTATTGGTAAAGATTAATACACACAAAAACAAGAATGCTAGACAAAGACAAGTGTAAACATGCATGCATATGGGAAACAATGTGTAAGATCCGAAAGCAATATAAAAGCTACCAAACAAAGTAGTAATGTAAACATGGAAGAAAAACAATTTAGCTACACAATGCAGGGTACAAACATGGAACATCAATCATGATGAAGCAAGAAATATAAGACCATCATGACCTCATACAAACAAATAAGTGTGCACACCAAACATAGGTAAAGGCCCGCATACAAAAATAGATAATAACAGATAATATAACAAACTACAAGTATGGAAGTAAATATCCCTACATAACAAATACTACACATGAAGTACCCATTAGCATGTTAGAAAGATAAATAGTATGTCAAGAGCGTGTAGATCCAAGTAATGTAAAGTGATAAATAAAAATGAAACAATAACACGTAGAGGAGAAAATGTGAATGCCCCAAGTGACCACCGTAGGAAGGGTAGAAGTCGAGCATCCATGATGCTCCGTAAAAGACCTATATCTTTGATCATGACTAGAAAGATACATGAACACACATGTGTGTATGATATAGATAAATGTCATATGAGTAGGATAACTAGCATGTGTAATAAAGTGACCATGAACAAGAAAAAGTATGCAAGAGTAAAAGTAACCATAATATGTGGCATGTTGTGGATGGATGGAATGATAGGGGCCATGTGCCCTTAGAGTGAATGGAAATGTATATAATGAGATTAATTTATTTTTCCCCTAAGCACCAAGAATGAACCATAAATGAGAGTGCATCATCGAAATGGTCGAATAGTGTGTATTGTGTCAAGCAAATTGTGATGAATGTGTATGTAAATTTATGAGATGTGACCTATAAATGATGTGTGCATGAAACCAATAGGAAAAGAATATATCACGACCAAAAGAACATATAAGTGATGATTTAGCCTAAGTGTATATCACTATCGATGAATGGATGAGTGATGATTTATCCCTAATCATATATATCTACAAAATGAAATGAGGTAGTAGTGATGTAACCTAAGATGTATACCACTATAAAATGATAGAATAGGTGATGATTTAGCCTAAAATGTTGTATGATGGAAGGTCGAATAGTAAACGTGCAAGTTCCATTTTATTTGTAAACCCTTGGTAGTTGAGTCCGGAATGAGGAACTAAAGTACATCATAGGGTAGTGAGTGCAACATGTAGAATACAATGTAATATGCATAATGATGAAAGATGATCGTGTAAGGAGTAGATTTTGTAATGTACAATTCATAAGATGTAATGTACGGTGTATACTAAAAGCAAAGATGTATGTATGAGGAGTAGAATGGAATGCTAGATGCAAGTATGTATAATGAAGAATAGTATGATGTAAGATGTGTAAATGTGAAAATGTAAAATGTTGTAAAGTCAATATAAAATATATGTTGTATGACGCGCGATGTGTGAGGAAACGCAGTTGTATAATACCTATAGTGCATTGCGTGGGGTTCATGTTTAGTAAGCCCTCAACAATCAAGTGTGAACCAAAGCACAAGAGTGTGTCATTGGGTAATGAAGACACTAAAGTGTGTAATGAATTTGAATATGCAATGAGATTGATGTATGAGAATGCAATAGTGAGATATGCGCAGATGCTAAGATTGGGGGGGATGTGCAATGTTATGCCTCCCAAGTGTATGATAACGCATGTACTATGTGATAATTGATTATGTGTAAGGATCATTAAAGTATTATAGATGTGTGTATGTATAGGTGGTGATGTTATGGAGGAATATGGTAATGTAAGACAAAACAAATTTCATTATGGTAAAATACACCTCAATAGTCATATAAGAACCATAAGAATACAATTTTTTCATTAAAAGGGTAGAGTAATAAGAGTCACCTACCAAAGACCAAGTTTGCGTGCGGTGGAACCATGTTGGATAAAGTCAATAGGAGAACTATGTGATGGTGGTGAAATTGAAAATATATCATGATCACTAGTAGGAGGATTAGTTGTTGGGATGAAATTAATTGGTTGGAGCTTAGATTTTAGAGGAGGCCATGTTGCACTAACTCTAAAGGGAACTTGCTTAAGTTGGCTTGGTGATATGATTGACGACTTATTAATAGGATATTGTGAACTAATGTTGGTAGACAATGGACTTGGTGATGTCATAGATGGTTGAATAGGAGGAGATGGTGAACTAATTGCAAGAGATTGATGTTTAGGACTTGTTGGAGTGACGTTGTTCTGATGCTCCTTAGAGATAGATGAGTCATATTTTGAAACCCAATGGGAGTTATCAGTTGTATTAGAATGTTTTTTAGATAATGAAATAAGGCCCTGCCACTTGAGATGTTTGATTATGCGTGATAAATTGTGGAAATCATTATCATTATGTCCATTGACTCTATGATAATTGCAATATCAAGGACCTTGATATGTTGCTAACCGATAACGAGAATAATAATGCGTATGTTGTAAAGTGATCAACTTATGACTAAGGAGGTGAATAAGAATGCCATCCGGTGTAGTATTATGCTCAAATATGAGAGACTCAGGAAATGACATGTCTTGAGGTTTAACTAGATGACATATAGTGGACATAGATTGCATAGAGGATGTAGAATGAGGACTATTATGTGATTAAGAAACATCCTTCAGCTTGTTGAATTTCAGTTCTAATAGATGTAGTTGTTACTTCCAAATCCTTAAATTTGTCTTGAAATAAAGCATGTAGAGCTTGAATATAATCCAATATGGGTTAAGTAGATGAAGGATCACTAGGATTAGAGTGGTTAGATAAATGACCAAATGTAGGAATTATTTTGTGTGGTGGCGTATTTTCATCCGGATATATACAATCTAGTTGGTTTGTCAAAACAACTTGGCAAAGAGGATCTCTTAAGTAAATAAAGAGACTTTAGAAACACGGGAGCCAAAATAGATGAAAAATGAGGACCTTAAGTGTGAAAGTGTGGGGTTTGCCAAAATGATTAACTTAAATTAACTAATATGTAGTATGTGGGGATAGTTAATATAATATTTTAATAGCTATAAATAAAGTAAATAAATGCAATAAAGAAGTATGTAAATGAGATAAACAACTATGCAAAAGGAAATGTTAACCCTAATGTGTAAGAGAGAAGAGGAAATAACTCAGCTAAATAAGAGATTTTCTTGGGATTGTGTCATAGAGATGACTTGAAAATATGGAAGTATCAAACACTTTGTCCGGAAGTTTCAAAAATGATGGATCTAAACTCGTTCCCTCGATTGTACCACCCGAGAATGGACTAGGGCACCTTTCGGCCCTCCGGTATGCAAACTAGGTGCCTTGGTCCATGTAACATCTTTGAAGCTGAATCTCATAGGGCTGTGATGTGGTCTAAAACCATCGATGTGTGTCGCATGACACTCCTTTCCATGTAACCGATGTTGTCGGTGATCCAAGATGAATGTCAAGACCTGCAAAAGACAAAAATAAGTATTAAAACCCTAAAAAAGGAAAGATGTAAATGAATGAGTCAGACTGACCTCAGCTTCCACAACATTGGGCTTACTAATTGAGCATTGCACTACATTTCAGACCCAAATGTAGTTCTTGTGAGTATGTTCATAATTTTCCCTAGGTGCTCTTGTGTCAGTCACACTTTGTGAAGTAGTGAGCAATAAGTAGATGTAGAAAATGTAATAGTATGTGTGCATGGAATAGAATATAATCCCTCCCCTATGAAGTGTGATACATATGTTTTATCCTTGTGGCTTGTGATGGAGCTATGTGGATGCAAGTGATCTCTAATGCAATACATGGATGCAACTATAGATGGATGATAGTAGTGAATGATGCTAGGTCCCTCATTATGGTCTCATAACTTTATATTTATAGGGTTATCTTGATCTAATTTCATAATTAACCCCAAAATGTCCAAACACCAAAATGATAATAAGGTAATATTAATAGAAAGAACATAAAAGATGGTGGAAAAGTCAAAAAGGGACATGGGTTCCCCTTGTGGGACTTGGGTGCCCATGGGTGCCCCATCACTAATATGGGATCCCGAGTTGAGGCTAAAATAATGTGGGATAACAAGAATCGATCGGGCATATGGGTGTAAGTGGTCGGTAATGATGAAATAAAAAAACAAGATGGCCAAAATACGGGGTTAATTAGTATTTTCTTCACTCAAGAACCTTCTTAATAGTAGTATGAGACTGTGATAAATAATATCTAAAGTGCATCATTTTTGACTATAATAGACTCTTCATGGATTTCAAAACTAAGTATAGGATCAAAGAATATTTATCCCGAATTGATGTAATTTTTGGCAATGAAATTGCACTCTAGCTTTTCTAGATGCTATTGAAAGCCTTAATGTAATGCAAAAATTGGCACCTTCCGATATTACAAGAAGTGTTTGTTAGGTCATACATCCTTTGTATTAGTACTACATATGTTTTACTACCCAATTTGTGGATATTTGATTCAAATGGGTTTGATGTCAAAAATAAGAAAATAAGATACATTATTTTCCTTTGTAACATTAGAAATTCCTTTAAATGAAGAAACATAATAAAAAGAGGTTAGTGTTTTAGGTTGTAATTATCTCAAAACATTCACGTGATGTGAGAAGTGTTACCCACACATCAACACTCTAAAGAGGGATCATAATACATGTAGTTGTCCCACATATATACATGTTTGTAAAATCAAGTGAATGCAAGTCTATATAAAATTTAGTTTAGGTTCTCCTTTCCTATAATCATGTTAATATCATATTCTATTATATTAAACCCCTTTTAAAACTTCATGAGTTTGTTCAATCAAATATAAACATTAAATAAATTAATTAAGCACATGTTATGCTCTATGAAATTTTCTCTTTTTAACTAAACTGATAATATTAAAAGGGTACACAACCCAAGTAAAGTCAGCACATTAAGCCCCATGTTTGGACTATATTCAAGAAGAAGGGCATGAATTCCATTTTTAAAATCTTCAAAGGATTCAATTTAAAACTTAGAAAGGATTTTGGTAATGCTTTGAAGACTTCGAAACTTTGGATGGCTAGCTTGGTGTCCATTAAGGGGTCAAACTCCATATCACAATCAACACAATCGCTGCTCTTGTGGAAATGAAAAAGGAAAGAAGGTATATTTTTAAACCAAAGAAAGACTACCCCTAGGAAATAAATATGTTTTTGAAAGGTAAACATAAACAAACCCCTCATTTCACTTTGGATATCTTAGGGATTCTATTCTAGAACATTTTAATGAAGTTGCTTTGTACATCATTCAATGTATAACTCTAGAGGAAGACACGAGACTATTTTTTCATACCATATCCCAATTATTAGTTATATTAATCATGGTCATAGTTCCCTTCGACACCCTTTTGTTATTGATTCCGATCTTTGTCGACTATACTTATGGATATTATTGTAGCTTTTGATTTAGCATGATGTTAGATGTTAGAGATACTAGACTGTTTTTTATTTCGATTCATACATGATGCATGTGGATTATTAGAGACATTTTATATTGATGTTGATATGCTATTGACATGGTTATATTTATATATTTCGGACATGTGATATTTCATCATATTGAGTAGACCTAGACAATTGAACTAATCTTATGATCATATGGATATTGATGAAATGTAAAATCGAGATGTTGTTAGAAATTGTAAATGATATCGTTACTTGCCTAGATGATGTTTTGATTCATATATAGATGATTGTGGAGTTATATTGTATATTTATTTTAGATGTTTTGATGCGGCCACGAGGCCGAAGGAGGTGTTATGTGTTTTGTAGGTAAACATGTCACAACAAACATTAGGGGGATTGGAGACCAACCACATTGGAATTCTAGATGAATTCAATAAGGGTCACCATGGTAACATGTATTTCCTCCAATTGTGACCAAGGGGTTATGTGTTTTCTTTCATTTAGTTTCCTTTATTTAATTTTAGTATGTGAAATTATAGTGATGTATTCTCCTTTTGTTAATCACTTGATTTATGTCTAGATTAGTAAATTAATTAGTTTACTAAATTAATTAAGAATGGGTCAAAAGAATTCATTTATTGGATTTGATAGCTCTTTGGTTTATGTGTTTAAGTTGAGTGCTTAAGATCTTGAGTGTTGTACACTCCACCTCTCCTTTGAAATTCGGATTTGTCCTTAAGGGAAAATTTTGGAGGCTTGTGGGACAAGTTAAACTTGTCTCACTCATGTTAAATTACTATAACAACCCTACCTATGGGTTGGGGGCTTAAAATTAGTCCTAATTATGTGTTTTGGGAAGACAAATTGTAAGTTTTATTGCACTTTCTTACATGTATTTAATTTTTAGTCCTTAAGGGGTGTGGGCTTAGATTGTGTATGTAAGTAAAATTTGATTTCTTCAACCACTTATTATTGTTCTTTGGAGTATGGGGTTTACTAGGGTGATGTGGAGTGGAGAGTAAATGAGGTGGCATCCTACTTGGAGCCACATCATCCTCCACTCTCCCTTTTCTATTTATTCAAGTTCTTTTGTTTGTTTGGGGTTACTTCATTTCGTGCGCTCTTGCATTTTTTGGAGTTAGAAGATTTTGGAGTGCTTGTGGATTTCGTAGGCTTTTGGTGATTGCTTGGGCTTGAAGAAGTTTGGTGTGGTACTCTTGGATCAAGCTCTACCATGGAAAGGTAGGAGCTATACTCTTGTAAAATAATTTTCTTTTAAATTGTGTATATGTGCATGTTTTGGTTGTTTTGGTATGCTTGTTGGGTGCTTGGGTAGATTGCTTAAGTGTGGTGTAGGAGGGGAATATGGGGATCTTACATGTGGGGAGGCATAAGAGCTCATTTCATGTTTTGGAGGGAGTTGGGATGGGTGCCCCACCTTGGACAAGAAATTACTTGCATTTCTTACTTGGTCTATTTTATGAGGGAGCCATAAGAGATTTGTAGGGAGGAATAAGAGAATGTGGGAGACATAAGAGGTACTTGAGGGAGGCATAAGAGTGTGTAGGGATTGAGATGTTTATTGGAGGTTTTTAGGTGGGCACCCATTTCCCATTAGGAGGCATAAGTGACCTCCCCATAGATCTTACTCCCTTAGCTTTTGCATGTTGAAGCATTTTGTATTTTTTTCTTCCTTCTTGTGATTGTAGTTACATTGTTGTATTTTGGTAAGGTTGTAGAACCTTGTATTGTGATGTGGAAGCTTGTTTTGTTTCCATGAGTTGAATATATTTTTCATTGCAATGTGGTTGGGGCTCGGGGGCCAATGAGGAGGATGGCTTCTCCTCCTCATTGGAATTCTTGGTTGGGTGGAGAGTGTTGCCTCTCCCCATTTTTTTGTTGTGATCAAATGAAGCATGGTGGATCTCTCTTGTTGGTGATGTGAAGCATGGAGCTTTGTTGGTGTCCTCATGAAATCTTTCCTTGTGAGAAAACCTTCTTTTTATTCCCACTTAGGGTGGAAGACTTGTAATATTGTATTCCTTTTAGCTTTCATTTTTAAAAAAATCGCACTTTAAGTGGAAGATGTTGTATTAATATTTTGAAGGAAAGTTGTATTGATTTTTATTATCATAGTTGTGATGTATGTGGAAAGGAAAGACTCTTTAGTGAAGCAAGTTTGGATAGTAAAAGTGTGTTGGAAATTTGTAATGAGAAATAGTACTTCGATTGTATTCCATGAAGTTTAATTTTTTTTGAAAAGTTACTTTTGTTTATTCTCTTATAGTAGTTGAAAGAAAGATAAAATTTACTCAAATAAATGGAAAGAAATTAATGTTCCAAATAGTTTTTCAATTGGCCAGAAGTAACTAAGGTCTATCCCTTGTATGTTACTCTCTTTTAAAAAGAATGTATTGTAAATCCATTACAAATTATTGAGGGAAAATAAATGTAACCTATTTTACCTCTTATATAACATTTATCAAAAGGTTAGAGAAGAAAGTATTAGTGCAAGCATTCAAAATCACCAATGTTACTATCTAATGTTTTATTGTTACTTTTGATAGTAATATTGATACTCTTGAATATTATTAATAATAAGATACTTTAAAATTTAGTAGGGTTAGTATTTTTTTAAGTTATTAATGATAAATGGGGAAGTTATTAAATATGAAAATATGTCAACATTAATACACTTGTAACATTAATATATTAAAATGTCTATATATATATATATATATATATAGGTATTATATAAAATAAATTTTATTAAAGTCAAAAACCCTTTTACGAAATCGAAACTAGTCTAAGTGGCCGCGGCCTATACATTGTTTGTTTTGTGGTTAATATGTAGATTGGGGTGGGGAGGGCTCAATGACCCCAACCCCACCCAATTTAATATTAAATGGGGTGGGGGTTGGGGTCATCGACCCCTCCCCACCCCCCCAAAACATTAAACACTCCCGACACTATTAAAATTGCCCCTCTATAATACATTATTTTTTTGCGCATTATTTGGATTCACGGATGTGTAAAAAAGAAAGGCCATGACCGACTCTTCTTTGAATCAGGATCGATCTCTCTCTCTCTCTCTCTCTCTCTATATATATATATATATATATATATATATATATATATATATATATATATATATTCTATGTATATGTATAAAATACATATAAACGCACTTGAATGGGTATTTTAAGTTTTACCCTATAAAGGAAATTATATATATATATATATATATATATATATATATATATATATATAATAATTTAAATCAAATCTATATTTTTCTATAAAATAGGAAAATACCCACAAGCCCATTTGGGCAAACCCCCACAAGAATGAACTAAATAAAATTTACTATTGCTTTTAAAACACTCGGGAGTGGGTGTGAACAAAATAAGAAAAATAATAAAACTTGTAAGCCTCTCCAAGAGCTTGAAATGGCCTCCAATGGCTTCCCTTCCTCCTCCAACAACCTGCGAAAAAAAAAGAGAAAACAATGAGTCAAATGAAAAGAGAAAGAAGCCTTCATAAGCATGCTTTAGGGTTAGTTGCCCTTTTTCCCCATCAAGGGTCCTAATTGAATCCATCCAAGGGATGAGATTCATCCCTACAAAAAGTAGGTGGAGAGTGGGTGAGTGGAAATTACCATTTTAATTTAAATGTTTTAATTTCAAAAACATGAGTTGACTTTTTAAGGGGTCACTTTATGGGGTAAGGGAATGTTTATTCTAACCCCATGTAAAATGGGGACCTTGTTAATTGTTTAAACCTTGTGGAATTAAATACCTTGGGTATTTATTTATTTTGTCCCCTTTAACCCCTAAATTTAAATATGGAATATTTAACTATAGTAGGAATTTAATTGTTTATTAAATTAACACTTAGAGAGAACTTAACCATGTTTGAGCTAATTATACTCATTAGTTTTAATGTGGGTTTAATATTATTATAACGGGAAAATTTTATCTATTAAATATAATTGCCTAGAAACGTTATTGTGACAACCGTTGTTTTTGAAACCTTTTGTGGGCACGCTTTTCAAAAAAAAAATATTCCATAATTTTTCTAGTTAACCCTAGGTTGTTCTTAGGTCTCGTGCGAGACATTTTTAGAGGGCCTCACGAGAAGACATTCAAACAATGTTACAAAGGATAATGACATCTCGATCCATAAAACAGATGAAACATATTCAATTCAACCTATATAAGGAGACGAAAAATCATCTAAATTTACCTAAATACATATATAGCTTGTAAACACATTTGCACCAAATATAGCATGAGAGTAATAGGTTTGGGAATGGATTTTTTTATTAAGGGTAAAAGTTTTTAGCAAGGATCCTACCCTAGTACAACCAAAAGGGTCTATTAACTACCTAGATAAGAAAAAGAGAAGACCGATAAAAGAACCAACTAGAACAAGCCAAGAAGTCATGAAACCGACAACATAACATAAAAATTGTAGCAAAATATCACCAATAAAATAATAGACCGCCCAAACAAGAAGCGGAGACCACTTGAGAACATTCGAGAATCAAAGAGCAATGGATATTTTGAACCAAAAGTGACTCAATGATTACACTTCCTACTTTTGTCTAACATCTAAACCCTTTTTTTTATATGGTAACATGGAGGGGCCATATGGGGACTCGAGCCATGACTAACATTTATACACATTTTATAATATTTTGTAAGCTTGACTTGGTGACTTAGTTTTGTTTTATTACCCAAATCAGTCATTGTTATCATTCCTAAATTGAGTGAATTTTTCAAAATTTAAAATTAATTTAAGTTGTATCAACATTTCCACTTATTGGAATCTAATTCATTATTCATATTTAGACATTTAATTACATTTGGGTATAATTTTGTAGAAAAACTATGTCGATATATGGGTATAATACTCTTGTGAACAACTACAAATATCTTAAACACATTTATCTAAAATACTATTGATCTCAAATTTCTTAAATCTTGGATTATTTACTTGTGACAATTAATTGCATTACCTTTTTCATTGATTTCCTAGTGATTTGTGGCAATTGATATGAGTCTACATTTACTATTTTGATGGGATTCATGAGAGAATGGATTCCAAAATATAATATATAACTAATATATTATTTTTTTGGATAAGGTAAAAAAAATCATTTTGAAGGGATCAGAAAACCCTTTACAAACTAAAATATAAGAATAAAGGCTCAAAATCGAGACAAAATGAAGTGGCCAACAAGACTATACAAGAGACAAACAGACAACCCGAGATCATAAGTGAGAGAATAACAGCCAAATAAAAGAAGGCCCCATGAGGGTAAAAGCCTCTTTACCACCCTTGAGCCACAAACCATTCATCCATGGTTCACCCCCATGATACCAAAGGTTCATCCTTAGAGGCTCATTAAGAGTTTCTACTTTCTTTTTCTTGTTCACAACCTTCCATCCTTCACCCTTATTTGGATCTGCATTCTCATCTGGATGAATTGGTAGAAGAAGTTCAATAGAATCCTTGTTTTTTTGGCTCCGAATCTTCAAAGAACTAGGAGGTTTAGACATAACAACAACCTCCTTTTCTTCAATATGCTTCAACTCCTTAACTGGCCTTGAGGAAATGAGATTTTCCTCACAATTTAGTTGTTCATGAATCTTTGAAGTATCTTCATGCCCATCAGAAACATTGTCTGAAACATTATCCAAACAACCTTGGACAACTAGATGGTCTCCATTAAAATCTTTCCATGAAGAGACACACCCCTTAAAATGCTTTTTAACAATCGGACAAGAAGAGGCTAAATGGCCAAGAGAAAAACATGTTCTGCATCAAAAAGGAAATCCTTCATAATCAAGAACTTGTGTCCAAATTCTATCTTTGAATTTAAGCTCAATTGTAGTAAGGAAATCAACAGCGGTATCCATATCCTCCAAAATATGGGCGTAAGTGGTGTGGTTGAATGATTCAGTTTGGGAGTCAATATCAAGGAATTTTCACAAGGCATTACCAATAGCTCTCAGCCTATCCTCTCACTAGAATTGAAGAGGAAAATAAGGGACTTTAATATAGAGAGGTATGGTATTAAAAGTTTCAGTTAAGGGGTTGAATAAAGGAAACCAAGGTCTCAGTAGCAATAGATGAGTCTAAAAATCCAAAACATTTCCTAAAATTTCCTCCATATCAGAAGGATTTTCAGACATTGCAATGAAAATACCATAGGCAAAAGGGCAAATATTGACAGTACCTTCTAGGAGAGGACGCCATTGCTCTGAAATCCACTTATGCAGAGATGGAAGGCCCAGACAGAAATTGGTTAACCTGCAAATGAAACCACATTGCAGGACAAAATTGTCAGCTTCAAGGACCTCTTCACCGAAAGAGACCAAAGGGGTCATCTTACGACATGCCATGGGTTGAGCAGGCCTTCGACCCACAAATTTGGTCGCATCCAGGAAGGATTGATCTCCTTGAAGCAACCCTACCCCCATTGTCGAACACCTTAATCCAACTGCCTCAAGTTTGTAAGAAAGCCACACTAGGATGTAGAGAAGAGAAAGGGGTAGCCACAACAAAGCCCAAGCTGCCAACACCCAAACCACCGTTATCCAAAAAGATCCATTCTTTAGAAAAATCACACGTGCCGACGGAAAAGAAAGAGGGCTCCGTTCTTCGCCATCGCCATACAGCTGGCCAAGGAGAGCCAGACCATTGACGATGTTAGCTAGTTGCGACTCAAAAGAAGGGTGAGAGGGAGCAGAGCCAGAAGGAGAGGAGTCGTTGCTGCCACCAAAGTCATGTCCACAAGACACAACTCTACCAGAAGCACGTCAACTGCGTAGACTAGAAACACCAGAAATGACGACCAACCCTGAAACAGAGTTGCTGCCCCAGGCACTACCATCGTCATGGCTATTGCAAAGGTTAGGGTTTGGTTTCGAAGAGTTTTTGGGAGACATTGACATTGATAAATAACATAAACAAATTGATCGTATAACTAATAGATTAGTTTTAATTAGTTACTAGTATAACTAATATATTATAATTTAAATGATTTCGCTTTGAGAGGCATTTAAATTGAAAATAATTGGCTAATCTGATTCTCTAATTGAGGGGAAACCACTGAACTCCTGCGTTCTTAATGCAGTAGCTCATCCGTTACCAGGCAGGTAACACTGTTGCTCCTGTTTCTGCATTTGCAATCTAGAATAGCTCCAGAAGCACGGGATCTCTACCGCATTGTTTTTCATAAAAACAGATTAGATAAATACATAGATGATGTAAAATCATATTATCCATGCTTCCTATAACTACTCCCACGTGTGAGGGAACTTTCTCATCAACCATGCATTGCTCTGTGCTACATTGAACAGTATTGTAATTGTAAACACCTAACTTGAGTTGAATATGCGCACCGACATAATCTACTTTGGGTTTGTGGTATTTTATTGTGTCCTTTCATTTTCGATTGAAAGCCGTTTTGTTTGTATCCTCTTTGTTTTGTTTCGGGCCCTACATCCTGCTCCAATCTTTTACAGGCTTGACTAAATCTCACCCCTCGTGCCTTACAGTTTGGACTTCGTGGGAAGCTATTTAGAACTTCAGCCTTCACTCTCTTTTTAATGTTTTGATTGATTTGATATAATTGGGGATATTTATCTTTGTTTATGGTCGATATTAGTGAGAACTGTGCATTTTAAGTTTAAATTTTAGAGTTCAGTCAATAAATCAATTTTAGCGTAATGTGATTTTATAATTGATGAAGTTATGTGTGCACCCTAAATTAATTAGTACCAGTACTTCTTGTTTGTTGAGAAATCCCTATCTTCAAGGTTTAAGGTTTAGTTTTGAGTGTGATATCTGTTATACAAATAAAAACACATAGAACCATTTTTTTATAATCTTTCTAAAAATTCAAAGAATATGAAAAATTCTAAAAAGTGTGCATCATAGAGTGAACTTTTGAAAAGAAATAGTAGAATAATAAATCACTCATTAAAAATTTAAAATGGTTGAAATTTGTAGGGTAGGCTTCGTCTGATTTCAAAAGCTCTATAGATAATTATGAAAAAATTGTAATGATGTTCAACATATGAGCAATTCTTTTTAAAAATATGGGTTTTCTCCACAATGTTGCCAAATTCAAAATTATGATTCCACTTGTAATGGAATTAATTAATATAAAATAAAAATAATATATTGTTGAATTAAAGAGGACAACTTTAAAGATTTATTTTCGATGATACTATAATAAGATAATAAATCACAATAAGATGATCATTGAAGAGGTACACACACACACATGCTTAAAAAGGTAGGTGTTATCTAATTTTCCTCTCCCCGTGAAATTGATAATCTAACAAGATAACCAATGCGCACTAGAATAGTGACAATAGGTCGATTGAAGGGGGCATTGCAAAGAAGAAAGAGGCAATACTTAGAAAAATCAACAAAAATGTAGCAAAACTAGATAAAATTGTCCCGAGTGGTACGAGGGACAATGAATGAAAGTACACGTGGGCCCCGAAAAGTTGAAGTACATGCGTAAGAGAAATACGGAAAAAGTGGAACATTTTGTCTCATTCGGTCCATGGAACAGTTGGGACAAAAGTACCCGAAATGTTGATTTGGTCACAAATGGTTCATTGTGGCAAAGGCGGAAAAGAATGTCCTGAGCGATCGAGGGAATGTTCGAACGAAATTATGCGTAGGGCCCAAAATATTAAGTAGACGCAACTAATGAAGTGTGGAGATGGCAGAGAAAAATGTCCCAAACAACTGGGACATGCAGACCGAAAAGGCCGAAAAGCTTGAAAAACAAAGCCAACTACTCACATTTATTACATTATGACACCCTCATCTTCAAACGACCATAACTTTTGACTGGAAGCTCAGATTTGCACGAAATTGGACTTTTTGGAAAGATCTCAACGTTCTCCACACAAGTAAAACTAAGTATTCAAAAAATGAAGAACTACAGTCCATCATTTTAGAGGGTGTTTCCATATTTCTCACCTACCACATAAAGAGGTATGGGCTTCCTTTCTTCTCCAGCAAGGTAGAGTACCTAGAGGCATGGGTTTTTCAAAGTGGCAACCATCATTTTTGTAGGTGATTTTAATGTATTTTTGGGTGGTTGAAGAAGGATTTTGAATTCCTTCTCTCCTCTTTTCTCTCATTCTTCCTATATATTGTAAGGAGGGGCTCATTTTAAAGCAGTTGGAAAACTTGTATCTGCCCCTCCCTTCTTCTTTCTTGTCTGTAAGATATTTTGTGGAGATTCCAAACCTCCTTGCTGGACATTGTAATGCAAGATATGTGCCTTTGAGCTTGAGTGTGGTGTATTGTATCAATTTCTAAAGCAATATAAACAGATTTTTGGATATTTCAAACATCCCTTTTGTGTTTTATTACATCTTTTCTGGTCTTTCATCACATACAAATTATTGTGCACTATTGTGTTTTCATTGCAAGACGTTGGTTGTGTTGTGTTTATTATGTAGGTTATCTAACCATCCTTCTTGGTGCATCACCTTCCCTTAGAGTAGGTTTTAATTTTATGCATTTTCTCTATCTTTGTCTCCTTGGAAATACTAGATTAGGGTTAGATCTGCAACTCTTTGCACTTTAGAGTAGTTGGCACTAGTATAGGATACGAAGTCGGCCTTCTTCGGAGAGCATTCTGATTGCAAAGTCCCACAATTAGGGAAATGTTTCATGTTAAGAAATCAAACTAATCGTAACATTCCTTCGAATTGGAAAATAGATCGGGGTGTTGTGATTACACATTAACAATAGGGACATGTAATCCTACTAAAACACAAATAAATAGAACACTGAAAAACTTGTATAACTTTTTTTTTGACTTACTAGGAGTTCACACATTAGCATAGGTGACCAGAAGGGCTACGAACAACTCTCAATAAGCTTGACACAACATTGACCACATAGGCAACAAGGAAACATACGACACCCAACATGAAGAATTTGATTTTATCTTCGATAAGGTACCACGTAAGAGTCCAAAAACAAGATACGATTATAATTAAGGACTTCCATGGTAACAACATTGATCAAACACCCGAGTCGGTTTGCGAGAATTGAGCACGATAAACGCTATAACATTAAGACATTGTGTTGTTATCTAATTGTTTCAAAAAGATTAACACTGTTGTTTATGAAAATATTCCAAGTGTCCAAAACAAGAGTAATTAAAAGGACACCCAAAAGGCTATAATGTTAGAATTACCAAGCCAAAGATTCATTATATCTTATTCATTTCCTAATCAATCAATCAAAATGAAATGATATAAAAACACAATGATTTAATAAAAATAGGATGTTGTCCATATTACAATTAATTTATATCAACACATAATAAAGAACATTTATGAAAAGAACAAATGACCAAACATGAACCACATACTATCCTCACAATCCTACTATCAAAAACCCTTCCTCTAATCCAAGAAAATGCCTTAGAAAAGAACAAAATTGACAATCTTGGATATAACCATTGTGTATCCTATAGAGGTTTACTCAATCATTTACAACACAACCAAACATAGGAAAGAAAGCATGTAAAGGATCTCGCCGACAACAACAAGTGCGATAACAAACCTATCTCATCAACACATAACCATTCAACCAATATGATGGCAAGAAAGTCATATCACAACATGCATCACAATAAACAATCAACAACTGAATTCCCAAGTACTCCCACATCTAAGCTACAGGAGAATGAAATTTAAATAGCTTCAAGGAAAAAAATGTAGAGTACTTGTCTTATGCATAAGACCAAGATCCAAGTTTTAAGGATTGAAAACTTCCTTAACAATGATCAAGTAGATCTCACATCTTCCAACATATTTGAAACAAAATCAAGATACAAACAAGAGTCTTTACTCCAAAAATTTAAGCTATCCCAAAGATGTGAGTACCATATCAAGGAGACATTTCGTAGGATCAACTACATTCCTCAAAACATACAATAATCACCAAGGAATCAAAGATGATCCAAATCACAAGAATCTCCAAAAGATGAACAAGAAATGCTACCAAATTATGATGGTCACACATGACGCTCAAATAATACCAGTTATTCGAGGCAAACCCAAAAAAAAAACTAACCCAATTTGAGAGTAATACCAACTTGGGTCAATTAAAAATTCAGCCAAGTTAAACACAAACTTAAGCCGACCCGAGAAGGGGTAAATAAAACACTGAAATGAACTGAAAATGATAGAGACATAAATTCCATCATTCACCTATACATTATGCACTTATAGTGCTCAAATACTTTTTCATGAATACCCGACATGGGTCGAACAAGATCTCACAAAAACATTAAAAGCTCAAAATATCATATACCCAACATAAGCCAAAATGAAGGATTACAAACCGAAACAAGACTCCAAAAACAAGTACTATAGAATCGAGTTGAACAATAATATTTGACAAAAAAACCAAATCATAAGATCTGCCAAAATGAAATAGGAATTTCATTACAGGACCCCCTTTTTTATTTTATCATTATTAAGAATAAAGTTAACCCAACTAGTATTTATTAAAACCCAGAAAACAATATAAAAGGCTTCAAACAACACATTCGTTTCTAACACTAGAAACTAATATCCTCCCATAAATTGTGAAAGACAAATGCAAATATAAACCACACAATAAAACCATCACATGATATATTTACATGAAGAGCAGGTTCATTTAATGAAACATTTAAATAACAACATAAGACTCAAGGGTATAGTACATATCATGCCTGACTTAAGCTCCCACAAGTCGAACACACGCTGAATAAGGTCTGCAACAAAATCTCTAGCCAAAATCTACTATCCTCTAGCTTGCTGGGTGGTCCACACTACTCTCACGTCCAAGGTATGAAGTCCCCAAAAATTTTGATTTACAATAGCCTGAAGGAAATGTGGTCTCTAGGACTTCAATGATTTAAATTTGTGAAAAAAACGGGCTTGATCTACGACCTTGATTCCACCATATATGACCAAAATCGGTGTTCAAACTTCTCACCCACCTTTCAATTGTAGCGCCTTGGAAGGAATGTAAGAAAAACGTGGAAGAGAAAACATGAGGAAGGAAAATTGCTTGACAAAACACCTCAAATAGATGTGGTCTTAGGAAAAGCCAAGACTGGAGGATATGCACAATAGAACCAACAAAAAAATGACCTTGAAAACCATAAGCAACCAACAAAGTCAAAACATGTCACCACCTTGCCGGTGTACATGTAGCCAAAGATAAATAGGAGATTTGAAAGAGGAACGGAGATCCATCTCGAGCAAATAAAAAAGAGGAAAGACTTTTTCAATGTTCTAGTTGCATGCACCCAAGGTGGAAAGATTAAAAAATGATGGAGAAATGTCCATGAAAGAGAAGAAATTATCATTCCTGTGTGGCTCCAACACTTGTTAAAAGGTCCACCATGCTCTAGCAATAACCACTCATGGTGAAGATTCCTTCATTTTAGCATGCAAGATGCCTCTGCGATTCGAGTTATCCTATTTTTGACGTAATTGGGAGGATGAAGGCACGACAGTGGAAAAATAAACACCAAAACAACATTTTCTTGAAAGATCAACACATTTTCCACAAACCCCAAGCTGAAATCTCACCACACTCATGCGGCCATTCCGGCATTTTCAAACACCGTAAAATCTAGAGTAAGATTTCAATAAAATAAAAGTTACAGAATAAGTGATCAGACTTCATAATTTGGCATTTCCTTCCCTCAAAACATGGGCTAAAAACATGGCATGAATAAAATATTGAAGGTAGTGTGGTCATTAAAGACAACAGGCAAGATTTGATTTGATAGACAACTTGGAAAAATAGGCGGCTAACCCGCCAACCGGCATTAAGACCAATAGAAATGACCAACATGTTTTGCCTTACAAATTATTAATGGAAAGACAGGTTTCCATCCTCCAACGTACTTCCAAAGGTAATGACCAAAAATTAAATAAAACAAGAGTGTGCAGTGGTAGGAAGAAACAATTGTGGCGTGGGTAGATGCCTCCACACAAACAAGAAAAGAACAAACGTTTGACCAAAAAAATTGATATAAATACAAAGAATGCAAGGATGCCTAGTCGGCCAAGGAGAAAATTATAAACATTTAACATGAACACCACTTCCTAAGAAATGGCACCACCAATGAACAAGCTCCCCTGTTTTGCACGAATCGAGTCTCGAGCACGGGAGAAAATAATTATAAAATAAAATTAAAAAAACATAAGGTAATTAATAATAACATTCATGAAAATCGACGATAAAATACAATAATCATTAATCAAAAAGTAAAATAATAATATTATTACTATCATTATTATAATTATTATTTTTACAACTTAAAATAATTATTAATCATATAAATAATAAGCGATAGACAAGATCGAAGAAACCACAACATGATTTGCCTTAAAAGGATAATCGTAAAGGGCTATGGAGGCCCACAACTAGAGTCATTGACAACGACACGAGAAGGCAAGACGATGAGGAAGGGTGCTAATATTTCTCTGTGACAAGGTTACGGTCAACTAATGGTCAACGGGAGTACACACATAACCTTCCCACGCTTATCACGGTGGTCGTCGAGCAAGAACTCGGAGTAACGTCGAGCGGTGCATTATATTATCCTCCCCTTAAGAAAATCATCATCCCTAATGCAACATAACACTAAGGGAAGGTAAGGACATAAGCAACTAAGAACAGTTAAAGAGGAAGGTACACCCTATGGTTAAAATTTCAGTCGTTAAAGCATGGCCACGAGGTAGCCTTAGGAACATTTAGGCAGAATTTTAAATTTCAATGTTCTATGTGAAGATTGGTAGTTCCCTCTTGTTCATTATTTGATTAGACTCTTTCCATTTACATTATTCTTAATTCAAGTTCTTTAAAATTTCATTGTTGCAGAATTTTTTTGTTCATTCTTGTTGGTGCCCAACATGAGCTGCAATCACAACACCCTTCCAGGGTCCTACACAACACTAATGATTCACAAGAATACTTTTACACATTTTCTTGATGCTACCACACTAGAAGAGCTTAACCAAATATGGAAGAGAATAGACACATTCCACATCACATAGTACTTGTCACACATCTATGAATGACATGTAGTACTTGAACAAAATCGTATTACAACAACAAAAAACTTCCACAGTTCCACAGATGAAGATTTCACATAACTTAGAATAATAGCTACAGGTACATAGTGTCAACAAGGGCATCAATGCCATATCCACAACATCACAAAACATATCCAACTAACATGAGTAACACATACATCATAACACCACAACCAAAACATCATAACAACTCTACATACCTCCCGAAGCATCAATCACACACACACACACAAATCTCTTATGCCTCCCTCAATCTCTTATGCCTCCCTCAATTATCTTATGCCTCCCTCAATCTCTTATGCCTCCCTCAAGCAGTAATAATAAAATAAATTTCCTTTTCACTCCCCAAAGAGGTCGGTTTCCCTATGGCCCTAGGCACATAGAGTCCAAACACCCCTAACCCAAGTGACATAATAACTCATGGTTTAACAACCCACTAGTTATCTGTAACTCCTTGGGGCATACCCCCATACAACGAAGTGGGTCCATAGGTCCAACCATTCCATGGTGCATCCCATGACCCTATTCCACACATCACGACAATAGGACCAACATAGCAATCCGATTTAAATGCCAAGTGGCAAAGTACAAGCCTTGGGCAAGGCGTAAAAATCTTAAAATTTTAAAATAAGATCCAAATCCAAGAAAAAAATGGCCAAATAGCCATAGTTAGTGCAAAAATCTACATGTTAGTACCATAAACCAAGGAAATTCCCAAAAAATATAAAACATTGCAATCAAGAAAACTGTTGGTCCTTACAAAAATAAAATAAAAAGTTCAATTTACGAATAAAATACACATATAAGAATAACACATTACAATGACTATGTGGCCTTATTTGGCCACCAAGGGGGTACTCAACGAGTTGTTGGCACTCGAAACATCGAGCCTCAGCTTGTAAAATAACATATAAATAGTACAATTTTCATCATCTCTATCTGAATCATCCCACTACCGGTTCCGGTTCGATAGGGCTCACAACAATCATAGCTACACTTAGGATGCATCTATACAACAACCACACAGGAGAGAGGGAGCAAGGAGAATAGGTCACATACATCTATTGAGCATAATTAGAACATACATATCAACTTCCATATAACATGGAAATACACACATTTCTACACAAATGATAATGACATCATTAAGAAAACTAGTTCACTACAACCAACCTGGTCACACAACATATCAACACACCCACACATCATGAATGCCAAAAGGATCCAACACTCTGAAATCAACAATCACATTTCTTCCACACACACAACAAAACAATGTTTCACACTCAAATTCACATAGAATTCCTGAAAAGGAGAGAGAATAATCTCATCTTTAACACATAAACATGCCATCAATTATGCACTAAGTGACATACACAACATGTGCACTAACAATATCACAATTATGACATAGTTCACATCACGCTTAAATCACATTACTCTTCCAATACCCACCACCAACATGCAACCCCATCTAGTAACACCATCACAACTCCAATCTATCCTAGAGGTTCGAGAGCATGAACCTTTGCTCTAATACCAAGTGTAACGCCCACTAAAACACACACAATTACAACACTGAAAAACTCGGATAGTTTTTTTTTTTACTTAATAGGAGTTTACACATCAACACAGGTGACCAGAAGGGCTACGAAAAACTCTCAATAAGCTTGACACAACATTCACCGCATAGGCAACAAGGAAACATACAACACCCAACATGAATAATTCAATTTTCTCTTCGACAAGGCACCATGTAAGAGTCCAAACACAAGATATAGTTACAATTAAGGACATCCCATAGTATAAATTATTTTAAGGTTATGTATTTACCAAAATTTATTTCAAACTTGACTTTACTATCTAGAAGATTCATGTTTTGATTCGCACTTGTTCTTTTATAAGGGCGAACTTATTTTTTTATATTGTTTACAAATTAGCCTAAGATCATGTTTTCTAAAGGAGAATCATTCTATAACATGTCAAAAACTTGCTTAATTCGTTGTTATAATATCATTTTCCATTTCTCACAAGTTTATTTATTTATACACAAAGTTATCAAATCTTGTTTCCTATCTACATTGCACAAGGTGACTGTATGATGCAAAAGTGACAAGGAAACATGGGAATCTACAAGTAACTCTTCCTCACACCCGACCTCCCGAGGTCGTGCCGAGATAGCCGGTGGGGATGGAATACGTGTGGGATGCAGAAAAACTAGTTAGGCAATCTTATGTCTTCGATGCACACTAGTGGAATCTACAAATCTAAGGCAAAGAAGGCCCTCCTAACCTGAACTAGTGTGATAGATCGTTCGGCGAGGATGACTGCTCAAAGGCTCCAATCAATATTGAGCTCTGGTGTGATTTGATCTATGGGTTGTGGAATACGTGGAAGATAACCTATGGGTGCTTCGTATATGTCTCCCGATAGGGTCATGAAAATGAATGATGGACTGATGGTGGATTCTATGGGCGATTCTCTGGTCTAGTCCAGAAATCCTTGGCTTGATTAGCTGCTTTGTGTCTAGTGAAGATAGTTGTGTGATTATGATTGGTGGAAGTGGAGTGGATCTAAATACTAATGTGCGTAAGCCAGCGTCAACGTCGGATTGACCTGTGGACTCATTGGGTTGTGGGATTTGTGAATCACAATTGTAGATTCATGGTTATTGTGGACCAGCTATGGTCATGTGTAGAATCAGTCCCTAATCCCTAGTATACAATAGTCGTATGCCTTTTCAGCCTCTATGTTCAGAAGTAACAATTGTGCAATCTTTTTAGAGTATCTTACAGTGTTCATGCAACCTGAATTCTTAAACTAGTATCTATGTCCGTGAGAGTGTCTCCTGCATCTAGCTATGGGACCAAAGGATCACAACCAAATGTTTGCTCTCTTTCAAGCCCTTCTATAGTCATATGGATATTTATCTAGGTTAACCTTTGTAGTCGACCGGTTTGACCAAAACGTATACGCTTTGTTGTCTTCTATGTTTAATCCTCTTAACTGTGAGCTGATTTCTTGTAAGTCTGCTGTTGTTTAGAAGACTTGGATTCTAAGGTTCTGATCTATATCAATTATTGCCATAATAAGATTAAGTTGAGGCATGATTGGCTCAAATACATATTCTTTGGGCTCTCTATGTCCCGTGATTGTCATAGAAGAAGGAAATGATATAAATATAAATGACAGAATAAATTAACTACGCAAGATATATCTATGTATATTCCTAAATCTGATTTTATTGATAAGCTCATCGAATAGAATTTAAAAGAGAAATTATTTAATATATCTAGAAATTGATAACTAAATTAATGACACAATTAAAATAGACAAAGAAAGCGAGTATAGCTACTTGTCATTCCTGTAGTTTGTAGATCTACTCTAAATATCGGATAAATGATCTACTCTATTTGAAAGACTCTCGATCTTACCTCAGAAGTGAGGAGTGAATCATAGTTTCTCAGAAACTATCAATCCCCACAACTTCCCTGGCAATATCGAAAGTAAAATTAACTGAAATGAAATGATTGGCTACTCTATTTGATATGCTTTAACTATAACTTTGAAAGCTTGAACCTGGATTTTGCAGAATAGTGGTGAATCCGATGGTGTGTGGCCTTGTCCCCTCAGTGTGATTCCTCATTCTTTCATGCTCACGTGGATCTAGAAAAGCGTGTAATGCTAGCATCAACAAAAGTAGATATTGGGACAATGGCAGCTTAGGATGCAGACTGAATACAATGCGAGTAGGAGAGGGATAGCGCAAGAGAACAAAGCTTGGCTTATGCAATTCCTAGCAGGATTTATTGTGAGTCATGCAACATAAAACATCCAGAACCTGAAACTATCCTATTTGACGAGCAGAACCTGCAAATTTAATGGCTTCCTACTAAAAATCAAACTATCCTACTCCAATTGATTGGATGAAATAATAACAACACTTGCACAAGGAGAATATGTGGCTTTCTAACAGCTAAACAACACTAACCATGCATACAACAAATGAAACTATGAATCCTAAGCAAAATTGAAAGGCTAAGCTATTGAAATGAGAAATTCAGAGGTAAATTTGAGGGGCCATTTGCTTGAGCACAAGCCAACTATTTATAGAATCCTATTTATCCAAAGGTGAAAACCAAATTGATCTCTTAAGCCATAAACAATGCCAAAACACTATTCTAGGGAACCGTAAATATAAATACAAGCAAAGGCGGTGAAACAAGCAGGTAAACGTTTAAAATTTACATGAGTCACGTTAAAAGGAGCATTATAGAAAATGCATGAAGGACCACTCGCTTGCCTTGGTAGGCGGCGGTCATGAGACCTCCGCCCGAGTAGGGTGGCGGTTTCGTCACATCAAGACCAAAACATAAAGAAAAGGAAGGGAGAAGAGAAAACAAAGCACACAGGGGCTAAGTGGGGCATGCGGGATGTTAACTTGAGATGCTTGGAGGGATTTTTGGATTGTGAACACCTTATGAGGAGACCTATATCAACATTGGGGTATGTGTAACGTTGTTCCGTGGTGCGATGACGCTACAATTTTGGGTACATACATATTGCCCCCTTGGAGAAGCATTTTATCCATGAAGAGGCGTAAAATGATGGGTCCGAGTATGGCAGTCTGTAATGGGAAGTTAGAAGTTATACCGATACATCCGTGTGTCGGAATGACGCCATCCAAAATTCCCACCACTTGCAAAATAAAAGAGGGCTCAAGTGCAGATATACAAAATGGATCTGGAAAATAATACTAAAATAATATGAAATGAGGATGTACCATTTGTGCGAGGATAAGAACTTACCTTCGTTGGCACTCCAAACCTGTGAAAAGGGGCATTCAAAACAAGTCAGGTTGCTATATATGTAAAAGTGGGCCCATTTTCCTATTCATTTGCGCGTGTTGATTTGGTTGATTTTGAGCTCTGGGACCCATGGTGACGGTTTCTCATGAGAGTATAGTCAAAACATTTGGGGCAAGATCGTGATCATGCCTCCGTGAGTGGAACACCGACCCGCGAGATCACAGGTTAGTTTTTCTTGATTTACCGCTTTTGTCCTCAAAATGTTAAAATGGTGAAATCTTTGTCATGGGGGGGTTATTTTTGAAAATGTCAGTTTTAATAGGGTCAACTAGGGGGAACCTACTGGGTAGGCCTTGTTTGAATCAAAATGGTCTTTATTTTGCTTTTGTAGCTATTACGGAACCGCCGCCTTGCTCAGGGTGGCGGTCCTACACAAAATGTACAAATAACACTTATTTGAATTTGTTTTTGCATTTTTAGCATCCTTACCTACTTTCATGATTTTTCTAATGTCATTTGGATACTAACTTACTCTATTTTGTGTGTTTTTGGGTGTATGCAGTGAAGGAGGAGTATATCCGATGGATCCGGGAGAGGGAGTGTGATTGGCTTCCGGCAGTATTGGATGCCCTTTCTCAGGATGAGCAGGACACTCTTCAGAGGGCTGGTATACTGCGCATATCACGGGTCCCGCATGTTGCACCGTCTAGTCACATACTTTGTGACTTATTTTCATATTGGGATGTAGATCAGAACACTTTCCGATTACCAGGGGTCCGGGGTGAGTGGACCATTACTTTGGAGGACATTTACCATATCTTGGGGGTCCCGATTATCGGGAGATGGCTCACTCTTGAGATAGCAGGGTCACGAGCTCAGATAGCATAGTGGGCCTCATATATGGGAGATGCAGTTATCTCCATTACTTAGAAGAAGGGGGTGAAGGTCTGATCTATTCCTAACTTTCCTATCCCCTTGATTCGTCAAGACCATTATGGGGATCCTTGCCTCGAGATTGATCAGGGACAAGGGAGGTGACACTTTACTATATTGTTGGTCCCCCATCATTGCATGATTGAGGGCATGGCCAGATTTACGCCTAGGGAGATGAGATTCTTGGGACCACCTATCATGATTTATACTGGGTGGTCCATTTACAGGGGTAGTCATTGAGCCATCCAACCCTAGTTATGAGTGGGTCAACGAGCATTTCATCCCCTATGGGAGAGGTGTAGAGGTGGCAGATCTCGGAGGCGTGAAGGCAGCCGAGATGGATAAAAATGTCGGTGCTTAAAGCACCTCATCAGCCAATCGCCTCCTTAACCATTGATGACATGGAGGCCGCACCCTATCAGGCCATGGCAGGTTTATGGGGCGAGGAGGCTCTTACTTTGATTTCTTACTCCACCACAGACAACTTGTTGACAGGATGGGGAGGGTGGAGATACATCCTTTTGGTCGAGTGCCTCAGTAGTTTGGCCTGCCTTACGTGGGTATGCTTCCCCTAGTGGTACCAATATACAGATCAGTTCGAGAGGCCAGGGGAGGTCCTAGAGGCTGAGGTTGGACAATTGTTACTCCTGGTGTCCCCATTACAGCTAGGTAGGTAGTACGAGATTAAGGGAGAGCCGATGCTACTCACGCACCGTTACTTGATTGCCACCAGTCCCACCCACAACAGAGACGACCCCATTGATATAGACTCTGAGTCCGAGGAGTTCATAGGGGGAGACAGAGGAGGAGACCAAGGCTGAGGTCAATGAGTCAAGTGAAGAGGAGGATAGCGATCCTGAGTGGCATGACACTCAGGATATCTTACAAGCAGAGAGGGTGGAGCAGAGTGCAAAGAGGGTGACTCTAGTTTTAGAGGAGCCACTCTCTCAAGGCTTGGGTGGAGAGGATGAGTCCATAGTAGGACGTTATGTGGCCTCAGGCATAAGAGGAGTGCACTAGTGAGTGACGACATCTATGGCAGGTGCCGACCCTAGAGATCCATCTTGGATGCTCGAAGATTCGAGTGAGTTATCATCCATCCTTTTAATGTTTGTTTCTAGTTAGGATTTCCTTAGTTGCTATCTCTCCTTTTTTTTACATTTGTTTTTATCTATTGATTATTTATAATTGGGTTTTTATCCTTTGCTTGAGATCGGCCGATGAGTGGCAAGCCACGATTCGCCGGGTATGCACTGATACCCCTATGATCCCTATGGAGAAGACCCATGCGGAGCTGTCCATGGATGGAGGGGAGCCTTCAGCAGCTGGTAGGCATACCGACATTTTTTCCCCTGTCTGGCATGTGGCCAGGATGGTGACTTCCCTTCGTACTAAGCCGGGCAGGTACATGACAAAGAGCGCCCGATGAGGAGTAAGTCTCATGGTGAGGTTGCAGCTTGCTCCTCGGGGCCGTGAACCCTCCATCCACTTAGAGCACCGGCGTATCTAGAGTCCTAGACGTGGGCGTGCACCCTTAGAGGGATCTCATAGGGGTTGAGAGGCCATTTGTCTCTCTTAGACTATTTGTATGATGTATTTATATTTCTCGACCTCTTTGAGCGTTTTGACCATGCCTAGCACATGATGGATTTGTACAAGAAATTTGATTATATATATATTCTCTTTGGATCACACTCTTGTCATCAATGTTCTTGTGATTTTCTTTCGTATGTAAATTATAATGTTGTTTTTATATGCCTTTCAGAATGTATGCAATGGAGAAAAAATGATACAAATGTTTTCTTTCTTTTTGTATTTCGTGATGCTGATGTATGATAATGTAGACACAATGTGATTTTGAACTTTAGTTTCTACAAGAAATTTTTGATACTTCATATTTGTTTTTGACAAAATGTGATGATAAACCTGAGTACGATGAGTAGATGAACTTGCCCTAATCCTATCTCCATGCAATCGTGGTAAGATGCGAGGGCTCATCATGTAGAGCTAGAAAGGGCACAAGTTATGAAATTTGTTGAATGGTAGTGATGAGAGATAGACAAATATTTGGTGGAACAAAATTAGGAAGCTACAAACCTACTCTATTCAAGTGACTCCATAGTTTAGAATTCTACTTTCTTTGTAGTTTATCTAGACTTAGATCCATAGATGGCCACATGGTTGACAAAATATGGGTTTCAGGGTTTTGAACTCTCTTTGAATTTTGGACATCTGATTCATTTGTTTTTGACTCAAGATTTCAAGGGTTCGTTTGAATTGTTTGCTGACTACCTTCAATGTTTATTGTCAAGAGGACCCCCCATACCCTGCCCCATGCTACTAGTCAGAAGCGTGGGCTTATCACCATGGATAAGGTACAAGTGAGTAAGGGCATTCCCATCCTTTCCCAACCCTACGTCACTAGTAAGAGACGCAAGCTCATCACCGAAGGTTGGTAGGGAAAGGAAATGTGTAAAAATAAAATTTTCTATTTGATCTATATTTGACTTGTTTATTTGAGAAAAATGTCAGTATGTTCTTACTTCCAAAGAGATATGCATACGGGATAGATGTGACACAATGAAGCTTCTAGAACAGACCATAGAAAATATACCTATCCTAGGAAGAAACCAAAGTGAGAACAATATTGCAGATCGTGGTATGGTTACCATTAATACTTTGTCATATCTAGCTTTATCTGATGAAATTATTTAGAAACGGGTGATGTGACTATGAAAGTAAAGAAGTATGATTTGGATGATTATGTCAATACCATCAGAAGTTTGTAATGAATTACTTTAGGAATAAGTTCCTTGATCACAAGATTTGTACGAAACAAGCGGACGAAATGAACCTAACTACATGAAGATGCAATGTAGATATAATTATACAAATAGTGCTGGTCACTTATGCATATAATCATTTAAGGTGTAGGGAATTTACAGTTTCACCAAATTCCTCACCTTCAAGTGTGCATAAGAGATATGCACCATTTCCATATTCCTTCATGACTCGGTATGGGTCCAACCATTTGGGCTGGAATTTCCTCCCTTCACTGGTATTTTTATCGATCTGGCTGTCTAGTCTTAGAACTAGATCACCTTCATATATGTCTCATTCATAGACCTCCTTGTTATACTGCTGGCACATCCGGTCAGCATAGACTCTGTGCCGCTATTCAACATCTAATCTGGCTTCATCTAGGCTTTCTAGTTGGGAGAGACATGCCTCTCTATAAGCGTCTTAATCTAGAATCCCTTCTAATGAGATGCGGAGACTGGTATCTCAACCTCAAGTGGGAGAAGCCATACACTCTGTATACCACCAGAAAGGAGTTGCTCCTGTTGGTGTTCTTATTGAGGTTCGGTGGGCCCAAAAGGCCAGGTATAACTTTAAATGCCAATATTTTTTGTTTTCTTTCACCGTTTTAAGGAGAATGGCTTTCAATGTTTTGTTTGTTGCTTCAGCCTGTCCGTTGGCTTGAGGGTAATACAGGGAGGCTGTATGATGACTTATTTTAAATTTATTGCATAGTTCATGAACCTCGTCATTCTTAAAAGAAGTCCCATTATCTGTGATAATGATTTGTGGGACACCATACCTGTAAATGATCTGGTTCAAAATGAACTTGGCAATCACGAAACTTGGTACAGTGGTGAGAGGCATAGCCTCTACCCATTTGGTAAAATACTCGGTGGCCGTGATTATGAAGTTATGGCTGTCTGTAGATGAGGGAGAGAATTTCCCTATCAAATCTAGGCCCCACATAGAAAAGGGCCATGGAGTAGCGATTGGTTGTAGAGCTTGTGCCGGCATGTGAATCTCGTGGGAGAATTTTTGGCATTTATGACACTGCGTACAAACTCTACTTGCATCGTGTTCTAGAGTGGGCTAGAAATAGCCCATCCGATGTATTTTGCGAGTGGTGGCATGACCACCGAAGTGGCCTCCCATATTCCACTGTGAGATTCGTGGAGGATCTTCTTAGATTCTTTTGTGTCAACACACCTTAGAAGCATTCCATCGAAAGCCTTATGATAGAGCACTTGTTCTATAATAACGTATTTAGCTATGATAATGCGTAACCGCCTTCTTTGTTATGGCGTAGCACCTTCTAGATATGTATGGTTCATGATATAATTAACAATATCAGTATACCAAGGACATTCAGAGATGGGAGGTCTAGTTTCGACGTAATATATGCATTCATCGGGAAAGTCCAAATCGACTAGATCGCCTCCATCTAATGGGTTGTCAGCTAACCAATCTGCTATGATTTGTCCCTTAACGGACTTTTGATTTACAAAATTTAATTCAAATTCACCCATTAAGGTTATAAAACGTCCAGCCTTCTTAGACAAGGACCCTTGCGTGAGGAAGGTTCGTAAATGGTTTGTTTTTACAATGACCCTCGTTTCTTGATTTAGCATGTAATGTCTTAAGCATTTGGTTGTGAAGACTATGGCAAGGCACTCTCATTCTACTTGTGTATAACATGTTTCATAATTGAGTAACGTGCGGCTTATAAAATAGATTGTGCATTCTCTCTTGTCATCGTCTTCTTGAGCTAGCATACAGGCTAGCAAGACATTGGTAGCTCATGAATATAAGATTAAAGGGCGGTCTGGTTTAGGTGGCATTAGCATGGGTGGTGACAACAAGAAATGCTTAACGCTCGCTTCAAAGTGTCGTTGCAGTCATTAGTCTAATCGATACTATAATCTTTCTTGAGTAGATTGTTGATTGGATGAATGGTAAAGCTTAAATCTGGGATGAATCTTCGATTACACCGAGTTTCCCAAGAAACAACCTGATTCTAGATTCATCTGATGGTGGGATCATTTCAAGAATAGCTGGATTTTGGCTGGGTCTACATCGATCCCTCATGACGATATAATGTAACCGAGGAGCTTCCCTCCTGTCACACCAAAACACATTTTTCTAGGTTTAGTGTGACTCCGTATTCTATTAGACGTGAAAGAATGATGTGGAGTACTTCTGGGTGATCGCAACGCTTCCTGGCCTTGGCCAACAAGTCATCTACATAGGATTCCATGATCTTGTGAATAAGATCGTGAAATATGTATGTCATTTCCCGCTGGTATGTAGCACCAGCATTCTTGAGACCGAATGGCATAACAACGTAGCAATAGGTTCCCCAAGGAGTTATAAACATGGTTCGAGATATTATGATTTGATTGTATCCTAAGAATCCATTCATGAGAGACAAAATCTTGAATCCAAGTCATTGCGTCAGCAACGATGATGTCTATGGATGGTAACGGGAAGTCATCCTTAGGTCATGCTTTGTTAATGTCTCGAAGTCTATGCAGATATGTATCTTCCCATTCTTTTTGAGAATGGGAACGATATTAGATACCCACTGAGAGTAATCGACCAGCTTGATGAATCCTACTTGGAGGAGTTTCACTACTTCTTCCTTTACCATGAGAGCCACCTTGGGTTTCATTGGCCTCAATTTTTGTTTAACTAGATTTACATCTGATTTGGTGACAAGGTTGTGTACTGCGATGTGTGGTGCAACCCCTATCATTTCTTTATAATTAAATGCAAAAGCCTTCTGATGTTCTTTGAGGATTCGAGTGTGTATTTCTATCTCTTCTGGAGTTAACAAAGATCCTAGTTTTAAGATCTTTAGTTCATCCTTCATTATGATGTTAATATCAATCATTTATTCGATTAAAGAAGCGTTACCTTCTTCAAATTCAGGTGGGATTGGAGGTAATTCTAGATCGTTTCCATTCTCTACTGTGTATATGCCGAGTTCTTTTTGTGGGGGAAGCTCTATCATGGGATTTCCCAAGTAGGAAGATGAATGTGGGATTAAGGACAAATCTACCACGTGATGGGTGAGATGTAACACTGCATATGTGTTTAAGTATTCTAAAATGGCTCTATCACTATCAATGTGATCCATGCTAGTAGATTTGTTCTCAGCTATGCTTGTTAATAGTGGGTTTGACACTTTCTTCACTAATGGTTCAGTGTGAAGGGATACTATAAAACAGGTGTCCTCCAACTCACTGTTTGGGGTGAAGCGTGATGCTGAGGTTGCTATAGAATCTGCAAGAAGATTTTGTTCTCGCGGGATTGCTTCAATTGATATGAATTCAAACTCTTTGCTCAAATCTAATACCACTATTTTGTAGAGCTGTAAGTGTTTAGCTCTGGTTTCATACACCTCAGAGACTTGGTTTGCTACTAATTGAGAGTCTCCTAACACCCTGATGTCGTTAACACCGAGCCGTTTAGCTATGATGAGGCCAAGGAGAAGGGCTTCATACTCCATGCCATTGTTTGTACATTCAAAATTTAGTTTAAAGGCGAACGGTAGGATCTTTCCCTCGGGAGAAGTAAAGATAACACCTGCTCCAGCCCCATAATGACATCTTGCTCCATCGAAATGGAGAGTCCAATATTTGGTTGGGAAGATGGATGTTGGGACATTTGCTACGTCAATTTCTTCTGCTTCGGTTACTTCTACCATGCAGAGCTCTTATGCTAGTAGAGAACCCACTCCTAGGGTATATCCCATACCTATAGAATCAAATGGTAGGAAAATTGGTAGATCCTATTCTAGTAAGTTGACAATCTTCGCAGTAGTTCCTAATGATATTGTTTCCACAATGTTAGTCTCATCCTTGGGGGTTGGGATAGTCTTGATTAGGCTCATAGTCTCAAGATCTGTTGTAGGTACCAAATTTTCTTTTGGTTTCATGTCGGTCGGTTTATTAAGTTGGTTTGTTGGGAGTTCAAACTCAGAGTGAATGCCCGGTCTTTTCTTTAAGTCAGCTAGGTGTATATCGAATGGTTTTGGATCACCTTTGGCTACAAATATCTTCCCTAAGTGCAAGAACCTTACTTCTTGAAATAACATAGAAGGGATTGCCTTCATACGGTGTATCCATGGTCGGCTGAGGATCATATTATAATTGGTTTCTTGATCTATAATATAAAACTCAGTCAGGATTGTTTTGGGTCCTAAGGTAACTAGTAGTATTATAGTTACAATCGAAGTGGCCTCAAGGCTATCTTAGCCTCTTAGCGTATTCTGAGTCGTGGAACAATTTGTTTCTCCATACCCTATCCTTTGAAGGAAAGAGAAGGGGACTATGTTAAATGTTGCCCCATCATCAACCATTGTGTGTTTAACGTAATTTTTATAGACCCATACTTGTAAATGTAAGGCTGGATCACCTCTGCAGGCAATCTCAGCGTCTATTGGCATTTTGTTTATTTCGAATATAAACTCAGTATCCCTATCCGGCTTCCCCGGAGGGTGGATATCAAAGTCTATATGGTTTACCTGTGTTTCAGGAGGTGAAGTGATGGTTATTAAATGACCCAAACCTAATGCCTCTAAAAGAGCAGCCACAGTAAGGCGAGAGAGTTCCTCAAAAATCCAAAAAGGAGATGTGAGAGAAGGTTTTTGTTAGGTCATTAATTAGATCATAGGCACCTATGGGTTTCACTAATATTTGTTGGATGTTATCTATCTCTAGCGGGTAACTTGGACTTGGCTGAGAGGAATACTCTCGTGTCGTCGAGGCTTCATTATCATTGTTTCCTACCATTACACCTTTTTTCGTCCTATTCGGATTTAATTTGTTGTTATTGTGATTTGGGAGTGGATCGTTGAAGATCTTGAGGGGAGCATTTTGAGGGGAAACTACCCCTATAAAAGTATTTGGTGCCGGTGATGCAGATTTGCCAAGAACATATCTATGAAAAGTTGTCTTTGCTCCTTTGGCAAATGTTGCATAAATTTATTATAGTCACGACACTTTCTAGTGTCATGGCCTTGAATCTTGTGGAAACCACAATACGAGTTAGGATTGTAATTTCTAAGTTGCTGGTTTGGCGTATATTGTGGTCCAAAACTCTGATCAAACCGTTGCCTATTAGGATTAAGGTTTTGTACTTGTTTTTAGTTTTGGTTTTGGTTTTGATATCTAGTTGAGTTTTGGCTTGGACCCTATGTCTGGATCCACCGTTGTTGTTGTTGTTGTTGTGGATGATTAAAATCCACTGTATTGATTGTTGGGGTAAAATTGTTGTTTCGTTGATTGTTAACCAACGGTGGAGTATTTACAACATTGGCCTTTTTAGCTTGGTCAGTTACTCCATTGGTTGTTGCACCACAATTTTTGTTAAGGATTTTAGGTCCTTGATTTACGTTTGTGGTAGTAGGATAAGTCATAGTATTCTAGTTGGGGGTGATTAACCTCCCATTTGCTCCATACGTCTTGCGACCACTATCTATTGCCGCTTGATCTATTCGGAGAGCACTCTCAAGTACTTCATCATAAGTCCTTAGTGGGAACTGACTTCTTCCTTCACTTCTCTCTTTGAGATAATGAAGGAATAAATCGTATAGTTCCATTTGGTATATGTTTGGAGCGGTGGTGAAGAATAAAGGAATGTATGCCATATTTGGATGAAATGAGCGATGATTCATTGTGCTCTTGTTTAATGTACAAGAATTCCCGATTCCTATTCTTAACGGTTTGTTCATGTCAAATGCCTTAATGAACTCTGAAACGAGTTGCTTAAACAAATGGATGGAAGCTTCAGGTATTCTATAATACAAATCAAGGGTGATGCCCTCCAAGGTTTTGGGGAATATTTTGGCAACAACCCCATCCCAAGGGAGTAGCTCTCGAATGGTCAGTGGCATAGGCTTTGATATGTGTATTCGGGTCCCCCTCCCCTTTGTATTTGGGAAAATCGGGAAGAGGTCTCGGAAGCATGACGCTTCGTATGGTGCAGTCTAAGGGCTCATTCAAATACTCTAAATAAGTCCCTATCCCATAGGTTTTGACCATTGATGGTGCCTATTAAGAGGGTGGAGCTGGAATGGGTTCTTTGATATGGCGTAGCGTATGTGTTTGTAGGGGCATAAGGAAACCCTTGTGGTTGAGAAAGCATGCCGGGAGAGGAGAACATATCTCCTTGTGGCGACTTGGAGTACATGTTTAAGTATGAAGGAGTATTCCCCAAGAGTGGATTGTGTTGTACAAGACCGGGAGGTATCATATTCTCCACCCGAATGGTGTTAGAAACAGCGGTTCTAGTTGGAATTTGTTGTGAATACTGAGGAGGCATGCCCAACGTTCCTATTCCCATGAGGAGGTCCACTTGGCTAGAATGATGTGGAGGATTGGAATTTCCTACCTACATGAATTGAGATGTTTGACTCACTTGAGCAAGTTCTAACCCTCTAACTCTTTCTACTAAAGTCGAAATGACTTCATTTGGTGAAGTCACAGTATTTTTCCTTGGTGGCGTTTGTTGTATATTCTGAGGTTTTATAGGCATGTGATACCCTGCTATGAATTGATTGTTTCCCTACCAAGTTTCACCGAGGGCATTTCCTATAGGTAGTGGCATGGAGGTGTTTCCTTGAAAAGAGACCTCGGGTCGTGTTTGTAAACTTCCTATAGGTGGGTACATATTCCCAGTATTGTTCATTCCTAGCGTAACACACTGAATGTTCATCATCTAAAACCATGTATGGATCTAATTGTCTACTAATTTGTGGTCTAAACAACACCTGAGGAGACGAACCAGATTCTCCTATGAATGTCATATTGTTTGAGCCTGAAGGCTCTATTTGTTGCATTTGTGTGAGTTGATCCAACTCCTCTATTTGGAAAGATGAACTATATCTAGTCCTTGGAGGTGGAGTTTGTGTTGATAATTGGTTGTTTGAATAGTTTTCACCCCATACTGAGAGTGAGGGTGATGACTGTCTATTCAGTTAAGCATAGTATGCCTCAAGACCTAGGAGAGGTCTACCATATGCATCGAATCCCGACATATTCGGGGGTATATGAATACCCGCAGAATAATGGGAAAGAGTGAAGGTGGAAGAAAGAGGTAAAAAGGGGAAGCACTGTGTTGTTCACGTCGGGTTCACCAATTTTGGTGGTGAAGCTAATGTGAAGGCTAATGAGGTCTAGAAGATGAAGTAGTTGTTTGTTTCACGTTGGGTTCACCAATTTTGGTGGTGAAGCTAATGTGAAGGCTAATGAGGACTAGAAGACAAAGGAGTTGTTTGTTTCACATCAGGTTCACCAATTTCGGTGGTGAAGCTGATGTGAAAGCTAATGAGGTCTAGAAGATGAAGCAGTTGTTTGTTTCACATTGGGTTCACCAATTTTGGTGGTGAAGCTGATGTGAAGGCTAATGATGTCGAGAAGATGAAGCGATTGCTTGTTTCACGTTGGGTTCACCAATTTTGTAGGATGGAAAAGTGACAAGCGCATGTGGGAATACAAGTAACTTTTCCTCGCACCCGACCTCTCGAGGTCTTGCCAAGAAAGCCGTGGGGATGGAATACGCGTGGGATGTAGACAAACTAGTTAGGAAATCTTATGTCTTCGATGCGCACTAGTGGAATCTACGAATCTAAGGCAAAGAAGGCCCTCCTAACCTAAACTGGCATGATAGATTGATCGGCGAGGATGAATTCTCAAAAGATCCAATCAATATTGAGCTCTCGCGTGATTTCATCTATGGGTTTTGGAATACGTGGAAGATAACCTCGTGGTTGCTTCGTATATGTCCCCCCGACAAAGTCATGAAAGTGTATGACGAACTGATCGTGGATTCTATGGGAGATTCTCTGGTCTAGTCTAGAATTCCTTGGCTTGATTAGGCTGCGTGTGTCTAGTGAAGATAATTGTGTGATTATGATTGGTGGAAGTGGAGTGGATCTAAATACTAATGTGTGTAAGCCAGGCGTCGATGTCGGATTGACCTGTGGACTCGTTGGGTTGTGGGATTTGTGAATCACAATCGTAGATTCATAGTTGTTGTGGCCCCGCTATGGTCATGTGCGAATCAGTCCTTAATCCCTAGTATCCAATAGTCGTAGACCATTTTGGCCTCTATGTTCGAAGTAAAAGTTGTGTAATATTTTCGAGTATCTTACGGACATTCTTGCAATCTGAATTCTTAAACTAGTGTCTACGTCCGTCGAGTGTCTCCTGCATCCTGGTCAGTGGGACCAAATGATCACAACCAAACGTTTTCTCTCTTTCAAGCCCTTCTACGATCATATGGATATTTGTCTAGGTTAACTCCGTAGTCCTGACGGCCAGTTTAACCAAAATGTATACGCCTTGTCGTCTTCTACGTTTAATCCTCTTAACCGTGAGCTCATTTGTTGTATGTCCGATGTTGTTTGGAAGACTTGGATTCTAAGGTTCTCGATCTATATCAATTATTGCCATAATAAGAATGGGTTGAGGCACGATTGGCTCGAATACGTTTTCTCTAGGATCTCTAGGTCCCATGATTTTCATGTAAGAAGGAAATGATATAAATCTAAATGACAACATAAATTAACTAGGCAAGATATATCTATGTATATTCCTAAATCTAATTTTATTGATAAGCTCTTGAACAAAATTTAAAAGAGAAATTATTTAATATATCCGTAATTGACAACTAAACTAATGACACAATTAAAATAGACAAAGCGACCGAGTATAGCCACTTTTCTGTAGTTTGTAGATCTACTCTAAATAATGATAAATGATCTACTCTCTTTGGAAAGACTCTCGATCTTACCTCGTAGTACGGAGTGAATCATAGTTTCTCGAAACTATCAATCCCCACACTTCCCCGGAAATATCGAAAGTAAACTTAACTCGAAATGAAATGATTAGCTACTCTTTTGATATGCTTCAACTAGAACTTTGAAAGCTTGAATCTGAATTTTGTAGAATAGTGGTGAATCCGATGGTGTGTGGCCTTGTCCCTCGGTGTGATCTCCTCATTCTTTCATGCTCATGTGGATCCAAAAAGTGTGTAATGCTACCATCAGCGAAAATAGATATTAGGATAATTGCGAGCTTAGGATGCGATTAAATACAATGTGAGTAGGAGAGGGATAGTGTAAGAGAACAGAGCTTGGCTTATGAAATTCCTAGCGGAATTTATTACGAGTCATGCAGCATAAAACGCGTCCAAAACCTAAAACTATCCTGTTGGAAGAGAAAAACCTACAACTTTAATGGCTTCCTACTAAAAATCAAACTATCCTACTCCAACCGATTGAATGAAATAATGACAACACTTACACAAGGAGAATATGTGGCTTTCTAACAAATAAACAACACTAACCATGCATACAACAAAAGAAACTATGAATCCTAAGCAAAATTCAGAGGAAAATTTGTGGGGCCATTTGCTTGAGCACAAGCCAGCTATTTATATAATCCCATTTACCCAAAGGTGAAAACCAAATTGATCTCTTAAACCATAAACAATGCCAAAACACTATTCTAGGGAACCGAATCATAAATACAAGCTAAGGTGGTGAAAAATCTGGTAAACATTGAAAATTTACATGAGTCGCATTAAAAAGAGCATTCTAGAAAACACGTGAAGGACCACCGCCCTGAGTAGGGTGGCAATTCTAGGATCGCCGCCCTAATCAAGGCGGCGGTCATGAGACCGCCACCCAGGTAGGGTGGCGGTTTCATCATTGAAGACCAAAACATAATGAAAAGGAGGGCAGAAGAGAAAACAAAGCACGCATGGGCTAAGCGGGGCATGCGGGATGTTAACGTATGCTTCGAGAGCTTTTCTAGATTCCGAACACCTTACAAGGAGACCCGTATCATCATTGGGTACGTGTAATGTTGTTCGGTGGTGCAATACCCTATAATTTTGGGTAAGTACGGTGACAAGTGCAAGCTCCAAATCAAGGGAAACTATTGTTTAGTTCCGGAACTATAATCTTTTTTGTGTAAGGATCAAATGTTTAACAACACTTGAGAGAGATTACAATGTACCTTGGTAAAGAGTTAGAGGTAGGAGGTCAAAAATAATTCATCTTTAAGGTCTCATTAGTTATTAACCAAGAATTTATTGTGGCTGAATAAATTACCCATAATGATTAAAGGTTTTCACTTAGGCTTTACTTGACGAGTTTGGAAAAAGTATACAAATTTCATTTTCAACATGTGAGATAGATTGAATGGTTTCAAATCAGTTTCTTCCTATTTATTATAACCTTATTATCTTCCAAAATCTAATCATTGATTTCACCTTAGGATTATTTAAGGACTCACCATAAAAGGGTAGTCTCGATTAGTTTAGCTTGGGGAAACACAAGGTATATATATATATATATTTACAAAATATAGTTTCCTCCTTGATCACTAAAGGGCTCAAATGTTATCCAAGATTACATCTTCATTAATTTATTCATATATATATATTAAAAAAAATTTATAGGAAATTTTAACCCTTTTAAATTATACCTAGGATAGATTTAATGATATGACCTAGAAGGTTTGCTAGGCAAACATTTTGACTCAAGAAAAAATGACCGCCATTACACCAACCAAAGTAACATGGTTACAAAATTTCTATTCTACACGACACGTGAACCAAAGAGACAAAAATTCTATGGAACTATGACTAGGGCACATGAAGGTAAAAACATTGATCAGACACGCTATACTATTCTAGAATTTCTATAATACATTAGAACCACTCATAACAACATAGTGATCAATTTTATATATATTTTTCCACAATAGAAAATTACAAGTCAAGGTTTCGAAGTTATTTTTATTAGATAGGGTAAAAAAATTGGTTTTAAGGGGACCAAAAAAACCCCACAAAGAAAGAGGAGAGAGGATATAGTAGTGATGCTCAGAAAGAGAAACCTCTACCAGCGGTTAAATGAAACAACACATGAAAACATTAGGATCCACTCCGGAGAACAAAATGACTCTGCAAAGCTCTATCCGACCGAGCACTATAAATTTTTTTGGGAAGAACCTTGGTCCATCCCACCGCATCCTCCAAGGAAAATGACAGGGCCACCAAGGAATCATTTTAAGGACCCCCCTCAATCACAATGAGATGCAATCCTCAGAGACCATTGGAATTTCTTTCAGCCAAAGGTTCGCAGCCCCTATGGCCCACATGGTGCATAGTCATCAATGTTTTGGGAGTGGGCAAGAGGAAAGATTTGAAATTTGAATCACCATTATCAACCGGTTCCACCCACCTACCCAACCAGTCACCATCTTTGCAGCCCATCCCAGGAAGTGTAGAAGAAAACACATCACACTCCACTAGCCTACCTTCTATGCTACCTCCAAGACTTACAGACGCCAAACTTTGACTAGCAGAATCTTTCATCATTTTCACCTCTTCTTTAAATAAAGATTCTAGATTTGAATCCATCTAAGGAATCGAGCCCCAAGGAAAACATCATCTAACACCAAGCCGTGAGAAAGCCCACAACCACAAGAACCCATAGCGAAATCCACTTTCCTACATTTCACACGTAAGACCCGGAATTTTCAACAACAATGACCTATTCGTGTTGACCATCCACTTGAGTCTAGAAAAATACTCTTGGGCATGATGGCTCCCACAGGAATGTTAACACACATTTGAGCACAAACAAGCCTAGATCAAGCCTTCATAGTTGGATCCACTGTGATGAGAATCCCCATAGCTCTTGTTATTCCAAATAATACCATTGGCTCCCAAAACTCCAAGTAAAGGCCTTGGAGTTATATCTAGATCAACATTTTAGGTAAAGAACCAAACAACCTAGGTTTCCATTATATAATACTGAGCGTTGTTTTCCAAAAAATTAATGGTGCTTCTAGGAGCACCCATTGCAGATCTTCTTCTTCCTGGAAATAGAAGAGGAATTCATCCTTAGCCATAGCCCTGACCTCTACCTTGCACTTCCACTTCCATTTACACCATTCGCGAATGAAATCAATGTTTGGTCTACGGCCCCAAAATTGCCCAGTGGAGCAAGTTTGAAATGGTTTTTAGCTCTATCACGAATAATATTTCCTATATCTAGATGTGGGACTTCATCCTTCCATATAGTCACAAGTTTTATGGGAGCACCGAGAGGTACCCAAAATTCCTTTGAGCCCACGAGGGTATACCTAAAGAGTCCTTCCCATCTCCACCCACCTGTCTTCCAACCCTTTCCTTCTTCGAATCATCCATGGAAGCAGTTTCCATCGGCGCTTCTTCTTCCGCTTTGAAGTTATGACACCATTACTCTAATAAAAATTATACCAAGGCATTCATCCACTTCTAAAATTTTAGGAAACCCATTCCGTGGTTTTTCTACATAACAAGCATTCGCACAACAACATTTCATAACCAAGATTCAAGAAATATTCTACAAGTCTTTCCATTATCTACTCGCAAGAGCCATCTCGTAGAACATTATCCACCTAAGTCATTTCACGAGAACTGAGCATGATAAACGCTATAACATTAATACATTGTGTTGTTATCTAACTATTTCATAAAGAATAGCATTGTTGTTTATGAAAATATTCCAAGTGTCCAAAACAAGAGTAATTAAAAGGCTGCCCAAAAAGTTATAATGTCATAATTAGAAAGGAAGGAACTAACTCTATTTGAGTATCATTTTCTCATAGAAGAAGTTAAATAAACTATCATAATTAATTCCACCTATATCACAATAATGACAATCATTTCAACATGATAACATTTTGAAAAGCAACTAGTTACAAGAAGATAATTAGTTCAAATCGTGATCTATCCCCATTAGTTCAAGTTAATTCACCAAGCCAAAGATTCACTATATCCCTATCAATTCCGATCAATCAATCAAAATGAAATGATCTACAAACACAATGACTTAATAATAATAGGATGTTGTCCCTATAACAATTAATTTATATCAGCACAAGATAAATAAAATTGATGAAAAGCGCAAATGACCCAGCATGGGCCACATACTATCCTAAAAATTCTACTATAAATAAACCTGCCTCTAATCCAAGAGAATGCCTTAAGAAAAGAACAAACTTGAAAATACCAAATATAACCATTGTGTATCCTATAGGAGGTTTACTCAATCATTCATAACACAACCAAACATAGGATTAAGAGTGTCTAAAAGATCTACCGAAAACAACAAGCTGATATCAAACTTGTCTCATCAACACATAACCATTCAATCAATATGACAACAAGATGGCCGCATCACAACATGCATCACAATAAACAATCAACAACTAAATTCCCAAGTACTCCCACATCTAAGCTACAGGATAATGAAATTTAAATAGTTTCAAGGAGTAAAATGTAGAGTACTGTCTTACACATAAAACCAAGATCCCAGTTTTAAGAATTGAAAACTTCCTAATAATGATCAAGTAACCTCGCATCTTGCAACATATTTTAAAAAAATCAAGATACAAACAAGATTATTTACTCTGAAAATTTAAGATATCCTAAAGACGTGAGTACCGTTTCAAGGAGACATTTCGTAGGATCAACTCGCATTCCTCATAACATACAACAATTACCAAGTAATCAAAGATGAACCAAATCACAAGAATCTCCAAAAGATGAACAAGAACTCGCTACCAAATTATGATGGTCACTCATGAAGCTCAAAGACTAACAGTTCTTTGACAAAAAAAAAAAAACTAACCCAGCTTTGAGAGTAATACAAACTTGGGTCAATTAAAAATTCAGCCAAGTTAAACACAAACTTAAGACGAACCAAGAAGGGGTAAACAAAACCTGAAACGAACTGAAAATGATAGAGATATAAATTCCATCATTCACCTATGCACTTATAGTGCTCAAATACTATTTCGTGAATACCCAGCATGGGTCGAACAAGATCTCACAAAAACGTCAAAAGCTCAAAAGATCATATACCCAACATACGCTAAAAGAAAGGATTACGAACAAGTAAGACTCCAAAAATAGGCACTATATAATTGAGTCGAACAGCAATATTTGGAAAAACAACCAAATTGTAAGACCATCAAAATGAAATAGGAATTTCATTACAGGACCCCCTTTTTCTTTTTGTCATTATTAAGAACAAAGTCGACCCAACTGATATTTATTAATACCCGGAAAATTAATATAAAAGGCTTCAAACAACACATTCGTTTCTAACAATCGAAACTAATATCCTCTTAGAAATTGTGAAAGAGCAAGGAAAATAGCAATCACTTAATTAAACCATCACACGAGACATTTATATAAAGATCAGGGTCATTTAATGAAAAATTTAATTAACAACATAAGACCCAAGGGTATAGGGTATATCTTGCCTTGTTTAATCTCCCACAAGTCGAGCACATGCTGAACAGGGTCTGCAACAACATCTCAAGCCAAACTCCACTATCCTCCAGCTTGTTGGGTGGTCCACACTCTTCTCATGTCCAAGCTTGGCACAGGCAGGTTACGGCCAGGGTATGGAGTCCCCAAAAACATTGATTTACAATAGCCTGAAGGAAATGTTGTCTCTAGGACTGCAATGATTGAAATCTGTGCACAAAATGGGCTTGATCTACGACAATGATTCCACCATATATGACCAAAATAGGTTTCCAACCTGCTCATCCCACCTTTCAGCTGCGGATCCTTGGAAGGAATGTCAGAAAAACGTGGAAGAAAATACATGAGCAAGGCAAACTACTTTACAAAACGCCTCAAAGAGATGTGGTCTCAGGAAAATCTACGACTGCAGGTTATCCACAATAGAACCAGCAACAAAATGACCTTGAAAACCGTGAGTAACTAACAAGTGTCCAAACATGTCAGTTCACCTTGCCAGTGTACATGCAGGAAGAGATAAATAGGAGATTTGAAATAGGAATGGAGATCCATTCGAGCCAAAAAAGGGGAAAGACTTTTCTAATGCTCCAGTTGCATGCACCCATGGAGGAAAGAGAGAAAAATGATCGAGCAACGTCCATGAAAGAGAAGAAATTATCATGCCTGTGTGACTCCGGCATTTGTTAACACGTCCATCATGCTCTAGCAAAAACCACTCATGGCGAAACTTCCTTCGTTTTATCATATAAGACGCTTCTACTGTTCTAAGTCTCCTGTTTTTGACACAACAGTGGCAAAACATACACCAAAAAAAAATTCTTGAAAGGTCAACACATTCTCCACAGACCCCAAGCCGAAATCTCTTCACCACACTCATGTGGCCAAGCCATGTATTTTCAATCACCGTAAAATCTAGAGCAAGATTTCAATAAAACAAAAGTTACAGAATAAGTGATCAGACTTCCTGATTTGGCATTTCCTTCCCTCAAAACATGGGCTAAAAACATGGTGTGAATAAAATAATGAAGGTAGTGTGGGTCATTAAAGACAACAGGTCAGATTTGATTTGATAGAAAACTTAGAAAAAAAAGGCGGCCAACCTCCCAGCTGGCATTAAGACCAATAGCAATGACCAACATGTTTTGCCTTACAAAATATTAATGGAAACTCAGGTTCACATCCTCCAATGCACTTCCACTAATGACCTTAAATTAAATAAAACTAGAGTGTGCAACTCGAAGGAAGAAAAGATGGTGGGGGTGGGTGGATACCTCCACAAAAATGAAACATTTTACCAAAAAAAATGATATAAATACAAAACATGTAAGGATGCCTAGTCGGCCAAGGAGAAAATGTTATACCTTAAGCATGAACACCACTTCCTAAGAAATGGCGCTACCAATGAACAAGCTCCTCCTCTTTTGCATGAATCGAGGCTTAGGGATGAGAGCAAACAATAATAAAATAAAATAAAAATAGCTTAAGGTAATTAATAATAACATTCATGAAAATCGATGCTAAAATACAATAATCGTTAATCGACAAGTAAAATAATAATATTATTATTATCATTATTATTATTGTTTTTACAACTTAAAATAATTATTAATCATATAAATAATAACCGATAGACAAGCTCGACAAAATGAGAACATGATTTTCCTTTAATAGGATAATCGTAAAGGACGCTATGGAGGCCCACAACTAGAGTCATCGACAATGACACAAGAAGGAAAGATGATGAGGAAGGGTGCTAATCCTTCTTTGTGACAAGGTCGCGGTCAACAGGAGTACACACACAACCTTCCCATGTTTATCATAGGGTCTTCGAGCAAGAACTCGGGTAACGTTGAACGGGCATTACAGACACACCCCTTTGTCTTAATTAAGTTGACTTTAACTAATCGGTGACTTATGAATGAAAATTAAATGGTAAGTGTGACATATGATGGCTTCTCATGATTATGTTTATATATGATATTGGTTAAGGGTGTAGTAGATATTATGGATGTAGTATATGGATTTGTGAACATGATTACATGATTATATAATATGTGTATACATTATTATTATATTTCATTGATAATTATCTCAGTCATAGCTATAATTTTGTATTCGATGTTTTGATGAGTTCATCATGTGTGCATAAATAGTTGAATAAAAATCATGAGATGTAAAAAAATTATCACAAGAACCACTTGATCGTAAGCACTCCACTAGTTGACGTACATGACCACCCATTGTATTGTTCTTAGTTGGTTCTCCCTTTGTGACCATGTATACATAGGGACCATGTTGAACACATTTAGAAACCTTTTTGTAAATTTTTGATCTTGGAAAAATTATTTCTACATGTCACTTTGTCAAGCTTGTATCAAAAATAAAATGTAGTATGTCTAAAAAATAGAAAATCTGCAAAGCCCACATTCCCTTTCTTCTTTTACACATGGTGTGGAAATGGCTAACAAAATCCTTATAAAGTATGTAAAGTGGATTAAATATGTGATCATTTTGTTTTAGTTGTCTTAAATGTCTCTCACGTTTTCAATTTTATTACTAATAATTAAGAAATTTATCATCTTTCTCCAAATGCTAATGTGTCTTTAGCACTTTACAAGATTTATAAAAAAACATGAGATGTTATGAACATGTATGTATTATACCTCCATTATTATCAAATTCATCGTGTGTTGAAAAAATCACAATTATCATTCAATGCAAGTCAACAATTAATCAATAATATTAAAATGTTTATAACCATTAAAGAAACATTCAAAGCTTCTTTATATATAGGATTCTCAAGATGGTATAATATAAGTGCGTGTTTGGGCCACATTTATAGAAACCATTCGATTTTGCAAATAAACCCTATGATGAATCAAGGAATTTCTATACAAACAACTATATTGGAATTTAGTCTAGTTCCCACTTCATCTAGTTAGGGTCTTATATTTATTTAAACAAAATTAAATATATCATGAAAAATAATAATGCATAAAAAATACTACAAACACAAGATATAGGGACAACATATTATAACAAAAAAAATTGAACAATCAATTCTATTTCACAAGAGGTAAGATTAATCAACTCTATCATAAGAGCAAGTTCGTCACAAGGAAAATTCACAAGGTTGAGTATTTGATGTACATTTGGTTTACCAAAATGTGGTAATGAAAAGTGATTTTATAGTAATAAAATGTAAAACCGACATTTCCTTTCTTCTTTTACACATGTATGGAAATGGCTAACCATAATGGTATAAATTACATAACATGATAGGATCATTTTGTGTTAGTTGTTTTGAATGTCTCTCTCTTTTTTTTTTATTGCTGATTATTAAGAAATTTCTATGCTTGCTTCAAATCCTCATGTGGATTCAACACCTTTGAATATTTATGAAAAACATCGGTTATTATTAGCGTAAGTATTATGCCTCCATTATTGTAATACCTCGTGTATTTTCCCATAGCAAAAATATTTTTCTTAACTTCTAAAATCTATTAATAAAGTATTCAATAATGTTAACACAAAACAACCAATTATTATTTTTATCAGTTATTTATTTAGTTAAATTCCATCCATCAAATAACTCTTCCACGTATAAACCTTGTGTAGATGAGAAGGGTGCATCTACATCTCCCTTTAATCCATTCTAAGCGAGCAACCATAAAATATTTAGTATGTGTAGGTTTACATTTTTCTTGGTTGAGAAAACTATGCTTCCATCCTTAAATGTCCACCATGAAATTCAATTACTTGACTTCGTATTATGGTATTTGACATATGCAAAGTGAGGTTATGGTGAAAATATAATGTAGTGAGCTACTTACATTACTTTGGCCAAAGTTTCTAGTCATGCATAAAAATTATCTCGAGACTATAAAAATCCATAAGAATATAGTCTTTCGTCACAAAACAAAAATATTGACACGATTATTTATATATTTTTCTTTAAGAAGGTGAAAATGTTAAGAAAGATGAGGTTTGATCTTTATAGGACCATATTCATAAATGAAAAAGAACCATAAACTTCTCAGGGTATTTATGGAATAGGGAGGGACCACATAATGGGTTACCACCATTATGTTCTCTTTCTGTTTTCTGTAAATACCCCTAGTTAGCACTATCCCTAAAAGTCTACAACATGATGTTGATGGTAAGAAGAGAATGTTTTCACTCAATGCCTCTTTTACAAACAAAAGGGCAAGCCAATATATAGGATGAGGGGAGGAGATCTATGAGAGAGGATAGCTAGATAACTGTCAACAAACTAACAATGTATTAACAACAAAAATAATGTGCTAACATTCCCCCCCTTAATACATTGCTCTTACAAATGTACCCCCTAAACAAATCAAACTTCACTTTGCCAAGAGACTTGGTGATAATATCTGTAACCTAAAAATTAGTAGGGCATCTCAAGCTAAATTTGGTGGTTCAAGACCATTCACGAATGTAGTGACATATGACCTCAATATGCTTTGTTCTTTCATGAAAAACAAGATTCTTCACAAGCTTTAACACACCTTGATTGTCACAGTGAATGATGGGAGGTTTCTATTCAGAATCCCTATTTTTGCAAGAATGTGACGCAACAAATCACTTCGCACATAGCTCCTTGTGCGGTGCGATATTCAACCTCACCGGATAAGAGAGAAAAAATAGTTTTCTTCTTGCTAATCCATGAGATAGGCCCAGATCCAAGATGAAAAATATACCCCGAAGTGGATTTCCTGTCATCGATGGATCCTTCATAATCTGAATCAGATATCCTTGTAAGAAGAACTAAGTGTTCTTTTGATACTCAAGACCAAAGTCAATTGTACCTCGGACATATCTCAACACATGATTTTCTGCTATCCAATGACATTTCTTTAGCTCCTGCATAAATCTGGCAAGATAGCTCACTGCAAAGCAAAGATTTGGCCTGGTATAAGTCAAGTAAATGAGACTCCCCACAAGCTCCTGTAGTGAGTGCCATCTACCTGTGGTGAATTCTTGAATCTAGATAATTGCAAACCTTTTTCCATAGGTGTGGACATTGGTTTACAATCTGACATTCCATACTTTTCCAGGGAGAGTCTTGGCATATTTCATCTAGGAGACGAAGATATGATTCTTCTTCTGCCATATCTCTAAGCTAAGATAGTAGTGAAGTAGTCCCAAATCATTCATGTTGAATTATTTCTTCGAGATCATTCTTTACATTGTCTACAAGATTGTCGAAATTCCCGTGATCACAAGATCATCTACGTACAAAACCATAATAACAATCTTTGTTCCTAACTTATTGATATACAAATTTGTATCTCGAGGGACTATGAGTGAATCCATGCTGCAATAGGTGATCATCAATTTTTATATACCATGCATTAGGTGCTTGTTTGAGTCCATAAAGTGAATTTATCGACGACATACCTTGTGTGGTTGATGCTCATCTATAAACCCTTCAGGTTGGGCCATGTATACTTCTTCTTTGAGATCACCATTCAAAAATCACTCTTGACATCCATCTACTGAAGTTTCCATCCATTTTGTGCTGCCAGTGCACAGACAACTCTGATGGTTTTGATCTTTGTAGTGAGTGCAAAGGTCTCGTCATAGTCAATTCCTTCTTGCTAAGCATAACGCTTTGAAACAAGTCATTCTTTCTGTTTGTTAATTGAACCATCTAGCTTATATTTCTTTTTGAAAATCCATTTGCAGCCAATGAATTTCTTACCTTGAGGCAGATCGACAAGTTCCCATGTCTGATTCTGAATTAGGGAATCAAATTAAGGATCCATAGCCTATTTCCACTGTGGTTGGTCTAATGCCTCATGAACATTGTCAGGTTTGGTGCTATAAACAACTGAACTCATGAATGTAAAATTTACCTCATGTCTGGCTTGACTTCATGTTCTGACTCCTGTAGAAGTGCCTAGAAGTGAGTTTAGGTGTGCATCCCTAATAGTATTATGGACCCATTTTGGATGTTGGTGTTGTTTCACTGATGTGAAGATGTGTTTTCTAGTGTGCCTATATCAATAAACAAGTCTCCACTCAACTCTTCTTCTCTTTGAGAAGAATCATCTTGCCCATCATCTGGATGTGTGAGAAATCTATGTGACGAGGTCAGTACTAGATCTCCATTGTGTGACATGGAGTCAAAGGATGACTCATCACACACCACATCTTGACTCTCGTAGATCTTCTTCAACTCGGGATCCATGAGACGATATCCCTTTGAGGTAGTATTATACCCCAATAAAAGACATGACAATGTCTTTGGATCGATCTTCTTCCTTTTCTCATCCTGGAACATGCATATATGCGATGACCAAAAATTCTCAAATGATGAGTAGAAGGTTTATGACCAGTTCGTACCTCTTACGGTGTCCTGTTCGCAAGATCTTCGTGGGTGCCTGGTTAAGTAGATACACCGTTGTCCTGGACTACTTATGCCCAAAAATGATCCTCTAATTTGGCGGTGGAGAGCATACAACGATCCATCTCCATGACAGCTGTTGTGTCACTTGGAAATCCCATTCTATTGGGGAGTGTAGGGTGTAGTTAGATGTTGTTGAATGCCATGATGCTTCAGAATCCTAAGAAATTTGATACAAATTCTAGGAGGTGAGTTTTTCCACATTGGTGAATTATCTCCAGTAGGAAGAATCCATTCAGAATGTTTAAGAATCCTTTGAAGAAAAGGCTCTCATCACGAGGCAAAAGCATAAGCCTCGGAGAGGTCATCACCCCCTAGAATCGAAGATCCTCGTGCTTGAACCTTCTCAACGGCTACCCCGAGCGAAGCGGAGACAACAAGGCAGATCAATGGTGCCACATTTGCTCCATGGATACGCACACGATTGCAAACTATTATTACAACAGTTGCAAGTATGGCAACTCTGGCGAAGAGAGCACTTTTGGCCAAGGATATTCCAAGAAATCCCAATGGCATGCTCGTAATCAGAGGTAGAAGGGTCATATTACTGCTCAGCAGGATGCCACCTCCGATGAAGAGGTTCCAGACACAACTCATCTAGACATTTTCCTAGTCTCACAGACTTCACAGCCGTCAGAAAGTGTCTGGTTGATTGATTCAGTGCCAACAAACACATGACTGCAATAAGAAGTTGTTCCATACCTGTGTGACTGCCCACTGGAGATTGGATCACCATCACAGATAATCAAGTATATTACGGTGGGGATTGGTGATGTCATCATTCCTCTTGGGACATGAAGATGTACACTCATGAAGGTGCTCTATGTTCTAGGTTTTACCTCAAATATCTTGTCTGTGAGTCAACTTCTTAATCATCGAATGTAGGTTGAATTCTTTGTTGAGAAAGGGGTCAAGTCCTGCATCATTTCCCAGGGAGACTCAGTAATTGCTCGAGCATTTCTGAAGGGCCATCTATTTACACTGGATGCAGTCACTTCATCTAACATTACTCTCTCTGCTTCAACGGCGGAGTCCACTGCACTATGGCACTTTCAATATGGTCATCTTTCTACCAGGGCTCTACATCGTGTCGGTCTAAGGAAATGGTAAGAGGGATTCTTCTACTCTCCCATTCCTTACCCGTCTCCGCTCAAGATGTCTTTCGGGTAAACAACACAGAGGTCTATTCAAACAGAGCTCTTATCATTCTATGGAGCATCTTCAGGTTGTACATACCGATCTGTGTGGACCCCTACCAGCTAGCTTCCAAGGTTTTGAATACTTCCAGCTCATCATTGATGATTACTCATGGAAAATGTGGGTATATTTTCTCCGGAAGAAGAGTGAGGCATTTTCCAATTTCAAAACCTTTTACCAAAGACGCTACCGGGAAGTTTGGGAAGCCTCTACTTCTCCTCCACTCGGAGCAAGGAGGGAATTTGTGTCGAAGAAGTTCTTAGCATACTTGAAGCAACATGGCATTCAACAACATCTGACTGCACCCTACACTCCCTAATAGAATGGGATTTCTGAGTGACACAACAAGACTGTCATGGAGATGGCTCATTTTATGCTCTCCACCACCAAGTTGGAGGATCAGTTTTGGGCGAATACAGTCCGGACATGTAGTGTATCTACTCAACCGGGCACCCATGAAGTTCTTGAAGAATAGGACAATGATGTCACATAAAATGAGAGGAAAGTAGGTCGATTGGATCTCCACGTAGGCTCGATACCATGTTGTTATGCATGCCACCCTAGAGTAGTCTTTGGGATGGGTGACCTCCACGAAATTCCCAGTGTCACTACCTCCTAATGCCGTTGGGCCTGATTGGGTTTATACTCGGCTCCATCATGCGAGAGGGTGTTGGCGTAGCAGCTTGTTAACATGATGAGATCCCTCTCCACCATTAGTTCAAACTTTTGGTGTGACAGAAAGTCGTGTATCTCTCGATACCAATGATGGCAAGAAGAAAATGTTTTCATTTAATGCCTCTTTTACAAACAAAAGAGCAAGCCAATATATAGGTTGCGGGAGGAGATCTATGAGAGAGGACAGTTAGATAATTGTCAACAAACTAACAATGTATTAACAACAAAACTAATGCACTAACAGATGTGAGATTATATCAAGTATACATTATAATTAAATTTTTCTATTACAAATCAAATTTTATTAAACAAAAAGATCTAGGAGACTTCGATTATTCAATTATGTATCTAATTTATAATCGAGGGTCTTTTGTAAGACTTCTTCAAGTCATTCGATATGTTTCAAGAGGATTTAATAAATTATTCATGTTATGGATATAACTATTAAATACCCTCCTATACAGATTATCTTGTTTTATTTATAGGTTTCCCGGGTAAAATGGTGTAGTTAATTAACATTTGTCTATTTAATAAATGTGATAATTCCATTTAATTATGATGGTTGAATTTTTATTTTGTGAGGACATAATGATTAATACAAATCAATTTAAGCTAAGCATGTTTCGTTTTATTCTCGGTTGGGAGTTTATTAATCACTTTTATAATCATCATCAAACCTTCATATTATGAAATGTAAGTTATATTATTATTTACGGCCATATACATTATACTCCATAATTCATTGATGATCATTACCATTTTCCCATTATAAACATTATATCCAACAACATACTTTCAACTATTCTGATTTAATCATAAGACTAGTTTAAGTGAATGATTTGAGTTATGTATTTTATAATAATACATATAAAGATCATCGATGTACTTAATTTATCATACCAACGATGGTTTATACTAAGATATAGCTATTAAAAATAGGGACGTAGATACTATCTACTCACATATACCATGCCCAATTAGAGAAATTATTCTCTTAATCAATCAAAGAAGTTCTTAAGCAAGAGAAATCATCAAGGATGTAAAACAAACTTTTATCATTATAAAATCAACAAAATCCATATTTGGTACTATACATTAAGGTCATATGACCTTCCTATCAATTGGGTTTATTTCTCTAAATCATGTAATAAATATAAGAAACTTATTGAGGTTATCATGTTAAAAATGTGACTGCAAGATCATAATAAAATATAAAAGTAGTAGAAGTAATGTTTATACAATCACTATAACAAATTTAATTTTAAATAAAAATTAAAAAAAAAATTAGGTTGTAAGGCTATTTGGAAAGGGTAATCGCATGCCTGTGAAGTTATCCCCTTCATGGAAAGATGTGTGTCTGCAGGTGGAGATCCCTGGTGCTATTATTGACAAAGCCAAGATGAGATTCAAAGTGTTGCTTGTTGGTAAATTTTTCGGCATTATACTGAATATCAATTTTTAAGGGATTGGTGTAGAAGGAAATGATTCTGCAAGGTTGACATTATGGAACTTGTGGGGAGGGTTTTCTTTTATGTTTCCAAGATGAATCGGTATTGCAAAAAGTGCTACAAGAGGATCCGTGGTTCCATGGTTCCACTTCTCTTAGTCTTCATCGTTGGTATCTAGGCTTCACACATGATATCTCATTTTAGACCCTTCCAGTCTCTATCCACCTCCGTGATATCCATTAAGAGTTCTATGAGCCCGAAGTATTCATAGGAATTGTCACATCTATGGGCACACTGATTGTTGTTGACCTTGCCACCAGATCTCGATTCATATTCTTGTTTACTTGGTTTTGCATTTTTTTTTTGAGGTGCTCTAATACCAAACAGAATATTTTTGAATGCTCGAATAGGAGAATGGGAATAAAATATTGAAGTGGAGACCTTTCGGGTTTTTTTTTTTTTTTTCAAAAAGTGTAAGAAAGTACATGATATGATGGAAACACATGTTGTGAGGATAATACCCTCCTGGAGCATTAAATGACCGAAATGGTGAACAAGTTGGAGGAGATGTAACAGATGGCTGGCAACACGTTTTTCATGGGGTAGGGTGATGAAACGGATTAGTACATGGATGCCTTGGTTGATTTTATGCTGCATGGTTATGTTGGATTGGACACGTAGGAGATGAAATTGGAAAATCTTGGTGATGGTGACCAACCACTCAGGTCCAACGGTTGGGAGAAGTAAAATTCAAAATTTGAAATAGGACGAGAAGTGGTTGATGGTCACAACAGCAAGATGGAGTATGGACTTGGACCATTGGAAAATAGGGAGCTAAAAGATGACATGGAATGGGGTTTTTTCATTGAACTCAGGAGGATTGATACGCTACATGATGGTAGGATGAGGAGTTTAAAGGATCTGGGGTTGAATAGGGATTGGTGGACTACGTTCCTCCCCAAAAACCATGCTTTTCGTGTTACTCGTAGTTGTTTAAGGAAACTTCCTTATCTGTCTTTTGTCAAGTTTTTTTGATCTATATTTTACTACTTTGAGCTGATGCTTTCTTGCTCGTGTTTTTGTATTTGTATATTTTGGCAATTGGTAGAGGTCATTTCTTCTTGTTCTCATTGTTCTATCTTTCTTTCTCCGTTTTACTTTGCGGGTTCCTGGGGCCCTCAAAACTAAATTTTTACTTTATCTAATAAAAAAATATAACAACAATAAATAACTCCATAATGTTCACTTAAATGTTTCTCTTATTTACCCGTACATACATTAGGAGAGAAAATATACATGGGTCAGTTCGAGAGAACTAGCATGAGTCAACTCACTCATTTTCTATATCATAATCATTATATAATGATAATAATAGTCAAGGTTTGACCCTATACTAGATCAAATCAACTTACTAATTTGAACTAGACAAATTAAATTGACAAGAATAACATCATTAGCTTACATCAAACTAAAACAACTCAAAAATAGTCAACTTTACTTGTATTTCATATCGAATCACATTTAATCACGAATAATGATCTTCATTTTTGTAATTCACAACAATCCTTTAAATTCATCTAGAATAGACTTATACAGACTATTCACACTTTTCTACAATCCCTCGGTTAAGGATTCATACACAAACACATCAATATCTATAAGACCAAAATTACTTTTTGTAGCAACAATATTCCAAACAATTTTAACAATTTCATTAGTCAGCCAAAACAAATTGATATTCAAGCACAATATCGAGTACAACATTAATCTATTTATAGGAGTGTACAGAATATTTTATACACTCATTTTCCTGCAAGTTATTCATATCCAAAAATTATCACATATATCAAACTTAATATCTTGTAAATATTCAAACCCATAAGGAGAGATAACAGTTGTAATATCCTACAAAAGACTTAAATCGAAAAAGGGAAACAAATAATCAAACACCTTCATGATCTCACTATTTTCCATACCCAATATTAGGAAACTAACGAAAAACAAGGAGATAATAAAAATAGTAGCTTCCTAAGTTAAAATATGGGCATATATTGTTACATGAAAACCATAGCATGCCGACCCATTATGGGTGTATTCAAACATATACCAGAAAAGAATGACTCTAAACATTTAAATGCATTTCTAAACTTCGATTATCATATTTGTTATTCATAAAAAAGTACGCAAACTATAATGTAGTCTAGTATGGAGCTCATACTTGTTTCCTTTATAAAAATACACTAACCCATGATAAAACGAAGTCCTAGAATGTCTAATAACTCTTAAAATATTTCGCATCACAAAAACTCATGCCCAGAAATGTAAAATATAGTCAACCCATAAACTATTTCTTCTCATAAAAATACGCATACCTAGAAAGCATTATAACACTTATACTCAAATATTGATATGAAATTCAACATGCACTCCAAATAGATGGATATAATCCAATATGGAACATTTTGTTATTAAAACATATACACAAAAGACCCCAAATCATTAATAATTGAATACAAACATTTTTTTCCTAAAAACCAAACTCACAAAACATACAAAATTCTATTAACAAATTATAACCATTATTATTTAGAGTATCAAGGAGAAGCTCAAGCCTATAACTTTCATGTATTTTCTCAACTCAACATCATTTTTCCTGCAATCTTCTCCATAAATCAAAAACAAAAACATGTTTATCTAAACATTCACTTTTGAAAAAAGTCCCTCTTTATCCATTTCCAAAATTGCATTCATGACTGAAAAAACATCCACAGTGGAGAGATATTCCACTACCTTCAAAACCTCCCAAAATAGCCCAGAGTAAACAAAATAATGATGAAATGGAAACAAGGTAACATTGTTTAGGGTTGGATTCTTTGGGAAGTTAACTTTTCCCAAGGATTCGGTCATGCATTGAAAGCCATTGAACCAAAAACCTCTCAATGCTTCTTCTACCTACCACGTATTCCTTACAAGTTAACTTTGCATTGAACCAACATGGTTTGAATTACACCTTCCAATCCTTCTTTCCAAGTCACTAATGCCCCAAAATTCAATATGCCTGTGAGAAGTAACAACATTTAAAGATGTCATGAAATGCAAGTGAGATATTAATACATGCCACACAACTTAATATATAACTGAGTCCAAACAAAACAATTTAATATACATATGCCACCCACTATAATCAAATGAATTTATATGTTAAATTAAAGAAGTCCGCTTACGTCCATATACTTTAATCAAACATAATATATATTTACCCATGCTTATTTATCTTTAATAAAACCAAAAAAATAACTAAAATTGACTTTCGATGTCGTGCCCTAAACTCTCCCCAAACCCAAAAATCTTTCGCATCTCCAAGAATGATGCCCTTCCTTCCGGTAGTGGCAATGATTACAGTCAACCTTTTTCCCTGTATTAAATGTCCTTTTTGCATCCCTAGCAATGATGGTGGTCTGGTTTCTTCTCGTCATGGTGGTTGTGTCGTTTCACTTATCCTTTTGGCGGTGGAGGCGTTAGCAGCGCTTCCCCGATTATGGTTTGGAAATTCCTCACAACGATGGTGGTGACAAAAACAATGTCCCTAAATGGTCTCCTGCTAATCGAGGTGATGTGCTGGTCCTTTCAGAAGTAGCGTTGCATAAGGAGGCAATCCCCCTTGCAGGTGGTAGCTTAGTATTGGGTCTTGAATTGAAGGATTTAGACGTGGGAGTCCAGGGGTTGTTTTCTTCCCTCTCCTTCCTACGTTACCTCTGTTGGTATGGGTGGAGTTCCCTGTAACTTTTGGTGGTTTTTCTTCCACCCTTTCTTGACTAGTGGAGTTGAGGTGCTCCTCGGTAGAATTTCTGCGTGCTTTCCTCGATGGCCTTTTGGAGTTCTTGGTCCCTAATCCATTTTTGGGCCACGTGCATAGTGGGGTTCCTTATCCTTACTCTTATGCTGCAGCAGAAAGCTCCAAAAATTATGGAAAACCACTTCAAGCGTCTTCTAGTTATCCATCGGTCACCTTTGGGGCTCGGTGCTTGATGCGAGAGGAGAAAATTTACTTAAAATGATCTGATTTGCATGTTTAATCGACTATGGCTAGGTCTACCTCTGCTACATTCCTAGATTACTTAAGAATGGTGCCCTTTAATGGATGGTAGAATATATATTTATCACTACGCCAAAATATTTTTTATTATGGGTTTTAAACAAATTAAAAATAGGGATTAAAAACTTTCTATGGTTTGGGAACTTCAGCATCATTTCATGATCATGAAATCAAGGTTTCCCTCTTTTAACCCTATCATTGAAACCTTCCTTGTTCATTTTCCTCACCTTCCACTATAATTTTGCAGGGAGGAGAGCTTGATTTTGATTGGAAATGCTTTGTGGAAATACTTGGACATTGATATCAAAACATAACAATATATGCATACTACCTATACTCATATTTTAGTAGATTTGGACACTTTAGTAGATCTACCAACTGTGATGGAACTCAAGGTTTTGGATCGGATTTGGTCCCAACCATTGGATTATGAAGGGTTACCCTTCAGATGTAGAAAATTATTTGGTTTGGGTCATCTTTCCTCAGAATGCAAGAGTGTGAAACATAAGTTGAATGGACAATCTTGGTGGAAAGATGCTCAACCTAGTATGTTGGTTGTGGGAGATAATTTTGAGGTTCCAATGGAAGATGTTCAGGAGGATGTTGTGATTGTGAATTGGGAGGGTTTAGATGTAGCAAAGATTTAACTACTAGATGAAGCTAACGCTTCTCCTTCTTAGATGGCTCAGTGTTGTTACTCCCTTTGGAGACGGAATTTGGTGGCGGAAACTTGAAGAAAGATCCTTTTGTTGGAAAAAATGAAATCTTTGAAATACAAATTCCAATCAATTCTGATGATAATTTGGATCCTAACAGGTGTTATCATTGGAAAATCATGAATATATAAAATAAGGGTAATATTCCTAGTGTTACTCTTAAAATGAGCATAACATCCAATGGTCGGGATCTTCATGGGTAGTTAACCCCTCACTTCTAGCTAGGATTTTTCGTCTAAGGTTTTCAGTGGATCTTGAGGTTGGTCAAGTTTGTTTGATTGGCCTCTTGATCATTTTTTCCTCCTTTGTTCATTTTTGGCTTTGTTTATGGGTGGTTTTTGTTATGCTTTGTTGACCTTGCTTCAATTTGTTTCATGTCGTGCTTTGACACCTTTCTTTTCGTTGAAAACAGTTTTTGGTACCATCAAAACCAAATAATTTCTACCTTATCCAAAAAATCCACACTTGGCATAAAAATTACAAATTATAACCTTCCTCAACAAAAATATGACGTGCGATGAAACATATAAAACGATAGAAAATGTCGGTTCAAGCTAAGACTCTAGGTTGTTCACTAAATTCATTTAAACCAGCCGACGGTCTATTTGTCATCTATACAATATCATCAATTCAGGACTCGAAAGGGGTAGGTTACAATTATTATCAAATTCATCATGTGTTGGACAAAATCACAATTTCCATTCAATGCATGTCAACATTCAATCAATCATATTAAAATTTTTACAACCTTTCAAGAACCATTCAAAGCGTCATCATCTATAGGATTCTCAAGTTGGTATAATATCAGGGTGAGCTTAGGCCTCACTTAGAGAAACCATTTTATTTTTCACATCGACACTAGGATGAATGAAGGGATTTATATTAAATCAGCTAGATTGAAATTTAATCTATATCCCACTTCATCTTGTTGGGGTATTAGATCTAATCGACGATTTGGATGACATTACAGATATATCATGTAAAATAATAATGCATAACCAATACTAAAAACACAAGAGATACCTGAATAACAAATTAGAACAAATAAAAAAATTGAATAAGAAATTCTATTTCACAAGAGGTAGTTAGAGTAATCAATTCTATCATAAGAGCAAAGTTTTCCAAAAGGAAAATTCTCAACGTTGAATATTTGATGTAAGTTGGGTTCACTAGAATGAGGTAATGAAAAGAAGTTTTATAGTTCAATTATACTAAACCAACCATATTCAAGTATGGATTGGGTTTCATTAATATTAAAAAAATAATTTTGGTTTTCAAACTAATTACATATAAAAATATGAAAATGAATAGAATTTATAGAAATAGTAATTAATCATTGTTTTATATGATAACCTTCAATTCTATACAAATATGGCTCGACAATGTTTTTGTGGAAAACAACGGGAGATGTGCAAAAGAAGAATGAATCGATCCCAAAAATAAAGATTACAAAACCACACTCACTTGCATTGTATACATTCTACGAAAACACCTAACTAGAACCTTACAAAGTATTAAAAAGGGACAAATATGTGATCATTGTGTTTTGGTTGTCTTAAATGTCTCCCGGTATTTTTGGCTTTACTGTTTATTACTATGAAATTTCTCTTCTTTCTCAAAATATTAATGTGGCTTACACACCTTATAAAATGGATAAAAATGCGATGTTAATGAGGTACATATTATGCCTCCATTATTATTAGAATCCTTATGTTTTGAACAAAGTCACAATTAACATTCAATACAAAGCAACACTCAATCAATAATATGAAAATGAGCAGAATTTGGAGATAAAAAATGATGAATCCACATTTAATATGATAACGTTCAATTTTGTGCAAATATGGTTTGACAATCGTTAGTGAATAACAACAATATGAGATGAGAAAAAATCAATATAAATTTATCCTATCAATAAATAGATAAATATAATAACACAAAATTTCATTAACCCCATTTTTAAGTCTTTATTTATGTATTGTAATTCAATTGGAATCCATTTATTTTTATAGTAACAAGTAACTGTGATTAAGTCTCCTACTTTGAATTAGAAATTGAGGCGCCCACCAACATGAAGATGCAACAAACAATTCTAAACTTTAGTAGGCCGCTAACATTGTTCATCCAATATTCTTAATTAATTTTTATATTATATGGTTTTGTTTTAAAGACAATAGCAAAGGAAATCAACTAAATAAAAGGAAAGTAATGCAGTTTAGGTCAATTTTATTTAATTGATATTTGATTTGCTAAGAGAAGACATGAAGTTACTGGGGAAAAATTCAAATGAAGAAAACAAAGGTAGTGATTGTTTTTATTTAATTCTAGTTGCGAGGGTTAGCTGATTTTATTTTTTTGTGTTTCTTTTTTGATTTCATGGTGGTGCTTAGACCCTTCAAACTGCTTCCTAAATATTTCCTCTTTCCTTGCCGATATTTCACTCGTTGATCAATGGTTGATGATCTATTTATGCTTTTCTTAGCATTATGGTGTCATTTTATAGATTTATGCATTGCCTTTACTTTTGTTTGGCTTTTGTTTATGCGTAATCACAACACCCTTCAATATTTGCAACTTGATGGGTTGAGACTCTCAGTGTGATTGCATAACATGGATCTTCTCCCAAAGTTTGGGACTTTGTAATCGGGAGGGCTCTTCGGATGAAGGCCGGATCCTATTCCTCTATTCAGATACACAAATACAATTTGTAGAGGATCTACTCTAAAATCTTCTCTAACTTTCCAAGGAGACAAGGTTAAGAAGATGCAAGAAAATAAACCTAAATTAAAAGAGGTGATGCACAAAGGAATCTTGAACACCCTTTGCTTGCAATTAAACAAAAACCATTAAAAGTGTAATACAACAACCATGCAAAGATAACCAAGATTGCAATGAGAGATCAGGAAGATACATTAAACATAAGAGAGGGTTGAAATCATCCAATATGGATTCATTTTTATTTCTCCAATAATTTGATACAGATCCATTAAAATGTACAAGAGGAAAAAAATTGCATTGCTTGTTTGAAGAGGGAGGTTTGAACTCCCCAAATTTGCTTGTAGATTAGAGAAGAAGGTTGGGTGCAAGGAAAAATTGTCCAACCTTTAGAAAATTACCCCTCCTTACAATATATAGAAGAATGAAAGAAAGAGATGAGAAGAAAACAAAAGCCCATCCTCAACCACTCATAAAATGCATTGAGTTATCCTATGATAGTGATGAGAGCCGGAAAATCCCATGCCTCTATGTACCATGCCTTGCAAGGCAAAGAGGGGGCCCATACCTCACTATTGGGGTATGTGAGACACCTAAGAAAACCTAAAAAAAGGGTGAAATGTATTTTTCATTTTTAAGAACTTAGTCACACCGATTGAAAGATATCCATACTTTGATAACTTTCCAAAAGTCCTCTCTTGCTCAAATCCGAGCTTCCATTCGAAAGATATGGCCATTTGAACGTTGAGGCACCATTTTGTGAAAAAGCCCTGAGAGCTCCAAAAGTCCGAAAAGAATGCAACCTCTGAAATCTTGAAATTCAGACTTTTGGACAATTTAATTTCAGAGAAAAAACATTGTTCATCCACCATATTTCTTGAGAGTTCTGAAAGTCCCAAACATGAAATTCTAAAATTTCAGACTTTTAGAATTCGGGCTTTCGGAAGTTGATGCTGAAGTTTCAAGTTTTGGGATTGAGACTTCCGAAACTCAAGTCTCAAACCTTGAAAGCCTGAAATTTTGGACTTTCGGAGTTTTGGGTTTCAAAATTTTTTCCGCTCCTTTTCTGGAATGATTCCCAAGGTCTTCAAAACCCCAAAAGTTAAAATTTTTGGACTTTCAGACTTCAAAGATTCGGAAATATTTGGGTGATTTTCACAACTTTGTCTTGAGAGTTCCGAAACAACGAAACCCGAAAGTATGAAATTTCAAAATTTTAGATTTCAGGATTTCGGTCATTTGAGCTTCATTTCTGGCATTGCGCTGACCGAATTTCCAAACTGAAAGCCCAAAAGCCTAAAATTTAGGAATTTTGGATGTTCAAAATTTTTGACCTTTTGACTCTTTCCACCTTGCCTCCTTCGAAATGCCAAAATCTCTTAAAATTGAAAACTTCGACCATTTTCTCAAATTTTCCTCCTCTTGACCTCTGATCTTCTTCGACATTCCCATTGGCCATTGATTTACATCGTTTTAATTTCATGCATAGCCATCACCAAGATGATTCTGTCTATAACCTGAATTTCAAAAATCACATGTGAGTTCCCATGATCGAACCAAACTATTCATTTTCTCCCATATGTGAAAGGTCGTGTTCGATCAATTTTTCTCGAGAGGAAAAATTTGATAACTACTTTTGCATCTTAAATGGGGAATAATGGAACAAAGTTTTTGGGGTACTGCAGAGTCGCTTATATCTACTACTTCCCCGAGCTATAAAGGGCATAGAAGCTTATATATTTTTTACTAGATAACGATATTTGTGCATGGAAGCAAGATTGGGTAATCTATCTTGTTATAACTATAATTTTCATTGCTCCACCGCTCATCTCTTGGTGGACTGGTACTATTTATAGTGGGTGAGTGTAATGCCACTAAAATAACCCACTTGAGACCAAAGAACAACCAAGGATTAGTTACTAAAAATTGTGGAATAATTATTATTTTTTTTTAAAAGAGTCTACAACCAAAGTTTAAAAGACAAAAGATGTCACTAACAAGTTCCGTAACAATTCTACTCCACAAGAATATAATTTTATTTTATTAACGAGTTATTAGAGGTCATAAGGTCCAAACTCTAGGGTTAGAAGGTTCGATTAGGTTTAGAGGGTAATTCCTCACCATACCCATTCTCTCGAAAGGCTTAAAGATTCAACTTGATTTTTCTCAACTTAACGCATTAAAATTTTCCCTAATTCACTCCCATTGCATAGGAAATTTCGTCACATTTCCAGCGATATAAATGAGTCCTCCTAAATGCTCACATTTTTTGAGTTATGGGCCGACGGGCCTTGGGGTGAAAATTTTCCCCAAGAGCAGGTTTGCAAGCCCAGAGGTAAAAATTTTCCCCAAGGGCGGGTTGGTGGGCCGTGGCGAGAATTTTGGAACATTTCCTACATGGGGAGAAAAACTAACTTTGCGCCCACGCACCAAAGCCAGTCCAAAATTCCATAAGGGACAAGTGGCACCTCCCAAGGGAACATGGGAAGAGCGGGCGGTAGGAGACATTTAGAAAATCTACCTGCATGGGGTGAAAAGCCAACTTTGCATCCGTGCTCCTGCAATTCCACAAGGGACAGTGGAATCTCTTAATCCAATGCGAGGAAGGTAGAGAAATGGGGATAAGGTTAGTTTAATGCCTCAAAGGGCTAAGAGGGTAGCATTCACCCGCGCCTCCGCCAACACGTCATGATGCCATGTGGTAGCTCTTGATTGGCTATGAGCCGACAGGTGGAAAGGAATATTTGGAAAAATTTTACAAAATTTTCTGAAACACAAAAAGGAAAAAAGGGACCCACTCCTCTGCCAATGCCTTGTTCCACCACATGGCATCACCTGATTGGTTTCAGCCCGGCGGGGCGGCAGGAAAAATTTGGAAAACTTTCCCAAATTTTTCTGGAAGTGCTAAGTTAAAAAGAGATCTATCCCTCTACCGATGCCTCATGGTGCCACGTGGAACCCTCTGATTAGATGCGGGTCGGTGGGGAAAATTAGAAAAAATTCCAAAAGAAAATTTAAAAATTCCTAACTCGCTAAGGGAAAAAACTTTTAATAGAGAGCTCAGCTTTGGGCAAACGAGGACTTTCTGGAAAGCTCTCGATGTCCTCTTTAGTCAATAATAATTATTTTTTTATTTTTATAAATTTTAAGTGGTCAATTTCAAGAAAATGATTTGCAGGATTTTATAGTACATTTAATCAAAATTTTAA